>CM076569.1:451624308-451793429 GCA_034641835.2 Pinus albicaulis | reverse complement strand
GCCTAAAAAAATTTCCGCACGGCGGGAAACGTTTTTACGTTTTTTTTTTTTTTTTTTTGCCTGGGGAGCGTTCGGGAGCGAACGCTCCTTGAGCGCTTCCGACGTTTAAAAAATGCTCCCGAAGCGTTTTTTAAACGTCGGAAGCGCTCAGGGAGCGTTCGCTTTCGAGCGCTTCCTGAAACGCTCCCGAAAAAACACGGAGCCTTTTAACAGGTTCGAAAACGCGCTCCCGAAAACGCTCCCCTCAGGAAGCGTTTTCGGGAGCGCGTTTACGAGCGTTTCCGAAACGCTCCCGCACTGAGCACGTTTCGGAAACGGGAGCGAAGGGGGTTTGAAGCTTCCCCGCAACCTAGCTTTCGAGGAACGAAATATATTCCTAGAAGAGAAGTTGAGATGCATTAGGATGCAGAAGGGGGCGAAGGCATAGATCCCTTCCTCACCAAGATTCAAGAGGTACAAGACCAGCTAGTAGTTGTTGGGATAGTGCCTCAACCTACAGAGCTAGTGCGATTGGAACTCAACAATGTCTCAGAGGAGTGGCAGGTATTTGTCCAAAGCATCTGGGCAGAGATACCTTGCCAAGGTTGGACAAGATGTGGGCCGATTTGCAGCAGGAGGAGTTGAGACGAGGTTTGTTACAGAGCTCCATCAGTGGCAACAATAGCAGTGGATCGAAGGTGGTGAAGGAGGATGAGAATATGGCCCTCACATCTAAGGGTTTCAGTCAGGGGCAGGGGGAGTAGAGAAAGAAGAAGAAGGAACTATCTAAGGTCAAATGTTTCAGGTGTTGCGCGTTTGGCCACTACAGTTCCCAGTGTCCTCTCAGAAAGGAGGACAAAGAGGAGAAGCAGGACCAGCCAACAACACATGCTGAGATGGATAGGTTGTCATCCTGGTTTTCGGAATACTTTGCTATGATCGCCCACATACCTCCAGGAGTGAGGTGGGGTGACTTGAATTGTAGCCCCTGAGAGCTACAAAGATGGGCAGAGTCCACTGAGGAGTCCACCTTATGGATCATTACCTGGCTACGGGGGCCCACAGTATTCAGTAGCAGAGTTTATCAATGTCAGATGATGCAGTAAGATGGTAGAGTGACAGTTGCTGAGACTAGTAGTAGTCAGATGTTGGGGAGCGCAGTGCATAGTTGGCAGTAGTACAGGTGGCACAATGCAAAGTCTTCAGTGGAAAAAGCAGTAGCTAGTAGCAGTTAGAGACTCAGGTGACAGATGCATCATACTGAACACAGTTGATTTAGTATTTTGGATGTTTTTTAGTTGCAGATGTTGCAGTAGCAGCAACAAAAGAGTTTTTGTATTGGTAATAGTACAATAGGGTCAACAATAACATAGATGCAACGTATATAAGAGTTGCACAATAGTTGGTGGGAAGCAGTAGCGTGACAACAAATGATGCAGAGACAGGGTGTGCAACATTAGAACACATTCCTCGCTAAGAGGGAGTGTTAGTTTTTGTAGCATCAGATGTGTTCTAGCCCAAGGTTACTTGGGAGCGGGAGCGAAAACGGGGAGCGGGAACGCCATTTTCAGAAGCTCCTAGTCTGGGAGCGTTTTTTTTATAATATATTTTTTTAATATTTTGACGCATATATGTCAACAAAAGCATGTAGAATGATGAATTAGACATAAAAACACATAAAAACATAGATTGAACCATATAACATCAATCATCTAGAAGTTATAATCTTCATCAACCACGTCCACAAGTTAGAAACATACAACATATTGACTCTTGAGTCTCATGATTCATCAATCATAAAGTTTCAAGCTTTCAAAATTCAATATATAACATTTATCATCATTGATTCATTGATCAACATAGTTGTACTTGTAAGCTAAGTGTAACGATTACAACAAAGAATATTTAACATGAAATGAAATGTTGTAAAATGAAACGAAATGAAACAACTTTCAACTTTCATGAAGCATCATATTCATAATTCATAATGAGTTATAAAATTATAACTGCCAACTTCAAAGTTTCAAACTTCAAACTTAAATTGTCATATATTGTTTACAAAAAATATCATAATAAATATGAAAGAGTCAAGTTTCAACAGTTATAAAAAGTTAAAAACTACTAGAAAATAGAAAATACTAGTAAATTGTAAATCTATTTTATCTATTGCTTGGCCTCTTGCCACAAGAAATGTCTAATTTTTTAGCAGCCCGTGGTAATGGTGGTCTTCTAGCAGTCTCCTCCTGCATAGTACCATGACCATAACTAGAAGGCACATGCCCTCCACGTGAGGATGTAGGTGGAGGCTGCGTCAGCAAAGGAAGAATAGTTGGAACTCAAACACTGACACCAACACTGCTACTGGATGGCGGTGGCATGGCTGGTGTTGCTTCATCCTCATCTCTCAAAAGTTCTGCTTCCAATTCTTCTAGATGTATAGTGTCGTCCTCCAAATTATCTTCCTCTGGGTTGTCCCAAACTTTATAGGATTGATCCTCATAAGCTCGATCACAATAATGATTCAACAACCTCAAGTTGTAGTGCACATAAACCAATATTTTTGCTCGGTTTTCATTGAGTCTGTTTCTTCTCACATTATGGATGGAGCTATAGGTGCTCCAACACCTCTCTGCAGAAGAAGTATTTACAACCTGTTAGAGAACTTTTTTTGCCAATTTTGGCAAAAGTCCCATGCCTCCATATGCTTCCCACCATGTGAGAGCATCAAATTTTTCTCTATCTTCCATTGCATGCAAAGAACCAAACAAACCAGTGCAACTGAAGTATCTGCGTAATTCAAGGCGCAAATTAGCACACTCCTCCCTGTCAGGGACCAACTTGTCTAATGCTTTCATATATCCCCCTTTTATCTCTAGATTTGTATGAGGTTTGATCTTAACCCCACCCCCAGGTGCAGGTTGGCCCAACCAAGATGGAGAGTAGTATTTTGGCATAATGATATTCGCCAAGGAATGTAGTGGAACATTAAGTTTATTCCACCATGCACACACACAATTGTGAATCATTGAATACAAGTTGAGATCATTTTCCTTAACAACATCTTTTATTTGCCCCAACATGCTATCCATTTGCTCATACACCTCCCCAATCACTAGTTTATCTGTATCTGCAGAGCGAATCATGCTATAAATGGGCGTGGTGAAATTCAAAATTTCCCTCACACGTGCCCAGACCATCAAGAGCGGTCTCCTCCACCTGTTCAAAACCTTGCCTGTCAACTGATGTTGTTGCCTTGTCCTTTAATACCTGCAAGTGTGGACTTGATACCATGCTAGCCAATGACTCTCTTACCTTCAAAAGGTGCTTGAAGGTGAGGTAATAGCTAGCAATTCTAGTCTTTGCAATCTTCAACAACTCCAATCTTGAGTGACTGTGGAAAAGCCCATGGGTATTGCTATGATTTGTAATAAATATTATCATTTTTTTGCCCCTCTTGTACAAATCACCAATCCATCTGAATTGAGGTTGTTTGTTTTTAATTATATCATGCATCAAAAGGTTCATTGTGTGAACCAAACACCCAGAACAAAATATGTTGGGGTATTTATCCTCAATAATTGCTCCTATTATACAGTGTTATGAGGTTTGGCGGTAAAGTCTTATTGGTTAAACCAATGAGACCACGGTTCAAATCCCATGCAGTATATGGCCTGCTATGATCTCGGCTCAAGGAGTAGAATCCCCTTTTCTGCTGAGTCTCGGCTCTTGCTAAATCATAAGATCTAGTATTTCTAGCTTGCAGGTTGCTGGAATACTCTGGTGTTATATGGCAACCACGAGGATTGATCCTTGACCTCCCCTAGAATAGTCCAAGGATTTACCGATTCACCACGTGCTTAAAAAAAAAAAAATTCTCCCGCTGCCTTACAATTAGCAGCATTATCAGTGATGACTTGGACGACATTGTATGGTCCAATACGTTCAATTGTGTCAAGTAATGGTTCTGCAATGTTGATGTCGGTCTTGAACTTATTTGAATAATCATATGATGAAAGGAAGATTGCACCACTAATAGACACAACAAGAACACTTATCAATGGCTTGCCTTTTACATTTGTCCATCCATCAGATACAATGGACACCCCATGCTCATTCCAAGAACTTGTCATTCTACTCAAAGAATGAGTTATTTTTGCTTTTTCATGATCAAGTCCCATGGTTTTAGCCTTGTCATACCTAGGGCTCTTGTATCCTTAAGGGGCATCATTAATGGCAGAAACCATTTCATGCCAATAAGGTGAGCGAAGAACATTGAATGGTAACCCCACATGCATAGAGAAACCTAATTTTTTTTGAATCCACATCATTCCTAGACCCACTATCAAGGAAATTTGATATGGTTCTACACCTTAAAGAGATGTTTGGTCTTGTGCCAGGTGTGCCTCCATATCCACTGCCATGGGTGGAAGTTGATGGACTTCTTTGTGCATGATGTGGTGGATAAGATTCTAAGAAACCCTTAGATCTTTTAGATTTGTATTGGGCTTCCTCCTCTTTCCTGGCTCTATCTGTTGCTGACACACTTACACAAGCTTTGATTCCTACATTTTTATCTCCATCCCATGGATTTTTCCCACAAAAGTGCCCCTGTGTATTGTTTATTGCAATGGGGGCAAAAAAATTTAGTGGTTCCACCCCCTTTCCCTGCTTCAGGCCTAGTAACATATTTCCCCAATGTTGTTTGGTCAATTTTAGTTGGTGTCACTGTGGTCTCATTATCTCCACTCTCCCCTTCCTCACCATGGTACTACTCTTCAGGATTTTCATCAAATCCAATATAACCCACTTCTTCATCCTCCTCTTCTTGAATAACGCTCTTTCTTCTACTCTCCAACACCATAATAACAAAGAAAGGAACCAACAAGAAGAAAATGCCAAGCCATATAGCCATGATGTTTCAAGTCTTTAGCCTGCAAAAAAATGGAGGAATGCCAAATAGGAATGAGAAAAAATGTAACATAGAAATTATTTTTTTCAATTTTTCATTTTTCAACAACTTAAAATGCAACATAGAAAAAAAAATATCTAGATTTAGACTCTAGAGTGTAGATCCTACCTCTTTGTCCTTCAATCCCAAGCTCTAATATCCTCTCCAAGCTCCAAGCTCCTTGCTATCTCTGAGCTCTCCTTTCCCTTGCTCTCTCGTCCTCTCTCCTCTCCTCTCTTGCTCTCTCTTGCTCTCTCCTCTCCTCTTTTGCTCTCTCTTGAATGTTGAGAATGATGATAATGGAGAGAGGGAGGGCTTTTTATTCCCCCCCCTCTTTTCCTCCAGACAAAAAACGTGACCTTCCCCTTCTCTGCGCGGTCGACGGCGAATTCTCCTGGACGAGAGTGTTTTTGCAGAGGGGAGCACTCGGGAGCGAACACTCCCTCAAAAAAATTTGCTCCTGAAGCGTTTTTTTTAAGGAGGGAGCACTCAGGGAGCGTTTTCTCTCAAGCGCTCCCTAAAACACTCTTGAAAAAATAGGGACCATTTTTTTCTGGCTCGGGAGCACGCTCACGAGGCGCTCCCTAATCGATCCTGCTCGGAGCACATTTTGGGAGTGGGGTCGAGGAGAGGGGGGGGGGGGCGCTCCCCCACAACCCTGTTCTAGCCATGAAATTTGATGGAAAGGCTAGAATGCATGAGATCTCCAAAACCCAGAAATCGTCTCTGGAAATTCCACCTATGAGTGTCTCAATTAGATTATTAATTGTTTTTTAAATATTTCGTAAGTCTAAACTTAGGGAATATGGTTAATTAATCAATATTAATTCAGATAAGGTGAGAATAGTCTAGAAACTCACACGGATCGATCCAGAGATGATCCTAGCCATTGATTACGTTTTAATCTTGATCTTGGTGCTCTAACAGTGGATTATAAGAGGAGGTCGATGGGCACTTAGAGAAGATACACCAGAAGACCTTAAACTTGATTTCCTTGGCAGATTGATTTTCAGAGTAGCAGCAGTGTAAATTTATGTAGATGTTCTATGCTTGATGCAACTTTACTTTTCACTACAACAATCACATAAACAATCAAGTAAAACGCTGATAGAACATACTAAAGGATCTATAGAAGACAAACCAGAAACAAAAGAATGTGGTGGTGCGTTACGGCGGTCAACAGGATGCTTCAACCAGCAAAGTCTTCTTGGTCGGCCAACCCAGCTTGTGTCACAACCAAAGAAGTGAAAATCGCGATTTTTTCGGAAGGCTGATTTAATCGACGATTTTTTGGATTTGAAAAAATCGCCAAAAAATCGCAATTTTTTCGGTAAAAATCGTGGGCCCATCAAATAGCAACCCTATAAGTTCAAAAATCGATTTTTTTTTTTGTCATTTTTGCAGCCCTCTCATTTTCCTGACACACCTTGTTGGCAGTTAATGGTAATGTTAAATTCTTAAAGTAAAAGTGATCCTTTTACTTAAATTTTTAACATTACCATGAAATGACTCAGGATGTTTAAGAGTGGTTTCGACCTCATTGGATTTCATATGGAGAAACTAGAATTTTAGATTTCACTCAAAATTCAGCAGACTTAATGGTTTTCAGGGTTTCATGGTTTTGGGATTTGCATTGTTTCCATTTCATTCTATTATGTGTAAGGGTATGAGATTGGCATTTGATCAAGAGCATGAAGTCCTTTAAGAACCTTGATGTTGGTGGCATTGATTGTTGAACTTTGTTGATGTTGGTGGTATTGATTGTTGAACTCCCCTACCATGGCCTTAACAAGAATGTACCCTTCACTCAAAGGAAAACAACTAGTTAGGCATGTTAATCTTTTTCTACCGCATTTTAAGGTTGAGGAGATGAACCCTTCACTCAAACCAAAATCATGGGTTAGGCATGTTAAACTTTTTCAATTTCTATCATGTTATAAGGTTGAGCAATCCAAGTCTGAAGACTTTGAGCTAGATGATGTTTATGTATCTCTTGTTGATGATCCCATTTCTAGTAGCGATGATTCAATGACGAGTTTCATGAGGAGGAGGAGGAGGAGGAGGAGGAGCAACAACAGGAGGAGGAGGTGACACCACCTACCCCTGCTACCGGTAGAGGACGTGGTCTGCCTCCTTTAGCTCCTGGTGCTTCAGGATCTGGAGCACAACAGAGTCCATTGCCAGCCCCGCCAGCTTCTTCGTCTAGAGGGAAAGCTGTTACATTTTCTCACAAGAGGGGCAGAGGAAATCGTAGTATAGGTTATTTGGTGCATTCTTATGTATATAACATTATGACTCATGATATGAGATACATTATTATATTTTTTGTTGATATTTTGAGGTTGAGTTGAGACTCAGGACTTAGTATTTAGGACAAGATTCACTATTATGTGTGATGTAGCACTAGACATGATATTACACATCTTATATATTAGTTTTTTTTTCATATTTATGTGTCAATGCATTTATTTTATGTTGTGGGTGCTTTAGATATTAAAAAAATTGAAAAAATGAATATTTTTGTATGTGCCGATTTTTTCCCGATTTTTACAATTTTTTCCCCTCGCCGATTTAATCCCGATTGCGATTTTCAAAACATTGGTCAGAACAGCCCTCAAAACAGTCACCCGGTCAACCCAAAGTCAACTCCAGAAAAGTCAACACTGTCCAGAAAAGTCAACGCAGGGCAGCAACAATAAAGTCAACACAACTCGGTCTTCAGTCAACCTTTTGACCTCGATTCTTGTGCCAATGTGTACGGCCTTCCAAAATCGAAGTCTCCACCAATTTTTAGCCCTTTTGGACCATGCGTTGACCAAAGTCAACGCTGGTCAAACTAGCTTGGAAACCCTAGCTATAGTGAGCTGCAGTAAATTCGGTCAAACCCTCGCTGCAGTAATTCGTCCTCTTTCCCACATGTGAACCGAATTTTCCTCCAAGGAGCTCGTACTAAATCAGAAGAGGAGATGTGTGTGATGAGAGTGAGTGAAATGATCTCCAACATTGACTGTATATATATCCATCATTGAGGTGTGTGACACATCTGCTAGGGGTGTAAAACCTTAAGGCCGACCTGCACATATTTGAAATTATTAAAATAAATTCAAAATAAATGTTCTGCTTATCAGATTAAGATCAATTTTATATCAATCTTACACCTCTCCGAAAGAGGAACCCAATAAAAATATTGGTATCTTCATCTGAGCATCACAACATGGAGTTTGGACCTAGTTGTCCAATTTTAACACTCCCTCTCAACTAGGGAGAACTCCATCCACCTATGCAAACAAACATCATGCGTCATCCCGCCGTAACTTGCTTTGCTGGCCTCTTTATTTCAGAACAGAAGTGGGTCAGTCACAAAGACATCATCCCCCGGCTGACAAATTCAGCCCAGAGGTCCGAAACCTCTATTAGACTCACAAAGAGTCTCCAACCAACCCGAAGTTGGTTCATCTGACTCGAAGTCAGGCGGAGGTCCGAAACCTCACTATACTTGATCCCAGATCAAGTGGTTGGACCGTGCCATCCTAGATAGAGAGTACGGCAATCTCTGATGCATCCATCAGTCTTTGCTACTAGTCTCTAGCTTTTCCCACCTCATTGGCCAAATGAGAGGTACTTCCCATGAGCCTTGAACTCAATGGGTAGGATGCATACGGGGCACAGATAATGAGAGGTGAACCAACTCAAAATCACAACGGTGGGGCCCAAACACACCAACAAGGTTTGGCAAGCCTAGCCTTGTGGTTGCTTATAGCTCCGAGAAGCTATCCCCAAAGCCCCCCAGAGCTCCCAGAGCTCATCGTCCAACAGGACCCACATCATAGGGTCGTTCCACGATACCAAGACTCTCACAGAAGGTTAGGAACTTGACCTTCCCCATGGGCTTTGCGAGAATATTCGCGACCTGCTCATCAGTTCCTATATGATCGAGCCTTACGGCGCCTCGCTGTACCATATCCCGGATAACGTGGTACCTGTTATCAATATGCTTGGATCGATCGTGGAACACTGGATTCTCGGACAAGCGAATCCCACTCTGGTTATCACAGAGTATCATGGTGGTATCTAGCACATGTCTGAACAGCTCACTAAAGAGCTTTCGCAACCAAACTGCTTCACAATAGGCCATACTCGCTGCAATGTATTCAGCCTCTGCGGTGCTCAAAGCCACTGACTTCTGCT
Organism: Pinus albicaulis; assembly: GCA_034641835.2. Taxonomy (NCBI): domain Eukaryota; kingdom Viridiplantae; phylum Streptophyta; class Pinopsida; order Pinales; family Pinaceae; genus Pinus; species Pinus albicaulis. The sequence goes on along the minus strand of CM076569.1, from coordinate 451,784,314 downwards.
TCCTGCTCATCCATGAACTGACTTAGGGTATTAACAACATAACAAATGTTTGGCTGCTGCCCAATGTGCCCTCTTCGATTCCACCATGAACTGACTTAGGGTATTAATAACATAACAAATGTCTGGCCTTGTATTTACCAGATACATCAATGACCCTATGAGCTGTCTGTACAGTGTAGGATCAACTTCATCATCTTCGAACGTGTCGATTTTCCTCCAGTTGGTAATCATTGGAGTGGTCATGGACCTACAATCCTCCATCTGAAATCTCTTTAGAATCTTTATAGTGTATCTTCCTTGACCAAGGAAAATCTCCCCATTTTTCTGCCAAACTTCCAACCCCAGAAAATAGTGCATCCGTCTCAGATCCTTCATGTCAAACTCTTCAACTAAATTCTTCTTGCAATCTGTGATGAACCTTGATGATCCTGTCAAGAATAGATAATCCACATACAATACCAGTATCAATGGCTCACTCCCTACTCTCAGATAGTAGACATTGGGATCTGCATTACTCTTGAGGAATCCCATCTTCTGCAGATAACTGTCAATCCGACCATACCAGGCTCTGGGAGCTTGCTTCAGTCCATACAATGCTTTCTTCAATCTGCACACATGAGTTTTCTGATCATGTGTCTCAAAGCCCTCTGGTTGTTCTATATACACTTCTTCTATCACACCTTTCAAGAATGTCGTCTTGACGTCCATCTGGTGAATTTCCCATCCTATCTGCGCAACAAGGGATATCAAAGACCTGATAGATGTGTATCTGGCTACCGGGGTGAAGATTTCTTCATAGTCTATTCCTTCCTTCTAAGCATACCCCTTAGCCACAAACCTGGCTTTAAATTTCTCGATGTTGTTGTCTACAGCATACTTGATCTTGTAGATCCACCTGGATCCTACAACAGATCTCTCCTGTGGTCTGGGCACCACTTCACAGACATCATTTGTCATGATGGAACTGTACTCTTCCACCATTGCATCAACCCACACCTGGTGCTGAGTAGCTTCCCGAAAGCTAGAAGGTTCTCCGACTTGAGTAACCAAGGCTTGATACCTCTCATGTTGCTTACGCTGTCTCTTCTCATTCCGGGGATTTCTGACAAAATCCTCTGCATCCTTCAGAATCTGTCGAAGTTCCCTGCTCGTTCTTCCATTGGTGGTGGGTGGATTTACTGGCTCTTCTACTTGCAAATCCTCAGGAGACCCATCCTTTGGATCACTATGCCTTGGAGAGGCAACTGAATTTTCTGCTGTTGGTTGTTGGGGCTGGACCAGAGGCTCTTCCTCTGACTGCGTTGCAGAAGGCAGTTCTCGTGATCTTCTGAAGGCTTTCTCCTCCATGAATTTCATATCTCTTCCCACCACTACTTTCCTGCTCTCAGGAACGTAGATGCGATAAGCCTTTGCATTCTCGCTATATCCTACCAAATACCCTCTTTCAACAGTCATCTCCAACTTCTTCCTCTTTTCACTGGGTATATGACAGTAAGCTGTACTGCCGAAGATCCTAAAGTGACTCACTTCGGGCTTGTTGCCAGTGAAGACACTTTCTGGCGTGATCTTTCCCAGTGCAGTGTGAGGAGTTTTGTTCTGAATGTAGACAGTTGTATTACACGCTTCAGCCCATAGAAATTTGGGCATGTCTTGGTTATACAACATAGCTCTAGTTTCTTCAACAATAGTTCGGTTCTTCCTTTCTGCCACTCCATTATGTTCTGGATTGTATGGAGCTGTCCATTCCCTTTTGATGCCTTCCCTTGCGCAGAATCCGATGAATTCTTTATCTATGTATTCACCTCCATTCTCTGATCGCAATACCTTGATCCGTTTCCCTGTTAGATTCTCTACCAGAGCCTTAAACTCTTTAAATCGACCGAAGACTTCATCCTTGGTCTTCAAGAAGTAGATCCAGGTTTTCCTGGAATGATCATTAATGAAGGTGACGAAATATTCGACACCACTAAGAACTCTAGTGGACATTGGCCCGTAGATATCTGAGTGTATTAAATCCAACACACCCTTGGCTCTATTGTTGCTTCTCTGATATGCTGCCTTGGCATATTTCCCCAATACGCACCCCTTGCAAACATCATCCCGTTTGGTGCTCAGTTCTAGAACACCCGTGACAGTCTTCTGGAGAGTTATCAACGCTCCATTATGCAAGTGCCCCATTCTTCTGTGCCATAGCTCATTTAGATCCGTTTCATCTGCGCTGCCAACTAGTGCCATTGGGGAATCAAGCTGTAGTTTGTACAGCTTGTTGCTTCTTACTCCGATTTGTGCCTTCTTCTTCCAACTGGGGTGCTTGACGTAGACTCTATTGCTAATAAAGTAAACGTCATATCCTCGGTTTTGAAGCTGTGACACTGAGAGTATATTCATCCCTAAACCCGGCACATGCAGTACATTAGTGGCCCAAATTCTGTTCCCTTCCTTGGCCTGAAAAACTACGGTACCTCTCCCAATGGGAGTGCACTTTGCTTTGTTAACCATGGTTATCTTGAAATTCATCTCCTCTTCTTGGTAGTCGGAAAAACAGTCCTGTCCTCCCGTCATGTGAGCAGAGGCTCCGCTGTCAATATACCAGACATCTGAGGACATAGTGCTTGATACACAAGCAAAGTCTTCCTCTAGTCTAGATGCCAATACAGATACATCGTGATCTCTCTGTTCCATCGTGCTTCTTCCCCCTCCCGGGGAACTGCGTGAGCCCCTCTGCGTTGTTGTTGCAACAGTAGATCTTCGTTCATTGATAGATGCCCCCTCTCTGTTATTCATCTCTAGCCCTGATAGCATGTGAAAATTTAAAAGCAGTTGCAGTTATAGATTTATTTCTCCTACTTATTATTTCAATAGTTATTATTCAGAAATTTTCCGGCAAATATTGAAATAAATACAACTACAACATTCACAATTATATATGCAGAGAAATAAACAATAGAGAACATAAGCATAAGAATCAATCACATGTACAAAGTTAATTTTGGACAATTGTCCCCGGAAAAACCCAATGTGGGAAAATTGGTGCATCAGATAAAGGTTTTATTATTTCTTCAGCAAATGATATCTTTACAGGGAAAATATTTGGCATACAAATTCTGACCACCTGAGACTGAATACCTAGCTTACTCAGACAATTTTCTGACACCCAGAACAGCACCTAAAAGCCCCTGCATCAGTCTGCGTGATTCTCTGCGCAGTCCCAGCGCTGGACTGCGTGGAGACTGCGTGGGGTCTCTGTGTTGCAGCCTCAAGCTGCCTCCAATGACCCACTGTTGCTCTCGGACCCTGATCTCGATCACCCCTGACCTCCTCCTGCTTCTGCAACTTCTTGCCCTGCAACTCTCCCGCTGAGATCGAATTCTACAAAAGAATGGATCTCCTTTGGGTACTGCGTATGTGCCTGGCTTTTTTTCCAAGTGACCATCAAGCCTTCTTTTATAATCTTCCTGTTGGAGAACCAACGGCCCAGATTAAAAGATTAATCAATGGCTAAGATTAAATCTTGACAAGATCTATGTTTTCTAGAAGATTCACACTCTGAGTTATTAATGCCCTTTACTTATTTCATTTTCCTAAGTTTGGACTTAGGGTCTCCATTAAAACAATTAATTATTTTAATAAGTCTTGAACTGAATGGAATTTCCACAAACTGTTTCTGGGTTCTTTGGAATGTTGTTGTCCAAGCCTCCCTACAAAGTTTGAGACTTGGAACACTTCCGGATGCTACAAAAATCAACAATTTTTCCACTTGGAGGGGTCTAGAACTCTCATTTTTTCTATATAAGGAAGCCTAAGGCTCCTCATTTGATATAGAATGATGTATTGAACGAAAAATATTTAGCAAGTTATGAGTCAACCTACTGGATGTAATTTCTCTTTTGCACTTACAAAATCAAAGACGTTGGGTGTTAATCTTGCGTTGGTGTTCCTTTTTCACTTATTACGGTAATGTTATTATGAATCGTTTTCTAATTCCCTACTGAATATAATTGCTTCAGTTATTATTTTATTTGTCAGTGGTTGGATTATCTATTTGTACGAGTATCTTGCATTAGGTACTGGGTTTAGAAAAACGTTATAGCTCACTCAATCTAGCAAGTATCTCAAGATCTTGAGGGTTTTAACGTGTATCTGGCCCCTTATTATCTAATAATGTTATTTCAAGTGTGTAGAGATATTTTGATATTCAGATCTTGGGCATGAGGGGTAGTCTTTAGTTGGGCCAGCCAACTCCCAAGACAAGAGGTGTAAAAGCCCTTCGTTTTAAATTTTCCAAGTCTTATCTAATGATTTGTGTGCAACATGGCTATGGCATAAAATTAAAAAACTATTTCTCCACTCAAATTTTATTCTAATTCAATTATGAAACTAAAGTTAGATCTGCTTATTAGAGCTTGTAATTATTATTTGTGAATATTGTAAATAATTTTGTAAAATTATTTACTAACCCTTGTGTTTATTTTCCCAGTGTAAATAATTTTCGAATTTGAATTTTATTTATAAATAGTGGAGGATGGCTAGCCTTTTCTAACTTTGTAGGTGTTTTAGTACAAGATCAAAGGCTAATTCGAATTTTTGGAAGAAGCAAACCCTCACCTAGCCTAGCGACTAGGGTTTGAGGGTTGAATCACATTTCAAGGAAGTCGTCCAGCATAAGGAAGAAGTCCGCAAGGGTTTTAGGCCTTGATCTAGCCCTAGGGGGCCTAGATTCACCATTCCAAGTCTCTAGATCATCAATGCTTAGCCATATTTGGAGGCTGCAAGCCCTTATAGGGCTAGTATCCATTGCAAATCAAAATTCTTCCAAGAATTCATCATTCAAGCGTTAGCATGTAATTTTTGGTGACTCAATCTAACTCGGATTGCTTGTTTCAGGTTCATTGACAAGGGATTAGAGGCTCAAAGTCTGAATTCAAGCCTATTCAAGCTAGCTGCAGGCCTTTAAGGCCCTAGAAATCTTGGCTGCAGGCCTTAAGAGGCCTCTAAGCCTTTGCCGCAGGGGTTTGAGGGCTTCTAGCCCTAGCTGCTGCCTTAAGAGGCTAAATAGCCATAGCCCTAGGCCTATCTTCGCCTCCAAGATCTAGACACAGCCCTTGGAGACTTGAAAATTCTATTGCAAATTGATTTTTTTGCAGTAACTTCTTGTGGTTGCAGGCCTAAAATAAATTTTCTAAGGGTTTTAAATGGGTTTTCCATTGCTAATTTGTCATTGAAACTACCTAGAAGCCTTGTATCACTGGCTTCATATCCTAATCATTTGTGTTGCAGGCTTAAAGTCCATTTGGAGAAAGTTATGAGGGCTTGACATTCATTTTATCCATCATACTAGCTCTCTAGCCTTTGCTGCTAGGCCTAGAAGACCTTCCGGCCCTATCCGCAAACCATTGAGGGCTCAAATCATCCTTAAAAATATTCTAGGGCCAACTCTTTGGTGGTTGCAGATGCTTTGAAGGGTTTGCTATCATTGTTCAAGGCTAACACTTTGTGGGTGCAGGTCTGATATCTAAGTTTGAGGAAATCTCATTGCAGTTTTGAAGTCTATACATTGTTCTTAAGGCACTCAACTTGGCATCTCAATCATTGGAGGAAGGCCTCTATCCCTTGTTGGATTGTTTGATCCTCTCATGCTTCCTTGATTGAGTGTCATAACACATTTAGATCTGAAGTAACACATTGCAGTGACCTAATCGCTCGAAGAAACAATAATAATAAGCTTAAAACATCAATAAGTAACATATAAAAATTGCAAGATTAGTCATTGGTGTTTTGCTATTATTTTGTGACTAAATTGGGTTGTTGCAGAGGTCTGATACAAAATTGTAGAGGTCTGATCTTGCTCTTCAGTGGCATTACATTAACATTCTTGCTGTACATTTAGCATTAGAATTGGTCACTAAAAAATGGCCTTTGTTCTACCACCTTTTCCCTTTCATTTATGACTGATCTTTTGTTGACAGTGTGCTGATTTGAGTAGCATTGGTATCTCTTAAAGTCTGGTGCATTTCCTAAGTAATCATTGTGTGCTTATGAAATGTTGAAGTTTCTCTTGTTCCTAATTATTTTATAACATAAGTATAAGAGAACCTCAAGAAGCACATTGGATCTCCTTAACGATTACATTGCTAATATTGTTTCATTGAGCTATTCTCAAAGTGCTTCATAAGTTGCTACTGGCATTCTTGTAATCCTGAGCTTTAAGGTTGATATCTGAATAATCTTGATTACAAGTGGTTTAATTGTTCATCCTAAGGCATTGGAGCATAATTATATCTCATTGGAGCAAGCTAATCTCATTCGCATCTTCATTCTAGATTAGAAGTGCATATTTAAAATTTACCTTTAAGCATAAGCTTGGTTGATAGATATTTAGGGCCTTTGCAGGTGACCTTGTAGTTCTCCTGCGGGAAATGCCTTGTAGGAATGGAGGCATTTGGGTTGTTAGAACTCCAAGGTAGGTATCATTAATGAGGCCTTAGCCTCCTTCCCTTGGACTTCTTTCTACAACCCTGTGCGAGACTTGCTTCAAAACAATTAAGGTGAAGGTTGTCATTTAGATTAGGCATCTAACTAAAATAAACCAAGATCTTTTATCTCACATTAGATTAGATCATGCATTTCATCTAGGATATATTTTCCATCTTGCAACATTTGTCTATCTGGTAACTTGATATACTGATCTCCACTATGCAAGTATTCTCTAATTTCAAGGCACTGGTCTATCATTGATACATCTATAATTTAATTGTTCGTGCTCATCAATCTTACTTGCCTTATAATTTAAATCAAGTTGCTAGGATATTCATTCGTATCTCCTAAACTTGTTGATCCTCAACAAGTTCCTCATCATTTTTCCTTCAGTGACTACCCCCCTTAGCCTTCCTTAGGAGATAATTTAAACGGAGTGGGAAGGGATTAGGGTGACAGCCCCTGCCCTGAGCGTTGTCGCATTGGGTGTACAATTCAGACGACAACAGGGGGCATAGGATACTCCTTTGGAGCTATAGGATTGGAGGATCCTTGTCATTTTGATAAGTAGATTGCCCTAGTCAAGTCTGGACTTGGCAGAGTACATACCCCAGCATGCATCCTACCCACAAGCCGAGCTTGTTGGGATTGCCACTCATCTGGCCAATGAGTGAGGAGAGTTAGGTTTGGAAGTTCTTTAACCATGGCGGATGCGTCTGGGAAATTGATTTCCGCATGTTTGAGGTGCATGGTGTTCAACCACTTGACCACTAAGGATCAAGTTGGGTGACATAGGATTTGGAGGATCTTTGTCAGTTGTGGCAAATCGATCTCCCATATTGTCGAAGATATAGAGTGAAGAAGAATCTGGTTGGGTTTTCCTCCTTGTGGGTTTTTTCCCTAGTCTTTGACCTAAATCTCCATGTCTCATTGATCTTGTCTGTCTTCTATTGTGCATATTGTTTACTGTTCTATCTACAATTGCTTACTGTTATTGGGTGATTGAAATTAAATTGGAAAAGTGATTACTATTGAAAGAAGAAATTGTTAAAGTGATTATTACAGCATAGAACATTGAAAATTAACAATCTTGGGTGGCTATCTAGGCTGGGACGCTAGAGAAAGTACTGTAATCATCATCCAAATCTATGTGCCCATAAAAATGAGAACGAGGATTAGAAGTTGTTTGTTCCAAGTGACAACATCAGAACTCCCTAGATGTCGCAGGATGTGATTTCACCTAATCATATTTGTGGACATTTAGCATCCAATAGTTGCTTGTCATTTGTGTGCATTGTATCATCAGATATGGTTGTTCAACTTTGCATAGTATTCAATAGACTGAAAACTTGCAGGTTGGAAGCACAGTTGCCTTGAAGGTCTTGATGACCTGCTTTGTGTTATTGCCGATGCATTTCTGTTTGGAACTTCTGAATTCTTTATCCTTGATCTAGGTCTTGCTTGGTTAACAAGTGTGACACAGAAAAACAGATATTTGTCATGTATTACTCCAAAAAAATTAATTTTATTGAAAATGGTTATGATATGCAACTCCTATATGAATAATCCAAAGAGAAGGCAATCTCAAGAAAGGATGTTAAAAGGAAATGTCTTGGAGAGTCTTATAGCACTTCCATTTTTATTGTCTTTTTTTGGCTCTATGTTCTTGTAAAATCTCTGCATGAATTTAAAAGCAATCTAAACTCACTGGTAAAATTTGTCTCTTGATATTCCTGCAGGCATCTGATACAAAGAGAAACACTCCGGAAAAAGGAAGGCTTTCCGGGCACAACCTTAAAGTATATAAATCTATTATGCAACAACCTTCAAACAAGCTTTCTGCTGCAAGGAATGGTTTACGAAACTTCTTTATATCACATATTCATTCCTATTTTGACATTTTAGATCTATACCACTTTTCCAGGTTACCAAATCTCCAAATGGCCAGATGCCACAAGCAGCTACTTTACTCGTTGAATTACAACACACTGAAACAGCTGGGAGCATTGATCTATCCCAGGACATTTGGGTTTTTGAAAATTCTTGTGTTAACAGCTTCAGTGCTCAAACTCCAGCCTGTGCAATAGGTATTATGGCGTGGCATTGATTGCAAGTTACGAGTTAATGACAGAATTAAAGCTAATGAATTTAACTGATTGATTGTTATGAGGTTATTATATTTTTAGATCCTGTAAAGGGATCAAAAAGGAAAACGTCCTCTGGCACAGAAGATGAGATTGATGTCTTTAAAGTCAAGACCAAGGAGGGAGAAACTGAATGCTCTTTGAAGAAGGCAAGGCCAGAGCAGAAGGTAATATTTTGCAATGTTGATACTAAAACACATTATTGGCAATTGCATTCCATCGATGCTTATTGTGTGGCCATGGATTTTTTTTTGCAGGTGGATGCTGCACTTCCAGATCAAACAGGAATTTTAGTTAATAGTCATTGTGAAGTAATACCTGGCGTGGAAATTAAACATAACAATGCCAAGAAACGTACTAGTGTAGCCATTGACCTTACAGCTTTAGATGAAAAGGTATGGGACATGGTTGGGATGAAATGTCATTTGTTCAGAGCTGTGATGCTTCTAGATTGGCCGTAACTTTTCACTCTTCTATGTTTACACAGGTACGAGATTGTCACTCCAAGGGCAACCTTAAGTCCTTGACTGTTCCAGAACTCAAAAGCTTCCTAAGTGCGAACAAGACAAAAGTAGGTGGCAAGAAAGAAGAGCTTATTCAACGTATTACGAGCTTGCTGTCGAGTTAAAATGTCACTATTTACAGCGTTGAGTTTCTCATGTTGGCTTCAGTTAGACATTCATGCACAGACCCTCAATCTGTTCTGTTACATTCCATAGTCCACTGTTTATAAGTTTTCTCATCTCACAGCAAATTCAATTAAATTTGGCAAAGATCTTAAAACAAGAAATCCTGTCTCTACTCCACATTTTCCCAGAGTTGAATTTGGTTAAGACTTATAACCAAACCATTTTCTTGTAATGAAAAATACAACCTTTCTTCTTTTTTGCATGTTGGTAGAAGCCAAATTAAAGGCAACTGGAGTTGCATAAGAAGCAACATAGGAAGAGGAACCAAAAAAGCTTTTTATAAGCGAACTTGTAAAGATTATAGATAAACAAGATTTGTCATAAGCAAACTTGTGGAGGTAATAAAAAACTACCAATTTTTTTGGTTTGTGCATAAATTGTACAACGTTAAAAAATTGTTAAATATGGTGAACATAGTTTTGGTGAGTCATACTTGTAATAAAAACTAATATTTAACAATTCTTCCACCATGGGTTAGTCCTCCTTCACCTTGTTGGAGGTTAATCTTCCTCATCCTCTTGTAAGAGTTCTTTAATGACAAAACAATTTTAGATGGAATCTTATATACACAGATCAAGAGAGGAAAAAGGTGACGTCCTGGGACCAATTCCAAATCATTACTTGGCCTCAATAAAATTAATCAAGTATTTTTGTTACGTTCTTTAATTTTAATCTCTCACATGTTATAATTTTAAATCAAAACATGGCTATATTAAAAATCATCACAAATTTGAGGTCATGTTATGAAATCATGATTATTGAATTTGCTTTTATCTCTTGGTAAATAGTGGTTTTCTTTTCTTTCCTAATGTTTAAATGATGATAAATCTTTACTTGTGATTAATTGATATCAGGACTATGCACCTTCATTATTGTATTACTAGGTTATAATTTAATGGTCAACCTATTCAACACTATTTTATATTATTCCAGGTCGTTAACGTTGACCTAGGCATTTATGTGGATCCATATTTTTTTATGGGGAAGACACTCCACCTCATAAATTGTGTATAGATATACATATTATGAGTCTTTTTGTAATAAAATATTGAATTTATTAGTGATTGATTCTTTTCCCTAAGGTTCCATATATATTGTTCTTTTGTTCATGGGTTTACTTGTCTTTATGTAATATTTATGTTCAAAATTCATGCAATATTGGGGTTTATGGTTTGTTGTAGATATACGATGTCTTTATCATCCCAACGAGGTATCAAGGCTAATGTGAACTTTTCCTCCTTTGTCCAATGTTTTTTTAGGACTATTTTAAGTTTGAAACAAGGTTTTTCAATGTTCTTTTTGGGATAGCAGCAGATTTCTAGGGTTTAAGTGGGTCTTTTTTAGATTTTGTGTCATTTTTAAAGAACCCTCATTTCTCATTTGTGCAACCAAATAATGTAGTTTTTAGGACTATATTAGGTTTGACACTAGGATGTTTTTAATGGTATCTTGGGACAACATTTTCTAGGGTTTTTTTATCGTTAACCACTAGTGCTCTCCTCTTTTTGGTGTTTTTGTTTTCTCTAGTGAAGTCGAGGAATTATTTTCGCAGATTGGTGCTCTTCTATGGTAATGCAACTTATCAAATGATGATTTTTGGGGTTATAGGATTCAAAATTTGTGCGACACCCCTAATATTGATCTACACATGAAGACCTTTACGAGGGTTTAAAAATCACCTCAAACACAGCTTGTATGCAAAAATTTATGCCTCCCATAAGTTTTGCTACCTATTTGAACACCATGGTACGAGTGGATGACTTTTAAGAAGATTCTAGAAGGTCCATACCCTTATCACATTGAGGGTGGAGGAAGTCAAACCCATAACCCTAGATGGCTAACAAGCTATGTTAAATATCATGTCACTAAGAGGAGTGGCAGTTTCATTTTATTTCATTATATTGGTTCGATAGTTGAGCAAAGCAACTAGGAGTGGTAAGTTAGAGAGAAGAACATAGGAGGATAAGATTTTGTAGCAACCTTGCAGGTAATAGTGTCTTAGGTGACTTCATAGAGAGCACCTATTTCTTTGTATTTGCATACTTCCATACTAGATAAAAGTGAGTAGAGTAGCATAACCTTATAGGTGGGTTTTCTCTCGTAATGGGTTTCCTAGGGTAATGTTGTGTTTATTTGTGGATGGTCTGTGAGTATTTTTCTTCTCTCTAATTTTCACATTTCATCTATTTCATACATTTAAGCAAAAAAATAGTAATTAAAGAATGCAAGATCTAAGGGAAAATTAACCTTCATCGTAAATATTTCAGTATTTTGTTAGATATGTTGTGATGAAGTGTTCTAATGGAATATGCACGAAAATTTATAGATGATATTGGTATCAAAGCCTGTTTCTTTGGTGTATTTGTGGGAAGTTGTAAGTATTGAGGAATCAACTTAAGAAGAAAGTTGCAAAACCCTAGCCTTGGCCAATGAGCCTATTCACTCAAGATTTGATCAAGAGAGATTTGTAAGGTTGGAAGCACGATTCTCCAGCATCAATCGCAATATGAATCTCCTCCTGGCGGCTCTAATGAGAAAGTTTAGATCATTCAAAGAGGATAAAGGTTCTAACTTAGAGATGAGATTAGGAGGGAAATAAGGAAATCGAGAAGGCCTAGAAAAGGAGTCATGGAAAGAGCCTAAGAAAGAGAAAATCAATTCAAAGGGTGTTAAACCTTCATAGTCTCTATTCAAGATGGAAGTGAAAGTGGACATAAAGGCATACCAAAGTGGGATTGATGCATTGAAATTGAATCATTGGTTGCAACAACTAGCATTTATTTCAAATTTCACCACATAAATAAAGAACAAAAGATATCACTTGCCAAACTGAAGTTAGAGGGTCATGCTTTAGCTTGGTGGGAAAGCCATATGAAAACACTTAGGTTGGAGGGTGATCCACGAGTAACTAGTTGGGAGGACTTCAAAACCCTCATTAAGTCCCATTTCCACCTTATCAAGTATGTAAAGGACTAATGGATCTAGTGGCTCTACCTCAAGTAAAGGAAAGGGTAGAAGGTACATGAGGATACCACCAACTTTAGAAAGACATCCGTCATGCCAGGTATCTCTCCCAAGAACCCATATATACTCCTCAAGTATCTAAGGGATCTACATAGTCATCTACGAAAGCAAGTGATGATTTTCAAGCCAAGGTCTATGGATGAGGCATGTGTCTAGGGGAAATATTTGGAAAAAATAGGGCACACGAAAGGGTAACCAAGCGGTTCCAAGCAGAAGGAGCACCAAGAAGCTTCCAAGGAGTGAAAGAAGAAATGGAAAGTGGGGGAGGATAAGAAGACGACAACCACTACACATTAGTTGTTAGAATTTTGGGCACAAGACTCAATACACACACACAAACATAAGATCTGGTAACAACTTCCACCTATCTTTACTTATATAAAACTAAAACACACTGATGTGTTTAACGTCAACACACAAGAAAATTTAAAACTAAAAATTAAATCATGCACAGTAACACAAAAATTTAGCCCTAAAAACACAATTCTTATTAATTCTTCAATAATAATCTAGGGCTATCATACAAGGGAAAATGGCCCTTTTAAAATGCTTTGTAAACTGCCAAATCACAAGGGAAAAGCTACACAAAAAAACCCTTGTCTTTACTGATTAAACCATCCTCAGATTCCATGCCCCATTCTACTCATTATACTTGTTGCAGTCTGGTCACTATTGGTTGCTCTTGTAGTTGTCCAATCACTGGAAGTTAAGGGGAAACTCAACCCTTCTATGTTGTCTGAACAAGACCAAACTCATCCCTTCTATGCAATCTAAACAGGGGAAAAAAAATTCTTTTACAAGCCTCGACTTGTCTCCCACAGGCCTACATTTTGTACCTTTGTTGCAACCTCCTCTTCACATACTAGTAGCCTTTCTTTCAGGTCTGTGACCTCCTTTTTGTGTGTTTTGCCCTATCCTCGGGTTTGTGACCACTCCTTTACAAGAACTGTCTGACCTTTTTCAGTTGTAGTCCTCCACAAAGGCTACAACCCCTCCTTTCTAGCCCTCTTAGCTTCGTTTTAGCCTACTCAACCTCTCCTTTTGTTGTCACAATTACAACATACTCAACAACCTTGGGTTGCTTAAGGCTTGCTCAACCTCCTCCAAACAACCTTGCTCAACATTCATACCCAAATCCCCTTGTTGCTCCAGATTTGAGGCCTACTCGACCTGGTCCACAAGATGCCTCTCTTGTTCTATTTTCCACCTTCCACAGGCCCTCTCGACCCTCCACAAGGTTGAGGCCTACTTGGCCTTCTCCTCTCTTCCACAAAATGTTCTTTTGTCAACAACAAGAATGAATCACTCACCATTGTAATTATTCTTTTCCAAAGGGTGCATATTATGGTTCTATACCATGGGTTATCAAAATACCATGGGTCATCAATGTTAGATTTTTGTGTAGAATCGAGAGGTTTGACCACGAGATTGGCCATAGGATATAAGTTGACCAACCTGAAAATTGACCGAAATTGACTATTTTGGGTCGTTTGACCAGTGTTAATTGGTTGGTAGTTTGGCCAAGTTTGATTGGTGTTTAGACTTGGATGTTGGTACAAATTTTTAGACAAATTTGGATTTGTAAACCTTGTTGAAGAAAATTTCTCCTAGAAGAAGAGTTGTTGGATTTTCTCCCAAGTTTGGGTTTCCTAAGGAAAAATTTGTTGTCTTTATTATGCATGGATGTCTCTTTATGATCTTACTATTTTCACTGCATTACTATTGATATTTTCTGTGTATTATTGCTCAATGATATCAGTGGGATTAAGATAAATTATTAAAGATCATTAGGTAGTAATTATTTGATCAAAAAAATTGTTTTCCATTGTTCATCTTGTAGAAAATTCGACATGGTATCAAAGCTTTGTCGAGAGAGTAGCCACTAAAGACAATTATGATGGAGGACATTTGTGAAGGACTCATCTTGTGTGCAAGAGATAGCCCTAGAGAGAGCCACATCCAAGAGAAGCAAGCCAAGTTACTTACATGTATGTTGAAGCTCGAGAAGGGTTTGTCTATGGTGCTGGAAAGGATCTACAGTTGTGGAAGGAGAGACCACAGGCTTGATAAGATCATTCTAAGAGGACCGAGCCACTAAAGTTTGGGTGCAACAAGGTTCAGGGTTGTTTGAGAAGGGGTCGAGGTTGGATAGAAGGATGGTAAGGCCATTTGCAAGGTCTATATTTGTTTACTTGGAGGTGTCGTTGTTAGAGAAACCAAATGAAACTAAAAAAAGGAGTCTGAGCACTAGAGAGAGGGTTGGTCGTTGTCTATTCAACGAGGTTGTTGGGCATGCTCAACCTATAGGAAGAGGTTGAAGATCTGCTTATGCTTGGACATGAAGGGTCGAGGATGTGGAACATGCCTAGCACATGTTGACCAAGGTTGGTTGAGACCTAGATTAAGGGTTTGTTAGGATATCTAAGGTCTAATAAATAGGTTGAAAGCCTCAAGGCTGAAGGTACAAGGTGTAGAAGAATGTAACTAGGTTCGGTCTTCATTATTAGTATATTTGTCAAAAATAATTTATTATTATTAAATGCCTTATTAAAGCAAGGGTTTCATGCTTGGGTCATATTTAGATTAAGGTCCCCATTGTGGACTTCTATATTAGTCATTACAGATTTATATTGACCCATTACGGGCTTTTGAATAATGTAATATAGGTTGTTTAATTATTTGGTCAAAAGGATCCTCCATCAAATCATCTTCTTCAAGGTCATTATCCTTGGTCTCTTCACCAAAATATCCTTCAAAGAAAGCCTTCAAGTCGGCCTCTCTCAAAGACACATGTCGGACTCAATAAGCATACTCAAGCCGGTCTGAAATAATGTCACATCTATTCACAAAGACATGTCGGCTCATTTATGGAGGAACTACTATATATAGCCAACTAAGGTTTCAAATTATGATAGAGATTTTTGGATCACTCTAAAATTTCGGATCTTAGTTCAGATTGCAAAAAGGGCTCGGATTAATTTCGGATATCCTCAAGGAGACATTATTATTACAATTTAGAGATGATGCTATGCTTAGTCATGAAACTCAGTGCTACTTCAGTCATGAAACTCGATACTACTTTAGTCATGAAATTCAGTGCTACTTCAGTCATGAAATTTGGTGCTACCTCAGTCATGAAACTCAATGTTATCTAAATTATGATGCTCGTTGTTATAATTATATCCTAGTTATGATGCTCAGTGCTATAATTCTCTCTCAGTTATGATGTTCGGTGCTATAATGCTATCTTATTTATGATGTTCGGTGTTATGATGCTATCTCAATTATGATACTTGGTGCTATGAACTCAGTGCTACAGAACACGGTCTAGGTAATGAGGATGAAGTTTTGGTGCAAGAAAAGGAAATCTCAGTGTAAGGAGAGATCTCAATGCTAACATAGTGAAGGGATGACTTGATGGAGGAATTCTATTGTATAAGGGTCTTGATCGTCTCATTTTGAATCTATTGAAGGAAGAATTTTGACTAGGTTTTCCCCAAAGAGTGGGGTTTTTCCCTGGCAGTGTGCCTACATCTTGTGTCTTCTTCTATTTGTTCATTGGCATTACTCTTGATGATAAGAAAATATAAATTGAAAGAACAAATGATAATATCAAAGCATCACAAGATAATGTCATAATAATAGAAATTGATTAACTGCCAACTCCTTAATTTCTCTAACATGGTACCAGAGCTATGGTCATGATCAAAGGTAGTTTGAAGATCAGTGAGATCAAGGCAGAAGGATTCAAAGGCATCTTGATGGAATAACTTAAAAAGGGTTCCATGTGTATCAACAAAAAGGCTCGTTATATCTCTAAAGGAAGTTCAGATATCTTAGAAAATGAAACATATATTATCTCTTATAACATTATTTTGGTACCATAGCAGTGAGGAGAGTATGTGATCAAGGTGTATTTACAGTAATGATAAGTTGGTCCAAGTTAAGGATATAACTACAATGATAAGGCTCGGTGTGACAATAAGATCTCAGTGCAATCCCTATTAAAATGAAGATCTTCAATGGTATAATCACAGGTCAACTACAGTGTCAGTGCAATCATGATTTTGGTGAAATTACAGTGATAAGGGTGTGGTGCAATCACATAAAAAGGATGCCATTACAATTCAGAATTATCATGGTGAAGGATTTATCACAGTTCGGTGCTACCACAGTGAGAAGGGTCTCACTAGTTCGGTGCCATCATAATTCGGTGAGAAGGGTGCCATTTCAGTTTGGTGGTATCAAATTGACCTTAGTACAAAGATAAGGTCTCACGGTGTATATTACAACTCATATTACCTCATTCATGATGCTCCTACAAATAATAAAATCTCAATGATACCTCAATACCGTCACCATTTTTATATAACTACAAGGGTCTCACAATTCAATGTTTCCACAATGACATGGTCAATAGAATTCAGAGACATGTACAATGAAGTAGTTATAGTTGAAGCACACAATAATAAGGTCAACGCAGTAATATGTATATATAGTGAAATAGTACATTCAAGGATCTCAGAATAACTGCCTATATTGAGTTTGAAAGGAATCTGAAGTTTGTCTAAATAAAGTTGACAGTCCAAGGAACCATCTAAGAAGAAAGGGCTCCCTAAAGATATGAAGTGCAAGGAACCAAGTAAGTATTGGAGCTATCAAATCAAAGGTATGTAACTACAAGGTACATATATTAATGAATTTGTATTATATCTAGTAATTCTTTCCTATAGCTAGTCTATTTTGTGATCCTTAGATAGCATACATGTTAGAATCTTAATATTTGTCCTCTAGGATCTACAAAGTAATCTATTTATAAAATAAATGTCTTGTTGTCAAATTCCACCCCCCATAGTTTCATAAAAGATCTAAGTTGAGAAAATTAAATTATGCTCTTGGTATCACGATTTTTCTTGAAAGTATGTATTGCAGGACCATGATTCACACTTCTAGGAAATTAGTTGCTAAAAGAATATAGAGGAAGGCATCAAAAGAAGGCTTGTCGAAGAACAAGGGTGTATCTTAAATTATAAAGCTTTGTTATTTCTCTTTGGAAAATCCATTCTACATTACTAACATTTGTTGTGACTAACTCTCCTGAATCTTAAAATATTATTGTTTGAGGTGATTCATCATCTGATGAATCCACCCACCTTATATCTATGATTGTTTGTATAAAATAACCCTAAAAAGGTTCTTTGGAAAACCCTAACCTAAGGGTATGTTACTATTGTGTGAAACCCTAAACCTACTTAGGGATATTAATGAAGAAATTGCTAATATATTGATAATGTTGTGTTTGGGGTTTTGATATGATCATGGAAGCTCTAACCTATTAGGGTTGAAATGATGTCATTCGAAATATCAAACCTTTGAAGTTTTGATGTAATAAGGGTTTGCTTTGACATGAACCAAAACCCTAGGTTTTGGTTAGGTCTACAAGCAAAATACTTGTTATGAGAAGTCCTAGGAATGAAACCCTAGGTACATGTTCACTTGGTTGAAATCCCGATATATGTCTAATGTATTTATATTGTCTAACATATGATATGCTTATGCATGATGGTGATCTCCTACATATATGTCTTGACCAAATTACTAATGGTCATAAGTCCTAGGGTTTGGAAACAAGCCCTAGTTAAAGTTTGAAGTTCTAGGATGATGATTGAAGATTCTAGGGTTTTACATCTAAGCCCTAGAAATGATTAAAATTCTCTAGTATGTGTATTCATTTGAATCTATATAATGTTTGCTGAGAATTTATAGTTGGAAAATCTAGGGTTTACATCAAACCCTAGTAGAATTTATTCATGCTATGTTTGCTTTGATTGAGTAAAATCTAGGGTTTACATAAAACCCTAGTGGATAGACTATCATATGGCTTTTGAAAGTTATTATTTGCCTTTATTTTTATTTTGACTTATTTATAGAGATCACTATATGACAGAACTAATCTTCTGTCATCTTGATTGAATTGTTGATGTGATTTAGGGTTTGTATCAAACCCAGGCTAGAAGTTGAAGTATTAAAGTATATTCTCTTGTTGATTATGTAAAGTCTAAATGCTTCCACTACTGTAGAATTTCATTATGAATAACTTCATACTTCTATAAGATTTAGTTGTACTTGCTATCTAAGTTGTTCAGGTACATCATATTGGTGAAGAATTCGAAGAGAAGTTAATATGATGAAAATGATGGAAGCCCTGAAAGATTCTCCAAACATCGAAGGAAGAAGTTAAGTCGCCCTACATTAAGAGGGAGCCTGGAGAGAATAACTCTTTGTTACACTTCATTTTGTCACCATGACTTTTGACTGTCAATATGGGTGTATCACCATCCATATCATGTTCCCTTAGAGGTCAAAAGCACTAATATTCCTTAACCAAGTCTTGGAAATTGGAGAAAATATCTTTAAAACCTTTAAAAGATTGCCTGCGCGCTTTTTATAACCTTTTCCTGCACATGCATTGATGCTTCTTCCATTAGCTGCGGCAATCGCAGCTCTGTTCGCCACTAAAACCTGCGCACCCCCGTAAAAAGCAAGTAAATATAAAAGGTAAATTTTAGAAGCCTAGTTGGTCGAATAATCTCCCAACTGGAAGCCTCTAGAGTCGCACCAATTCGAGCTTTATATCTCTACTCATGGAGCTTATCCCTTGGTCAAAGGAACTCAAATATTTTCATGGAAGGAAACCATCCCTCTCTTAATGGATATGAAACTACTTCAATCTCTCTATAAATTGAGCTGAAGTTTCAGGTTGAAGGGTAGATATTGATTGTATAGATTCTAAGTTGGAGAGAATTCATAGAGTTCATAGTTTCTGAGCTATTAAGTTGTTGTTGGCACATTGAAGATTACACCTTTGTGCATATGACTTCATGCTCGTTGTTCTAGAGAGGAAAGCATATGACACCTTTGTGAAATGATTTCTCAGACACATGAGAGAATTCTGTACAACATCAAGGCATACGTTGTAAGATCGCTCCTTTTAATTTTTGATAATACATATGGATCTCTTTTTCTCATTGTCTTGTTTCTGAATTCATGGAAATAATGTCAATACTTAGACTCCTTGATCACTAAGTTAGATTAGTATTTATGATTATTATATACTGCACATGCTTTGATATTTTGTATTGTTTGTGATTGCAGGTTCTTCTCAGCATTGAAGAATTTCTTTGGAGCGAAAGGAAAAAAGGCTACATCGAACATCTCGATTGAAAGGTAGGAGCATAACCTCCTTATTTCAAGGTTGTAATAATCTAAAATACAAATAATCTAGAGAAAGAGATATTCAATGGATCTTTGTTTCTAGTTACTTTTTGAAGTACTAGGGAGATCGCTCTTGTCCGCAGGAGGGATTAATCTGGGTAACCAATTGGCGAACATACTAGGGAAGACAAGTTTAGATTTCTTTGGTTATGTTCAATTTGACATTCTAGCTTTCTTATTTTGACTTCTCTGTGTGGTTGGGTACATGACATTTTAAATTATATGAGATAGAAAACCTAAAAATTATTTTTTCTAATTTTTTCTTCCCTGCGCGGTTTTCTGTTGAAAACATAGCGTCAACCTGCGCGACTTGTCAGTATAGTTCAATGTGCATGCACACTGGTGTGAACTGAGAAGCTATGCACCCATTGTGAAATTTTGAAAAAATTGAAATTCTCTCTTCCAGAGTTAGATAACCAAATTCTTGAGGTTTTACTCTAGTTGTAAGAATATGTGTATAAACTCCTCTTTAACACCTTAGAGTCTTGTTTGATAAATCATATTTTTTGCATTATACAATTAGGGTTTTCCCTGGTTTGTTGTTGCTCCTTTTGGAAGATACATTCATTTTCCTAAGATCACTGATTTTATGTTATCGTCTCCTTGAGCCACCAGGATAATTTCCAACCTTCCCTTTTTTTGAATATTTGTTTCTTATTCGATTGCAAAATGGAAAAGCTTCTAGATCACTGAATTCTGATTTATGACAAGCTAGTCTTTCATGATTTCATTTATGCTAGGTCAAGTGGAAACATTTTTAGTGTGACTACAACTAAGAGAAATCATTAGAAAGGCACTCATAAGTATCCTAGTTAGGATTGATAATTAGAACTTTGATTTTCTTTGAAGTTTTTATACTTTTTAGGGTTTTTTAGAAGTTACCTTCTTTTGAGATTTGTTTGTTTATCAAAATTGTAGTTTTTGACTTTGTAATCAACATAATTTTCTTCGCAAAAGAGACATTGATCATGCTTGGAAATTGTGTTCTTTTCGAAAAGGAATTTTATTTGAAGTTTTAGGAAACTTGTACTTTTGAGTTCAAAAATCCTTCAACTTTCTCCTAAATAGAATTCATTAAAATAAAAGAGTTTCATTTTTCATATCGATGCATTTAGAGTATTTTTGAGTCAGGTCAAAATATCATCAAGTTTCATCTCCATACCCCTTTGCGTTAATAAAAGCCAAATCAATAAAATGCTTAATAAAATCAATCTAGATATTTTTTACATTTTCTAGGGCTCATTCCACCAATTTATCTTAGACTAGTGCTTTGGAATAGGTTGTAATAAACGTTCCAAAGCAGTTAATACAAAAAAGTAGCATCTTGCGGTAGGGAAATCCAATTGTTACATTTGTACTCTGGGAAGCTCTTCTTAAAAGAGTCAAGCACGAGGTCATATCGGACCCAGTGAGGTAATCGTACCTACTTCATTGGTGAAGATAGAAGACGTCCACGTAATAGAAATGGTAAACCTCAGATTAACCATTGTCGAGGAGCCTGAGGTCACTTGTTATCAAACATCAGATTTACCATGTCGAGGAACTTTCAAGGGGATTGAGCTTGATACTATGCCCTTGCATGTATATCGGATCGTAGATTGTTCCCCTAGGTGAAATTGTCGCAGTTGGTGATCTTAGTGGCCACAATATTTAGGATTTTTCCAAAGGTGACGGTGGAGGTAAGGTCCCACTGTACCTGGAGCAGACGTTGACTAGACTCACTTGGACTTTCCGGAGCGTACTCTTCACTTCGAGATGGCATAGTGGAGTTACTTGCACCAGACTGTTTCATTAAGCAAGTTGTCAGGGTAATTGTTCCAACCGCCAGTTTTCCACATTAATTTCTGCGACATTGTATTTCATCGCCAACTAGTGCTTTTATTGTGGAAGCATACTGTTTGTGTGTGGTTTGTCTCTTAGATTTTGTAGGCGCGTGTTCATTTTCTTGATTTTTTTTTAGCGACCTTAGGTGTATTCTTTTGAAATTTTTTGATTTTGTGTGTTAAAAGATTAACTGTGGCTAAATTATCGAGACATTCACGTAGAATGTAGGGGAAACCCCCAGAGTATACACCCAGTCAATTGGAAAAAATAAAAACTGGAAGAGTTCAACAATTAGGAACCGGATATATTGAACAAGGAGAAACATCCATTGTAATACATCCTAATGTCGAAGTTAATCAACCTCGAGTAATTGAAAAAGATCAAGAACAAACAGAAATTTCCGAAGTAATTACAGTTGAATCTGTTACTAGTGAATTTTTAGATACTTAATTCACTGGACCTGAAATATCTGAGTCTGAATCTGAATCTACTTCGTCTGAGTCACCTTCGGATTTCATAGCCTCGACTCCTGGCTGCCCTCATTCACATCGAGTGAAACTTCTTATTACTAAGAATCTTCCTCCTGGCCTAATTAGTATTGAAGATATTTCTGACACGGAAGAAGAGATCACAATTCCTTCGTGTCAAGAATATTTAGATCTAAGGTTTAGTGAACAAATTTACCCTTACGTTCCTTTTAGACCGGATCCTTGGTATCATCAAATTACTGACTTTATGCATAACTTTGGTTATAATCATTCACCATGCCGCATAACTTTTTACTCTATACCCAGAGGTAGTTACATGGCTTCACTAAACATGTCTACTGAGTCATCTATGTTTTCTTCATCACCAGAAACATTTTTGTATGGCAGTCCATCGGTTCCAGCTGGGTACCAGTCATTTTCTTCCACTTTCTCAGGATCATCTCCATCTTCTAAAACTTTTACAAAATCAACTGGTCTCTATGAATTACCACCAAATCTTTGAAAATAGAACATGTCTATATGTTTTCCGGAAATATTCCTCAAGCTAGCTCTCAAGGTGGCTATATAGCACTTGGGGGGCAGCAACCTCTTCAAGCAGCAGCCTCTCCAAGGGAAACAACCTTTCTAAGGGCAAAAATCCTTCCAAGGGCAGCAACCTCTCCAAGGGTAGCAACCTCTTCAAGGGAAACTACCTTTCCAAGGGCAGCAATCTCTTCAAGGGAAGCTACCTTTCCAAGGGCAACAATTTTATCAAGAGAAGCTATCCTTTGAAGGAGGACAACCTTTTACTGGAACTTATCCCTCGGCTGTAGGATCAAATATTCATGGTAATTATCAAATTTATGTTCTAATGCCTCACACTGGTTATGGTAAACCTTATGCATTGCAACCTTTGATGGGAACTTCTTATCCAGGGCTTAATACTGTTTGGAATCCTTTGTTGAATCAACAATATTTGCATCCTACTTTAAAAGTACCTTATAATCAACCTGCTCAGTCAGCTGGACAATGTGGTTTTACCCAAGTCCAACAACTTGTTCAGAGTGCACTTCAAATTACCCCACATGTATTTGTGCCGAGTAGTCAGAAAGATGGTCCGAGTACTCCAAGTACTCCTATCCAATCTGCTGCGCAAATTTATGTTCAACAACCGAGTACACCTATCCCTGGAGTTTATCAAATCCCTACTGTTACAACCCTTCAAACTGTTGGGTGTGGAGCCTGATTATCTTGTATCATAGCAGTGGACCGTAAATTAGTCACTGCCGTGGGGGGTCCAGGGGGGGGGCAGCGACTTTATGGAGCCCCCCCTGGCGGGGGGTTTCGGGGTCAGCGCCCTTGAAGCTAAAAATAGATGTAAAATTGCCTTGTAAAAGTATAGTAATTTCTAGTCAATCTGGGTCGTTCATTAGGCAAATGATCTGACGGTAGAAGTTATGTTTGGTTTAGGGTTTTTTGCCCTAGAAGGCAACCCCTCGCTTTTATGAGAGTATTGTATTGCGGCTGTGTATTGTATGTGTATTCTCGGAGCGAGAAACAGAGAGGGAGACTGTGAGAGAGAACAGAGGATATTACAACGAATCTGCTGTAGGTTTTATCTCTTCATTTTGCTGGATAATAGAAAGGAAGGACTGGCTATTCGGGGTGGACGTAGCCCAAACTGGGTGAACCACGTATATCTATGTCTCTCTGGTTTTGTGTGTTTTATGTGTTTGTATTTTCCGCATATTTTATGTGTTGCATTGCTCCATAATATATAATTTTCTAACAACTGCTATCAGAGCCGAAGGTATATTTGGCTGATAAACTCGCAGGAAAGAAGGGTTCCTGGTTTGAGTGGGAGAAATGGCGGAAGATGGTAAGTTTAGGGTCGAGAAATTTAACGGCCAAAACTTTCTGCTGTGGAAGATGCAGATGGAAGATTATCTGTATCAGAAAGATATGTACCTACCATTGAGCAGAAAAACAAAGAAGCCGGCGGCCATGACAGACACGGAATGGAACATAGTCAATAGAAAGGCACTCGGAACAATACGGTTGTGCCTTGTGACGTCAGTTGCCTTCAATATTTTGAAGGAAACAACAACAGAGGGTTTGATGCAGACGTTGGTGAAACTATATGAAAAACCCTCGGCCTCAAACAAGGTATTTCTTATGAAACGACTATTTAATATGAAGATGTCAGAAGGTGGATCTATTGCAGACCATTTCAATGATTTTAATACAGTTACCAGTCAATTAAGTTCTGTAGGGGTAAAATTTTATGATGAAGTTAAAGCTCTGTTATTCTTGTGCTCATTGCCAGAGAGTTGGAATGGTTTAGTAATGGCCATTAGTAACTCTGTCTCTAGATCTAGTACTTTAAAGTTTGATGATGTTGTCAGTGCTATCCTTAGCGAAGAAATGCGACAGAAAAGCTCCGGTGAGACATCGGGTAATGCTTTGAGTGCAGAGTCTACGGGAAGGAGAATGGAAAGAGGAAAGAGCTCAGGATATCGCAGTAAATCAAGAAAAGGCAGATCCAAGTCTAGATCGGGGATAGTGTGCTGGAAATGCGGAAATAAAGGACACCTAAAGAAATACTGTAGATCTTGGAAGAGAAAAGAAGGAGACACACAGCAAGAAAACAATCATGAAGCAAATGTGACAGGTGATGTGTTACAAGATGCTTTGATTCTTTCTTTCAAAAATGTTAATGATTCTTGGGTTGTAGATTCAGGGGCTTCATTCCATGCCACACCTGATAAGAAATATTTTCATGACTATGTTCAAGGAGATTTTGGACAAGTTCGTTTGGGTGATGATAAACCCTGTAAAATTGTTGGAATGGGTAAAGTTCTTGTAAAACAATAGAATGGAAACCAATGGCTACTAAAGGAGGTAAGGCATGTTCTAGATCTAAAGAAAAATCTGATTTCAATAGGGCAGTTAGGCAGTGAAGGTTGTGTGACAACTTTCACAGATAAAACTTGGAAGGTCACCAAAGGAGCGCTGGTAATAGCAAAAGGTGAAAAGGTTGGTACATTGTATTTATGCAATGATATTTCTAACTCTGTTAATGCTTTAACTTCCAAAGGAGCAGATGCAACATTATGGCATCATAGGCTCGGACACATGAGTGAGAAGGGAATGAAGATTCTTCACTCAAGAAATTTGTTGCCAGGTTTGAAGAATGTTGATTTGGATTTCTGTAAGAATTGCATTTATGGAAAACAAAAGAGAGTCAGATTTCTCAGAGTTGGGAAAGAAAAGAAGAGCGAAAAATTAGAGCTTGTGCATACAGATGTATGGGGACCTGCTCAGGTATCATCTCTCGGTGGCTCTCGTTATTATGTTACTTTTATTGATGATGCAACTAGAAAAACTTGGATTTATTATATTCAGAATAAATCTGATGTATTTGATACTTTCAAGAAATGGAAAGCTTTGGTTGAGATTGAGACAGGAAAGAAGTTGAAGTGTCTCAGATCAGACAATGGAGGTGAATATTGCGGCAAAGAGTTTGATAGGTACTGTTCAGAGCATGGAATTCGTAGAGAGAAGACAGTTCCAAGAACACCACAAGAAAATGGTGTGTCAGAAAGGATGAACAGAACAATCATGGAGCGTACAAGGTGCATGAGATTGCATGCAGGATTGCCTTTACAATTTTGGGCAGATGCTGTAGATACTGCTGTTTATCTAATAAACAGAGGGCCTTCAAGTTCCTTGGATGGTGGTATTCCAGAGGAAGCATGGACAGGTAAAAAGGTAAATTACTCTTTTTTAAAGCCTTTTGGTTGTGAGGCCTTTGTCCATATTAATAAAGAAAATAGAACAAAGCTTGAGGCAAAATCAAAGAAATGTACCTCTATTGGATATGGTGTTAATGATTTTGGTTATCGCTTATATGATTATGAAAATCACAAAATCATTAGGAGCATAGATGTAATATTCAATGAAAAGGTCTTGTATAAGAATCAGTTGTAGGGAACATGCTACCCTTAATAACAACTCGAGGTAGGAGCCGATTAAAACGCACGCGCTCTGCCTTCTGGTCAACGAAAAACTCAAACAATTCTACAGTTTTAAGAAACCTGCAACTTTGGAGGGACAGAACACCTACAAAAACAAAAAAATTTATGTCGGACCAAGTACCATTATATTCATCTCTAAATCTAGTTTTTGATGATGTAATATTTATGGAGTTTCATTAAAAAATTCAATTTTTTATTTATTTTTTACTAAACTGTGTCACTATGGAATTTCATTGTTCGAAAAATTGCACTGAATGAAAATTCAATAACTTTCAAATGAGGACACCAAAAAATTCAAAAAAATCATACTGCACTTCCTCTCCCTGTCTACTTCAAAAGGTACTCTCATTTTTCTTATTGACGATCACATTGAAAAGAAAATCAAAGGATGATAAAATGTACTGAAACATCACTGTTTTTTTGTCTTCGTCCATTTCAAAAAATAATAAAAAATAGTTATTTAATCCGAAAATTACCGAAAAATAGTCTGTGCACTAATGCAATATATGCAGATTATGATGCTATGGTTTTTTTCCAAAAAATGAATAACCTTCCCTAAAAAAAGTAAAGGATGATAAAGTGACTATTTATGTTTGCCTGAAAATTTCAAGTATATGCAGTTAGTAAACAAGAAATTTACCCCTCTATATGTCAATGTTTTTTTTTTTTTTTAAATATGGGTATGGAGGTAAGACAATTCTCTACAATTCTTGTTTTTATGTCAAAGCATAATTTGCAATAAAAATATGAGTTTAGTGGAGTTGAAGTTAAACATGAAAATTACAATTTTCAACGTCAAAAGAGGGCAAAAAGTGTTTCCCAACTTCACATTTTCACCCAGTGCTATTCGGAAGCATGTAATTCACGGAAGACAGTTCCAAGAACACCACAAGAAAATGGTGTGTCGGAAAGGATGAACAAAACAATCATGGAGCGTGCAAGGTGCATGAGATTTCATGCAGGATTTCCTTTACAATTTTGGGCAGATGCTATAGATACTGTTGTTTATCTAATAAACAGAGGGCCTTCAAGTTCCTTGGATGGTGGTATTCCAGAGGAAGCATGGATAGGTAAAAAGGTAAACTACTCTTTTTTAAAGCCTTTTGGTTGTGAGGCCTTTGTCCATATTAATAAAGAAAATAGAACAAAGTTTGAGGCAAAATCAAAGAAATGTACCTTTATTGGATATGGTGCTAATGATTTTGGTTATCGCTTATATGATTATGAAAATCACAAAATCATTAGGAGTAGATATGTAATATTCAATGAAAAGGTCTTGTATAAGAATCAGTTGCAGGAAAAGAAACAGGAAAAAGAAAGCAAGGAATACGCGGTTCTTGATGAGATATCTGAAAAAGTAAAGGTGCCTGAAAATAATAATAATCAACAACCACAGCAGCAGCAACCACCACAACAGCAACAGGCACCTCAAACACTTGAAAGTGGTGTTAGAAGATCTACCAGGATAAGTAGACCCCCTGAACGATACTCTCCTTCATTATATTATTTATTGTTGACTGATTCTGGTGAACCCGAATGTTATGAAGAAACAATGCAGGTTGAGCAGCGGAAGATTTACATCTTGAACAGTTAGATGTAAAGACATCATTTCTCCATGGAGATTTGGAGGAAGAGATATACATGAAGCAACCAGAAGGATATGAGGTAAAAGGGAAAGAAAAATTGGTGTGCAGGTTAAAGAAGATCTTGTATGGCTTAAAACAGGCTCCAAGGCAGTGGTATCTAAAATTTGACAGGTTTATGTCTGAACAAGGTCATACTAGATGTCACTCTGATCATTGTGTTTATCTGAAAAGGAAAAATGATGGCAGCTATATTATACTGTTATTGTATGTAGATGACATGCTTGTTGCAGGGTCTAACATGCAGGAAATAAATGTGCTCAAAATAAAATTGGTAAATTCATTTGCAATGAAGGATTTGGGAGCTGCAAAACAAATCCTTGGTATGAGGATAACTAGAGACAAGAAAAATCGCAAATTAACACTGTCTCAAAATGAGTACATAGAAAAGGTGTTGAAAAGATTTAATATGCAGAATGCAAAATCAGTTAGTACACCTTTTGCTAGCCATTTCAAACTTAGTAAGGAGATGTGCCCAAAGACCCAAGAAGACATGGATTATATGTCTAAAGTTCCATATGCATCAGCAGTTGGAATTTTAATGTATGCAATGGTCTGCACAAGGCCTGATATTGCACATGCAGTGGGAGTTGTAAGCAGGTATATGAACTATCCAGGAAAAGAACATTGGATGGCAGTAAAATGGATTCTCAGATATTTGAGAGGTACCACAAATCAAGCATTATGCTTTGGTGGTTCAAACATTTCTCTACAAGGATATGTTGATGCAGATATGGCAGGTGACAGAGATAACAGGAGGAGCACTACATGATATGTATTTACTGTAGGTGGAACAGCTGTCAGTTGGGTTTCAAAAATCCAAAGTGTTGTTGCACTTTCAACAACAAAAGCCGAGTATGTTGCTGCTACAGAGGCTAGTAAAGAAATGATTTGGCTACAAAGGTTTATGGATGAATTGGGTAAGAAGAATGATATGGGCACACTATACAGTGATAGCCAAAGTGCTATTCATCTTGCAAAGAACTCAGCATTTCATTCCAGGACTAAACACATACATCTCAAGTACCATTTCATACCGTCAGTATTGGAAGATGGAGAGTTGAAGCTGGAAAAGATACACACTAGCCAGAATCCTGCAGATATGCTAACAAAAGTTGTAACCAGGGAGAAACTGAGAATGTGCTCAGCTTCAATTGGTCTTCAAGGATGACGATGAAGATGAGGAATAGCCAGGTCCAAAGAGGAGTCATTGTCTAGCAAATGAAGCAGTGGCGGAGTTGCTACAATCAGTCTCCAAGTGGGAGATTGTTGGGTGTGGAGCCTGATTATCTTGTTTACTTTGTATCACAAAATTGGACCCCCAGATTTAAAAGGGCGCCGCCCGAAATTTAATCGCTCGCCGTGGGGGTCCAGTGGGAGCGGCGCCGCGAGCCCCCATGGCCTGGGCAGCGCCCCGAAGCTAAAAACAACATGTAAAATTGCCTTGTAAAAGTATAGTAATTTCTAGTCAATCTCGCCGTTCATTAGGCAAATGATCCTGGACAAAGAGAAGTTACGTGTTTAGATTAGGCTTTTTGTCTTAGAAGGCAACCCCTTGGTATATATGGGCATTGTATTGCGGTCATATGAGTGTGTGTATTCTCGAGCGAGAAACAGAGAGAGGGAGGGATCGGAGAGAGAGAGGGAGGATATTACAAATGATCCGTCGTAGGTTTTGTCAATTTTTGCCGGATAATAGAAAAGGAAGGATCAAGCTGTTCGGGTGGACGTAGCCCAAACTGGGTGAACCACGTATATCTGTGTCTCTCTGGTTTTATGTGTTTTGTGTGCTTGTATTTTCCGCATATTTTATGTGTTTCATTGCTCTGTAATATTTAATTTTCTAACATTTTTTTGGATGATAGCTTGGGGATTGGAGCATCTCATAGGGATTGAGGACCCCAACATTTTTCAGATCCCATGCCTCAATAAGGCCTCTAAACAACATGTAGTTGCTTCCATGGATATCCCACTTCTTCATGATGAGATCCATTTGGTTTTATCACCAAAGGCTAACTTGTACACTTGCGAGGAGCAAGTAGGGGACATATTGATTGGAGAGAATCTTGTTCAGCGGAGGAGCTTATCAGATGAGGATGCTACAGGAGGAGGAGAGGAGGCTTTGCAGTATCCATCCTTTTAGTTGCTTGAGGACAAGCAACATTTGGGAGGGGAGGACTGTAATATTCCTAATTAGCTTTCAGCTAGATGGAATATTAATTTTTGATTTTGATAAAAAGATAGGTGAATAAGTGGGTAGATAGACCCATAAATCTATTTAGTAGGAATAAAAACCACTTCTCATGTGAATGTGGATCATTGTATCAGATGTATATAGCACCTAGAAGGTGTGAACAGGGGCTAAAGCATGTGGACAGGGTCAAAGTTGACCAAATCAACAATGTTGTTATGGAGATAGTGGAGAATTAATGGAGGACATCGCAGTCATAGAGGAGGAGTGTATGCATGAGAGTAAATTATTTAATGATTGGGACCCAGGGTGAGGAAGCTCACCAAGAATATAAGGAAGGGGATGGCAGCCATATAAGGCATTCAAAATATTGATATTTTTTTGATCTTTTATGACTCTTTGCACGCTTCAGCTGTTTAGCTAAGTCCGCTGTGCTGTTTAGCACAAGGGTGTTTTTGAGCAGAAATCCCACCCTCATCCTCGGGGGACTTCGAGTTACTCAGGAGAAGTTTATTGAGCATCATTTCCACTATTTGGCTTTGGGCCAAGCTTCATCCATTATTTCGAGTGCAATCTCCTTCAGGGTTGTGTTGTTTTGCAGGATTTCAACAGTGGAGGGTTGATAAACCCAATTTATGAGCTTTTTTTCCAGTGGAGGGAGCAACCCTTCATCCGAGAGACTAGTGAGGAATTTCTTAGAGTTTCATTCCAATGATCCGACATCAGACCTAGTAGCAACATTCACCCACAATGTAATATCCTTCAGAATCTGTGTTATTTTGTAGTGCAGTTACAGTGGGAGGTCAAGTACCCAAGTTCTTGACCTTGTTTTCTAGTGAGGGATCAATCCTTCATCTGGAAAGGTTGTGAGGGATATCAGCCATTTTCATATTAGATCCCACCAGTGTCTAGTTGTAGAGAAATATTCAGCCCTAGGGCCACATTTTGTATATCCTACATTTTGAGTATTTCAGGAAACCCTTCCTGGGTTGTCTTGGAATAGTGTTAGAAAGCCTAGATCTTTGATCCTGACATTTTCTAAGCACACTATCAGAATATCCATGCATTTATCTACATCATCAGTAAAACCCAAGAAAAAGTGCACTGTCTTAGCCTTCAACATTCTTGTATAGCAATTATTCTTCATGTTTATGTATTGGATCTATAGAGGCTTGTTTTTCCTAGCTTGGGTGTCTTCTTCCTCAAGATCTTGTATACATTTTCTGCTATATTGTTTAATATGATGGCTATATTACCTGATTTCATTTTATGTGTTTATGTATCACTGCATTTTCTAGTTTATGTTCTATATTCTTGTCTTTTCAATTTTGGAATATTACAAGAGCTCTTAAATGGTTCACGAGTTTAGGTGCTAATTCAATAAGATCATGGAATGATATGAAAAATATATTTCTAGAAAAATATAAAGATCATGGTCTTAAAAAAGAAATATTTATAATGAATCAAAAACAAGATGAGAGCCTTGAAGATCTAATAGAGAGGTTCATGTATAATGTTAAGAGGGAAAAATTACATCATTTAGGATTTGACACGCTAAAAACCCTCTTACTTAGAATAATTAGAGATGAGTGGATTGATCTCCTTGATCTCATGAGTAAAGGATATATATACCAATTATCATTTGAAGAAATTTGTGAAACATGCAAGCTCATATCAAGAGAAAGTGAAAGAGTAAGTAAATCGACATCAACATTGGTAAGTCAAGAAGAACTTGGAAATTTTCTTGATAACTTTAAAATATAAATTCTTCGCAATCTAAGTGAACAAGTAGAAATGTTAACAATGCAAAATGACAAAAAATAAAATGTTGATATTTGTGTTATCCATGCAGAATCATATGCTACTAAATATTCTCCATCATTACCAAGGCTGAAGGAAATTTACCAAGAGAAATAATGGAACAAGTCAATCACCAAAGAATCTATGTTATGTAGCTCTAAGAAGACCATGGAAACCTAGTCAACTTGATATGATGCAAGGACCTACTTCAAAATTTCAAGGTTATTCACATCCATCTCAAAATAATTGGAACACACTCCCTCCTTGGAAACCTTGGCCATCTCAACCCAAAAAACAATTTTGGAAACAAGGTTGGCAAGGACCTTATGGTAAAAATCCACAATATCCTCAATATTTTCCTCAGTATCCTCCATGCCCAACTCCATGCTATCACTACTATCCACCTCCACCTCCACCGCAAACTCAACCACATCCATCTCATTGATCCACTCTCACTCAACTACCTGTACCACCATTTCCAAACCCATATAAAGAAGTAACTCATCCCATTTACAATGTTTAGGTACAACACTTCCAAACATATCCTCTTGATATAAATGGTATCCATCTTAGTTCAGGAAGAGTATTGCAAAAAAGTGATTCTCTTGATGTCATTGAAGGAAAAAATTCAGAAAAAGAAGATTCAAATGAGAAGACCAAAGAATCATGGGTTGCACTTGATGAAGAGCAGTCATCAGAATCAGATATTGGGAAAGTTCCCTCATGTTTACCATCATATCCTCCATGTGTTCAAGAGAAAAATTAGCAAAAAGAGGAATATTGGAATTTCATGGTAGAAGAAAACGTGAAGAATGATCCCAATGAGAAAGAAAACCTAGAGCATCAAAGCTATATTGAAATATGGCTCTAGAAAATCATTAAGTTGCAACAAAACACTCTTCTTCAATGATACTTGATACAATATTAGTCAAAGAAATTCATCTCTCATATTCAGGTACATGTCAAAGCATGCATTTCAAGTGTACTCCTGATTTTATCTGTCATATTGATGTGCACATGGCTCCATTGGAAGTAGTCCTATACTTGTAAGAGACTTTTTTTTTCAAGTAGAGCTGGATAAAAAAGAATTAAAAAATGGAAAGAGAGAAAAAATAAAAAATAAAAAATATTAGGTGAAAACCTCTTTTGAGGCGCCTGATATTGGCTCAGTAATTGAAAACCTCCATGAGGCGGTCAATGGGTTGGAAAAAAGAGAAAAATAAAATATCCTAGGTGAAAACCTTTTTTGAGGTGCCTAGGTAGACCTACTAGTTGACATCGTTGAGGCAACTAGTAGGCCTAAAGAAAAAAAGTGAAAAAAAGAAAAGAAAAAAATGTATTTGATCCATTTATCTCTCTCTAATGAATGCAAGTGCTCTCCAACCTTTGCAAGAAAAAAGAAAAAACAAGTTTGCAGCAAAAGAAAAAGTTGGTCAAAACCATAGTCAAAGGAAGTCAAACTTGGTCTTCCTTCCCCTTTGCTCAGATGCTCCAAAAGGACCTAGGTCATTCCAATCCATCACCCTCTCCTTTTCCAACTTCCACCTATCATTTCCAAGATTTTCTCATTCATTTTCTTCGTTATCCTAAAATGCTACAGGAAACCCTGTTTTTTCTATAGGAAGTCTTATTTTTTAGCAGCAAACTGTTTTATTATATATTGAAAATAGTGCATCAATTTGCTGAGTTGTTTCAGGGAGATATGCATATATATAATGGTAACATGATGAAGAAATTTCAACAATTTCTGGTGCATAGTTTGTGAGAAATTGACCTCCATCACCTACAACCACTTTTAATTTTTCTCAAGATTCATGCATGCAATGCCTGGGATTTTTTATGGGGAGGTTCATAAGGATGATAGTAACATGCTGATTTTTTTTTAGGTCAATCCAGCATACCATTTGAGAGTTATTGATAAAACAAGTCTGCTACAAGGGGTTGTCCTAAACTGCTACAAGAAGTTCTGTAATTGCTACAGGAAATTACAACAAGCTACATGCAGGTGGCTCGAGGAAAAAAATTAGTCACAAAGGGCCTTGATGTGTAAAAAATAAATTTGGAGAATCTTCCCATCATTTCCTGCTACCTTCTCATCTCTCCTCCATCTCAAGCACAAGGATTTTTCACTCAAACCCTACACTTTGTCACTTCTGTTACACAATTTTTTTCTGCAAAACATATAGATTTCCTTCACAAAATTCTTCCAAGACCACACTACTCCTTCTTAGCCTTACCAAACTCTCTCTCATCACCCCATGCATATTGGAAGTCAAACAAATACAAAGAAGGCCTTCTATAATAAGGAAACATGTTCCTCTAGCAAACCTGCATAATCACTAGAAAGCATTATAAGTGGTTTTATCGATAATCCAAGAAGAAATGAAAATTTTCTAGGTGAATATGAAGAGGCTATGGCACTCCACGAAGTCATTTCACCAGCAAAAACAACCTAGAAATAAAATAGGCACATACAAACATACAATAAAGGTATCAGTAAAGCATGCAAGCATCAATTCAATCATCAACTTCAACACTCACATGATGATCATCTCAGCAGGAACATTTAAGCTAGAGATGTGAAATAGCATCATCAACAACAAAAGAAACCCTAGACAACCTCCAGAATCAAGGCTATCAGCAATATGACCTCCAACAGATTATCACATGCATCTTCAATAGCAGCTTCTGAACCACCAAAGGCAGCGTCAACAATCATATCAACATCCTCAATATCACTTGCACAAACACATCAATTATAAGGTTTAGGTATGCAACCATCTAGACCTTTCTTCGAATCTATTATAGCTTAAGAAAGCATTAAAAGTGTTATAAGGAAATATTTTTTATAGCCAAAATTAGCAGTAGTGAAACCTCAGACTTATCTAGCAGTTAGCTTCAATTTTCCACCAACACACACACACATGTGGGAGAGGAATAAGATAAAAGTGAAGAAGACTTGAGAAAGTGGGTAGTAAGTAGTTAGTTGTGATGGAAGTTAAGGAGTTCCAAGGGGTAACTAAGGGTGAACTCATTTAATAGAAAAATAAATCTGAGTTTATTTCACATGCAATGAAAAAAGGAAAAAAATTGAAAAAAATGGAAAAAATAAAGAATAAAAGAATAAAAAACAAAAGGTGGACCCACCACCTCTTGGCATGCAAATATTAGCTACTACAGGTGAAATAGAGCTGCTTCAGGCGAAATAGAGCCACTACAGGCACAAAAGTTGTTACAAGAAAAACATATTTGCTATAGGAAAGAAAATTTTTCTACAAGAAGCTAACAGAGGGCTACAAGAGAAAAAAATTTCTACTAGGATGTTGGACAATGATTAATTAATTACTAAAAGGTACAAAGAGACATAATAGAGATGCAAAGGATTTTCTACAGACATTTTAGGCTGCATAATTGTAAATTCTCCAAGGGTGAAAGGTATCCAAGTTAGTAGATTGTTTTCACATCATTCCTTTCTTTTGCTTTAGGTTATTCACCATCATTTCACCCTCTCTAAGAAGAAAGTGCTATGTGTTAAGTGTTTTTAATTTCAGAATTTAATGAGCAAAGTGAATTAGTATTGCTAGTCAAGGGCTCTCATACAAATTTAATGAATAATATGATGTGTCATGGCCAAGAATCCAAAATTCACTCTTGCAATTGAAAATTGAGGCCACCATTATCAAAATTATTCATTTTTCACAGCTTCTACAAGAAACTTCAGAGCTACTACAAGAAACAGAGTTTCCTATAGCATCCCCTGTTTTTCACCAGATTTTTATTTTTTTCTCTCTTGAAGTTTTACAAAGGCTGGAAGGAAAAGGCATTGGGCGAAAACTTCAGGTGTGTTGTGGGAGGTATTAAGGACACATAATCTCCTAAAAATTAAAAACTGAGTGGTACAAACAAGGCCTTGAATTTTCACATAAAATTCCCACAATTCATAGGGGGGAAGGATTTAATAGGAGAAAACCCATTATCATGGAGAGAATCCACCAACATCCTAAAGTGCTTACCATTTCTAAAATTATAGCAATATGGGATTCTTTGAAAGGAAAAGGGGGTATGATGATGAGGTTGCACTTGAGGTTGCAGTTAATTTACAACATCCAAGTGGACAAGAACATGAACCAAAAGCAAGGTGTTACCCTATAAAACATGACCCATTATAGTTGAAGAATCACCTGAGAGAAAGAAGCAACCTACACCTACATTATAAGTTCAATGAGAAACTGAGATAGGGGAAGAAATAAAAATAGAAGAGTAGCAAGAAGATCAGCAGGAGGAGTAGCACATGGACCAATAAACATATAATGAAATAGGCCAACATACATGAAGAACCACATGGCAAGGAGGGTGAATAGGTTTCTCAAAGGATGAGCAACAGTTTCAATAGGGGGGTATGATGGGCGTCTAAATTAGACATAAATTAAGGCCCATTTAACCTTTCTTAGGCACATAAAGGATATATTAAATCTCTCCTTCTACACTTAATATTTTTTGTATGCTTTAATATGTTCGTAGGAAGGTTTAGAGATAATTTCATATTTGTGCCCAATATTATATATTTTTGAAGAATATTGTGAGAATATTGGGCAGATTATGAATATTTGGAGGAGATAATTTAGGGAATTTCTCCCTACTACTGGAGGATCAATATTGGAGAATAAATGAACAAAATATCATGAAATTATTGAGAAACTTTGAAGTAATTATGGATCTCCGATGGTTGAGAAAATATAGGAATGTGTTCCTTGTCATTTAATGCAGATTCTTAGTGTTGGGAACCAAAACCATTATTTGAGGGATTTTGGAGGGGAAAGATTCCTCCTTTCAAGGAGAATTATTCCTCATAATTTTCTATAAGTATCAATTCGAATTGGACTCTAGGGGCATGTATTGTTTAGTCTTATTGTGGAGAAAACTTGTTTTTTGGCAGCTCCACTTTCTTTTCTTGCAGGGATGTACTTGGACTGATTCAATAATGAAGATTGGTGCCATTTTTAGCTTCTAATGCTTGGTTTATTCCATAGGAATATGAGTCCTCCTTGGGCTTGGCCATCCCAGGAGCCTCAGGGCCCTCTTGAACAATATATTTATGTTCTTTCCACTTCTTATTCACATGCATCTCTTATTTCTGTTTTGCATATTTTTGTATTTAGTATTGTTTTTTTTCTTGTTGTAGGATTGAGTTAAATGATAGAAGTGAGTTATTTTTCAGGTTTTTTATAATATCAGAAGCATAGTTTATGCTTGGAATAACTTTGGAAGGTCATTTTAATCATTAAGCTACTTGGATTTGGTTACTAGTTCACGAATATAAGATTTCTGGAAATGCCTTGTAGCGAAATAGTAGTAAATTTATGCTATTTTTTAGAATGGGTTAATGAGCTTCATTTGACTTGAATCCACTTGGATTAGGTCATAATAATGTTGAATTTAATAAAAAAATTTAACCCATTTCATTTTCACTAGGTTAGGCATTTGATAGATTAACTATCTCACTAGTTCTTGAATTTCCAGATTTTAAAGAAGTAATTTTCTGTTATTTTTTAGCATGTCTGAAGAGGGATATTCTGGAGTGATTCCACTCGGAATGGAGACATAAGACATCATCATTAATAGTAAAATTTGTCTCATCCCATTTTAATTAGATTGACTTAGTCATTCGGTGAACTACTTCCAAAACAAAACTTCCTGTAGCAAAAACAGAGTTTCTTGAGCACTCTTGTAGCACATGTAAACTCAACCATATTTGCTCCCAAAGCTTGGTTTTTGTCTCTTAGGCTTGAACCATGAACCCTATGATATAAATCCATTATCGAGGAAGAATAAACACCACTTAGGACATGCATTTGTACAAAGTAGATTAGGCCTATTTATTTGAATTCATGCTCTTAGGATTTCAATTACAAATTGTTGTTCTTGGATATGATTAATTTGTTTTCAAGGAAACACTTCCATTTCTGCAATTAGTCTAGGATTTTATTTCATGACGTTCATTCCATTACATAATATCAACAAAAGGACACATTGTGTGCTGCACATATAGTTCCTACACCTCTTAAGTTTGTACAAACCCCAGGTTGATAATTAAAGTTGGTAGCCTCGGTAGTTGCAACATTCTTGTTGCAATAGTGAGGCTCATCATTCCCCACAAGCGAAATTTTCATATTTTCCTTGCTAATAACTTAGAATCATAGGAAATATGTCCACGATGTAACTTTGATGACCAATTCTAAGAGAAGATATCTCTTGGAGTAATCATCACAACCACACACAATCATTAGGGTTAGGGTTTCATCATTAGGGCAAGGTGACTAAGGGAAGCTCTTCAAGGGTTTTTTTAGGGTCCTATAATTCATAGGATAAAATGATGATTGAATATTTTATTCTAGTCATTTCAAATTGTAAATAATATATATATATATATATATATATATATATATATACATTTTTTTTTTTTTTTTTTTTTTTTTTTTTTTCTGCAAATTATTTCCAAAAAAATATATATAAATAAAAATTAAAAAATAAATGAAAAGAGGGTATATAAAATAAAAAATAAATAAAAGAATGAAAATGAAAAATGAAAAGAGCCCCATGAAAAGAAAAACAAGTGTAAACGTGAGTAAATTCAAATGCCACTATAATGAAAAATAATTTTTACATGGAAAATAAATTAGGGTTTGTGTGCAACTTGCTTAAAATGTCACAATCATAGATCCTTGTTTGAATCATACAGTATAATCATGGTCAAACACATTTGAATTACTGCTTTTAGATTACAAAATAATTAAACCAAAATGTTTAAACTTGGTTAAAAATTAGTTGGGAAGGTGAAGAAATTAATCCAATTGTTTAAGATGGATAAATTAGTTAAATTTGTAGTTTAGAACCTAGATTAGGACAATCTCTCCTTCAAATAAAAAAAGAACAAGGGTCTGCACATATAAATGCACCCTTAATTGATGAAAATAAACTTTGGTTTTGAAAGAAATATAAAGTTTATCCAAATTTTGGCGTCACATTATAAAGTCAAGAAAACAACAAAGCCTCTTGTTATGTAGTGGTTAACCGTCGAGCACGATCCAACTAGTGATGAACTTCTCACCCAAAATCAACGTCTTGTAATCTTTTTCGGCCCCCCCCCCCCCTTCCTACCTATTGGCGGGCGGGGGTCCAAAAAGTTGTTTCGCTCCCTCTGGCCCCACACTACGTGTCAACTTGATACTCTCTCACAACCCCCCGCTCAATACCGTATACCACCACCACCCGCACCCCTTCGAAAATTGCCTAACCACTTGCCTTTCCCGCCTACATTTCGCTGTGCCCACACCACCAATCCATCCATGAAAAATTTCCGACTAATCCTCCTATTCGTTACAAATTTAATAATATCCTAAATTACCATTAAAACCTCCCAACGTCCAGCGCCTCCAACAGATTCATCCATAACCATAAAATCCCATCACCCTCGCCCATTACACCATTTTTATGTATCTGATCCCACTAAATCTTCACTATTATTTCCACATTTCACTTAGAAAAGTCGACTCGTCTTGACACTGCATAGAAATCTAGGGCGTTGTTATGGGAGAATCTCCATCACCACCAACCTCGACAATCAACCAATTTCACTAGGTAAACTACACCATTGTTTAGCCTTTTCCCATTATTTATATTTCCCAAAAATGGCTCCAAAGGGTAAGAATAGTAAGAATTTTGACAATCCTTTGATTCCCCCACCAATTGATCTTGATCACATCCCTCTGGCTGACCAAGATTACAAAATATCAGAGCCAAAGTGTGATTTTGATTTATTCAAATTACACAATTGTCTCAAAGACAATTTCCTTGACCAAAAAGTTGAAATTGGGCTCTAGGAATACAATATACCCCTGTACATGTTTCCCCAAACCCATTATTTCCCCAAATTTGTACTAAAATGCCAAGATGGATATTTACCAACTCAAAGAGCCATTGTAGCCCACAGTGGTGAAATTTTGTTTACAATTACCCCTTAGACAATTCACCAAATTTTATAGATCCCTCAGAATGAATCCACCACTCCTTTTTCGATGGAAGCCTTAAATGAATTATATCAGAAGCTAACCTTTTCCCAAAAATCTTGGCCCAGCTAGCAAAAAATAATCCACCATATCCCTCTTCCATTTTTCCAGATAAAGATAAGAAAATAATTTCCCTACTCTCATATTTACTAGGATACTATTCAGATGAATGGGTAGATGAACCTATTATAGGTTTTCTGTCCATTTTCTCCACTGAAGAAAATCCCTTAGTGATTTTCAAATTCAGCTAGTTCCTTGATGGCAACATTCATGAACAATTCCTTATTTTTCAAACTGAAGTAATGTTCAAATATGCCTCCATTTTGGTTTATATGTTTCTATTTTATCAAGCAGTCAGGTTTC
This sequence comes from Pinus albicaulis, assembly GCA_034641835.2. Lineage (NCBI taxonomy): Eukaryota > Viridiplantae > Streptophyta > Pinopsida > Pinales > Pinaceae > Pinus > Pinus albicaulis. The sequence continues at coordinate 451,744,317 of CM076569.1, read as the reverse complement.
CATTTGTAGTACAAAAGCTGAATGAACAGGGAAATCCTCACTCGGTTATTTTTTGGACTTCCTTAGTGAGAAAAAATTCATATGAATATAGTTTCAAAGACTTCAATGATTACTTTATCCATCCAGCTACATGTTTTTTGTGTAGTAATACATAACCCAGGGTCAGTGATGAAATTCATAAGATTTTACACATCAATGAATGGGTCAAAACAGGTGACTGGTACTTGTACCAGAATTACATTGAAATAAGAGTATATGGGTGTGAGCTACCATCCTACAAACTGCCCATATATGTCCCAATGAGGCTTTTCACATTGGAAAATATCTGGAAAGTGATAAACTCAGATGAAGTCCATTTTTTCTCGGCCAAGAAGAAATCACAATTCAGAATGAAGATTGAGATAGGACCTTTTATTTTCAACAATATGACAACAGGTGAGGAGGGAGATACCCTCCTAAAGCAGATGAAGTTCCCATTGAGTTTCAATTAGTTATATGACCCATTTGGTACGATTTCCAAACTAAGAGTGGAACAAAAAACCACTCCATATGTTCACACTCAAAGGCTTGAAATTGAAAAGTATATGAACCAAGCTGAATGGGAAGAAAATAATTTACAAGAAGCATAGGAGAAACTTATGTATACAATTGCTTCACAGACTCCCACACCTTAGGAAAAATTTAAGAAAATTCCAAGGGAAGAAGTCTCTCCTTCAATTGCAAAGGTTTCAGCTAAAGGATTCAATATTTATAGGAAGAAAGAAAAGACAGATCCTAAAACGGATTTTTTAAAAGAAGGGTTAGAGCAAGCTACTATAGTACTGAAGGGTCCACACTCTTCAACAAAGTTAGATAGCATCTTTATATGATCTCGAGAATATTGAGTTTCACCAGGTAATCCAGACACAAATCAAACATCAGAATTGATTTAGGGAAAAACAGAGACACATATCTTTGATAAATATAAGGAGATTGTAATATTCCCAATTTTCCACAAGACAATTGGAATATTAGAGTTCTTAATTTTCCTAATTAATTAAGTAAATAAGAGGGTGGAGGGACCCAAAAACCCCATAGATGAATAAAATCAACTTTTTATGTGTGTATGTGGATATTTTAGATCTAGATCTACATTGTGGAGTAGTGGAGCAACTTCTTAAATGAAGGAAGAGTGGAGATCATGGATCTTAAATGTAAAATCATGAGGATCTTGGAGGAGGTCAACTAAGATCATAGTGCAATCAAAGTAAGATCATAAAGCACTTATGATGAGATAATGGAGGAAGTGGTGCATCTAATGCACATGGAGAGAGTGGGAATTAAATGCAGAAAATGATGGAGATCATGGAGAGACAATCCAGTCTTCATGGAGGCTAGTGGCCACATATGCAGCACAGTTATGAGGTGGGCCTAGGCTATGGAAGGCTCACAATATATATAATGAATATGTAGGCACAATTGAAAGCAGGCTTTGGATTATTATTTCTGATCTATTTAGATCTAGATTTTTTGGTTGAAATTTCTATGCACACTTATGTTGTTTAGCTAAGTCTGCGGTGTTGTTTAGAATAATGTGTTTCTGAGTAGAAATCCCACCCTTACCCATGAGGGAATTCGAGTGCCTACTCTGGGAAGGTGGTTGTTTCTAGCACTTCAACTAGGAAACCGGTGGAGGATTAATCATTTCACTCTATGCTTCATGTTCAGCCTTCCAGGAGCAACAAATCTATATTCGGCAATTAGGCCATTGTATTTTACCTCCATGTAGTAGCATCCCCCTCAAGGATTTCACAATTCAGTCTTATAAATCTGTTGGAGGAAGGAAGTTTTTAGCAATTCAGATGAAAATCCTATAAGGGATCATCTCCTCACTTTGAATTCACTGTTTACACCTTTCTGAGCTGATTTGACATATCTAGTAGCAGGCTATTGAGCCTCCCTCTCTGACGCAATTTTCTGAAGCTATTGAGTGATTAACAACTATCTTTAGTGGATGAGATTGGAGGAGCTAGATCTTGAGATTTTAGCCAAAGGATCTAGTGAAGGGATCAACCCTTCAAGCATAGATATGATTTTACATCATATTGCAGCCATATTTCATCAGATTATGCTTCAGATCTACATACCCAACAGTTATATAGTGAAGCCCTAAGAGGGTGATTTTTCTAGATTCATAGATATGGAAATCCATTTCTGGTTCATCTTGGTTATCCATCATAGAGCCCAGATCTACATTTTCAGCATCATTGAAGCTCCAAAACTGCCTAGATATACATTCCTCTTTTTCTAGCAGTTGCAGTCCCAGCAGTTGTAGTAGGGACAACACAGTTTTCCTTCTAGCAGTCCAGCAATTACGCACTCCCTCTTGTGGGATTATTTCAGGGTCATTCTAGGCCATCTCTTTGGCTTGAGTATCCCATATTTTAAGCACTGTTGTACTGTTTATCCACCTCCTTGTTAATAAAATGGCTTGACTTCTCTGTAAATTCTGATGTTGTATTTAGATTAATTGTTTACTTTGCTGCTGTTCAACTATTGTGTTTTTTTATTACTGCATTCTCCCATTGGGATATTACAAAGATAAAGAAAAAAAATGAGCTTCTCAAAGTCAGCACTTATTCTCATTTTTGGAAACAAAATACCACATCCTAGCATAGGCTCTTGTCAACCTTCGACACCAGGAAAGGAATACTGCAGATGGCATTCTTAAAGGCACATGTCTCCTATCCTAAATTAGCAGTTGATTACAAGAAGAATACATTTGATTTTGATGCAAAATATATCAATCCTATTGATCAGATGGATATGCACATGTAGATAGGGGGAATTATATGTTCTACATTGACAAACATTGCAATGACTGTTTCCAAATTGAAATTATCCCTCACCAATATGCAGTCCCAATTGAAGATTAGAAATATTTCTTCTTTAGAAAAGGATAATATGATAAAATACTTGGAAGACTTGGTTATAAAAATTGGATATGACCCAAGTATTGTTAAGGTAGAAAAATAAATAATAAAAAATAAGAATGCTGACATAACAACACTCATAAAACAGTTGAAATTGTTAGCAATTGAGGATACAAAAACTAAAGAAACGGGGGATACAGAAAGCCAGAAAGAAGATATGATCAAGTTAATTATGGAAAAAAATGCATAGATAAGGGACATGGAAACATAAATGGACAAGCTAGCCAAGAAAAAGAATAGAATGCACAGCTAACTATAGTCCCACTTGATGTAGTACCCCTTACAGTGATAACACAAACAAGAATGGATACATCAACAACATGATGGGTTTCTACATCAACAACACCTGTAACACAAAATTCAGATGCCTTTGCTAAACTGATAAAAGCTATAGAATACATGTCTATACAAGGAGAGGAAATAAAGAGTTTACAAGGATAGGTAAAGGCCCTACAAGAAAATAAATCAAGGATTGAGACCTCTCATCTGGATGAAGTACATAAGTCACACATAGTCACTCAAAGGTTACAAAAATTGGGGAAGGAAACTGCCATGGCTCAAACCTTGGCACAAGCTAAGGAAAATATATGGATAGATATTAACAAATCCATGATTGAATTCTAGCCATCAATACAGATTATCTTTGAACAAAATGAGCTAATTCAGAGATCCAGAGAAGCCATTGAAAAAAATAGAGAAAATCTAGAAGAAAAACCAATTGAAGCCACAAATCTCATCAAATTTATCAACTCCAAAAATAGACATGAGTTAGAAGAATTGGGGATTGAATACAAAAATAAGATTATATTGGAAGTTAAGAAAGTACTAACTACCAAAAATCTCATGTTGCAGTTGGAGGAAAAATGTCAAATCCTAGATATTGGTGTCCAAAGATTCTTTAAAAAATTTGAGGTGCTCAATAAAAAATGACTTCCAGGTTTATTAGTATTGAATGATAAATTAATTACTTTTCTTGATTACAACCAAAAATTAATGGTTGTTGCGAAATATAGTTCCAAATTTTCAGGGATACAGGGAAGTATAAGAGGGAAAGCCTTCTAAGAGACACTAGAGTTTGATTTAAACATCCAACATGAGATCAAACGCATGTTTATAACTAATCCCACTTTTGGCAGATATACAGAGGTAGATAAAATTTATAGAAATTTACTCAAGCTGTACATCCCAAGTGAAGATAGGTGGGAAAAATTTTGTGAGTTACTTGAATGAAAGATGGGTTCTATTTTCAGTAGCATGACAAATAGTGCAACAAAAGTCAAGGGGAAGATCAACAATAGTTTCCACAAAAGTAGTGCCAACAATCCAAGCAGCTCAAATTATCCTATATTTTTGTAATAAGAGATGTAATTATTTTTAGATATTCCTAAATTACATCCTAATTTGTTATATCTGGATATTTTGTAAATAAAATTATAAATACTTATCATTTCGAAGTATGAAGGGTTGATTTTTGCATCCAAGAAGGCTATTGAACATTTTCAAGTTCCAGTGGACTTATCAATAATACAAAAATCTCTTTCACATGATTCTTGTGTAAAACTGTTGGTGAAGTGCACCTATCGTTGTTTATATGTTTACTTTCCTTTTTTTATCATGCTTATGTGTTTTCATAATTTGAATTATTCAATAGTAAATTGAAGAACATAATTTGTTTTAATGCACACTTGGATTCTCACTTCAAATAATTTCAATGTTTTCAATTGAAATTAAGTAAATTGATTCTTAATTTCTCTTTACTTAATGGAAATTATTTCACCTCTTTTTATTCACTTCATTTAAATTTACAAAATCCAATTAGTTTGGCTGTGTTTCCATGTGAAATATATCTATAAAAGCTGAAAAATATCCATGTTTTAAGTCACAAATTCCATAGCCCAACGGTAATTTAAACATTAATCAACCAAACAATTAAAATCACTCAAACAAACACTAAAATTTCATAACTAGCCTAATAACTTAATACAAAAAAATCTAATTTTGATAGAGAGATTCCTCTCTGAAGCTGGCAGGGCTAGATCCCAGCTTCCAAAGTGGTTTTGTGGTTAGCTATGTAATTTACTATGTAACCTCATAATTTATAGAGTGATAACATAGTGGTGACCCTACTAAGTAACGAACAAACCTTGATTCTGAAATTTCATTTCCCTAGTTTAAAAAATTTTATTTCATGAAAATTAAAGGTTCAAATTTTAGAAATAAATGTTCATAGGTTGTGAAATTTGTACATAATTGAGATGTGCATTTAATACTATATAGATCCGGCTCCAAAAATAATTCACACTAGATCTCATCTAGATTTAGAACCTCCTAAGATATTAGATAACCCTGAAAATTTTATTAGGAAGAGAAGCTTAGCTGAAAGTCAAGGAAGCAACAGTCCACCACCAAGAGCTAACTCTCTCCCAGAGAGTTTTGTCACTATAGAGGATATTGAGTAAGATAACCCTGAAAATTTTATTAGGAAGAGAAGCTTAGCTGAAAGTCAAGGAAGCAACAGTCCACCACCAAGAGCTAACTCTCTCCCAGAGAGTTTTGTTACTATAGAGGATATTGATTTTGATATACCATTTGAACATAGCTTGTTTAGGACCAGGTCTCAAAGTTTTGTGGCTGAGAAAATATTTAATCAATATGTATTACAACATTACACATCTGAAGTTAAATCTGTACATAGAACCAGATTTTGATCAAAAAATCCTCCAAATCTTGGACAAGTTACAAGATTTAGTATCAGACCTTAATCAAGTTGTGCATGAGGCATATCTTCAGGAATATATTGAACTCTCTACCCTAACAATAGTAGGTGCTTCTGCTTCCTCTCAATTTTTTCATTTTATATTGTTGGAGCAAGGTCCCCTAGGTTAAAGCAATTGTGAGTATTTTTGGTTAAGTTTTGTTTGTACCCACTGCGCGCAATTGTCAAGGGGATTTGGGGTGGGTGAAAGTCCCTTAATTATTGTATCGGGTAAAAGGAAAATCCATGAGTCTCAAACCATGGTTTGAGACCATGGTATGTGCACTTTTGAAAATATATAAATATGTAAGAGTCAAGTCGAGTATGAGATGTGAAGGTATGGATGTTATGTTTATGTTTTGTGTTTTGATCTAAGTTTTGAGCCGATCTGTCTAGGTAGAAAGGCTCCTATTGGCTGTGTGCACAGAGACCTAGTCCTGAGCTGTGTACACAGACTCTGCTACTATGAGCGCATGTGGAAATATTGTACTGAATTGAATATCTCTTAATAAAGAAGGAAATTTTGGCGAACTTAGACTTTTGTATGATTTATGTGGTTAATTGTCTTAGATTTGTTATGTGCGATACCTATTTCTTACTACAATTATAGATCTCGATTTTTGTTATTGAATGCATATTTATTTGAGAAAATGATAGGTCGAATTAGATTTCATCTAGGCACAAGTATTATTTCGCTTTAACTGTTAGATTTGAATTAAGTATAGTGATATGTTCCGAGAAAGTATATGTCAAAGTAAGGGTTAATTTAGTAATGATCTGTCAATGTGCAAGGGTTATATCTGATTGAAATATAATCTATTACACATATCTATTAATGTATATTTGTTATGGGTTTTTCCGTGCTTAGACCTAGTTTCTTGGGAGGTTTCGCGTTAATATATAAACATTAAGTAAGGGAAAAACACACCTCAAACGATCCCTCAAGGTGTAGAAAACTGGTTCCATCACCGCCCATAATACTTCGGGTGAGACTTTGGTTTGATCAAGCAGATCATTGCCGAAAGGGGCAGTAGTTGGAGGGTTTTTTTGATTATGCAGAGCACTCTAAACCTAGGTCAGGACCCCTCAAGCCAATAAATGGTTCTGTTTCCGAGACCGAGATAATTTTTAGGGAGATTTTATGTTGTGGCATGCAACACAAAACGAACTATAAGATTGGATCGAAAATAAGGTGCGCGAATTTGAAATCCAAGAAAACTCGAGGATTGGGAGAAAAAGGTATATCTACACAAAGGTCCATGAAATTTTCTTTGCTTCCTTTGCGGCTGAGTTACATGAGTTGTTATCTCAGCTGACTGAATTTCAGACCAGTGCAAAGGGCGGTGCGATCACAAGGTGGAATCCTGAGCTAGTTCAGAAGTTGGAGAAATCTGGCAATAAAATTACCCGCACTATAGATTATTGGGTTAATAGTGTTCTAAGTGGGTTTGTGATTGAATTTTATATTGATACTTTTTTATCATATTATGAAGCTGAAAGAAGATTTTTCAAGGGCCCTAGAGGTAAGTTTCTACACTCATTGAAATTGTGGGTTAAAATGCTTTTATGTGAAAAGGGTACTCTGTGCAGCCACATTTAGTGAATGTCCTGAAGAGGCCTGACTACGCACAACATAAGAAATTATAGAGTAGATCTAGAAGATTGTTTTGTTTATATCCCTCTCAAAGGTAAATATGATAGCGATGAAGAGTTTGAAACAAGTAACTATGGTGAATCTACACACTTAGAAGAATATGGATTGCAAGATCAGGATATTATTGGGCCATTGACCTTAGTTCAGATCCCATCCACTCCACTCCCAAATTCGTTTGAATTTAACAAGTCATCCACTCCGCCTCCACTTCCACCTCCACCTCTAGAAGATGACATGGCTACTTCCAAGGGCGTTGGTCAATTTTGGTTCGTTGCAGATGATGTATGGAAAACACAACAATCAATAATGTTAATGTTAAGAAATCATAGATGGTTACTGCATCTCAAGAATGTGTGCTGGATTGTTACATGAGCTATATGGAAATCAATCCTAATTCCACACGATTGCCGAGCTTAAGACCGCATTGAAGGAGTAGTTAAAAAAGCTGAAATCTTACTCTCAATGCGTGACTGAATTAAAGGAGATTCACCAAGAAGTAAATGAATCTATCTAGGAGGAAGATCAACGACTGAATCACACCATAAAAGATGGAGGATTTACTATAAATTACACACAACACAAAGAATGGTTCATTGTTATGCTACTACCGCATCTGTGCCAGTATTTAAACCAACAGAATATTGCGTCACAGCCTGAAACTGTGGAGATTTCCATGAAGTTAGAAGCCTCACCTGTACCTACCACACAGGTTGGGTCTCAAAAAATCCAAATTCAGTTAGCTACACTAAGCTTAGAGATACAACCATTGTGAAAGGGGAAGGAAAAGGATGTGTGCGCAGGAGTATGGTGCACTCACTGTAAAGTGAAGGGACATCACATGGATCAATGTCTTGTATATACTAACTATTTGGTGGCTGGAGGACCAAATATGATTAAGAACGGGGTAGAGCATAGTGAGGTTCCAAAAATATGGTGCAAAATTTGCCAAATAAATAGACTACATACGATAGAATTCTGCCCTAGGATTGGTAAATATATTCCAGAGCTACAAAAATGTTTTTTCACATTCTCCCAATATATGGGACATGATGACAAGAATTTTCGTAGCTTCGATCTGATGATTGAGTAGGTTTCTTCGTACAAATTTAAGGCTAAGGGTAGAGGACCAAATTTTCTTGCATCACCGTCTGGGCGTGGTGGTTTTCTAGGCAGAGGACGAGGAAGGGGCGGAGAAGCTGGTCGTGGAAGGGGAAAACTCATTTTTTATAACTATGGAGAGGTTGGCCATTATGCGCGTGACTTCCTAAATCAAACACAACAATATTTCAGGTATTGTAGGCAGTTTGATCATGTTTTTGAATATTTCCCTGTATTATTTGCAAAAATGTAGGAAAAGAAACCATAGACACCTATGCAAAATGTTCAAATGATGAGAGTGGAATCACGCATTGAAGACCCTAGCATAAATATTGTAACCAGAAGAGGCGTAGCAACTGGAGAAGATAAAGAAGAAGATAAGAGACTTGTCATTGATGTTTGGGTCCAAAGAGCTCCTGAGAAAAAGGAAGGATTCAATATACAAAGGGAAAAGGAAACCTTTTTCGTAGAAAAGAAGGACTTTGCAGGTCTTGGCACATCCAAAGTAGAAATCAAACATGCTATGGATATCGACGAAGAGGTTAAGCCTGCAAAGATGCAATTATTTTTATAGTTATGTATCAAGATTTTGCACAATAAGAAGGCTGTTGAGAACCTTCAAGCTTTAATTAACAACTGTGTTGAAAACGAGCAACCCTAGGTGGAGAAAAAGGATCTTAATAAGATCTACAAGAACAAGAGAAGAAATGGCCCAAAGATGCGCCTGACTGCTCGGACATGAGAATTTGAAATGGACCAGGTCATTTTGGATCTGGTCTCTGATGCAAATGCGATTCCAAAGTAGACTTGGCAGAAAATGGGAGAACCTAAGCTAGAATGGTCTGCAATACAAATGCGCATGGCGAATCAGCAGAAGATTATCCAAATGGGTAGGATTTCTAGGGTCATAGTTGATATCGAAGGAGTTAAGGCTTTGGCTAATTTTGAAGTTATTTAGTGTTGATGATACAGATCCATACCCTGCACTATTGGGTTTATATTGGGCCATTGACATTGACGCTATCATTAATCTCAAGCGCAGAAGTATGGTATTTGAAAATAATGGAACCAGGGTTGTGGTCCCGATGGATCTGGCTAAAGGAGAAATATATACAGAACCAATGCACACATAAGAGGGTGTTGATCATATCTAAAAGTTAACTACGCAAGATGAAGCTTGGATAAATCCCACTGCATATGTTCAGCTTAGCTAGGATAGAGATAGTTCATGCCACTCTGACTCAAATGAGGAATTAAAGAATTGGCAGAACTGTTTGCATGAAGTCTCTACACCGCATTGCAACCGAGTCACCAGATCTCTACGGTGCATATCCTCTGAGGTGCGGGAACTATCTTATCATGACAATATAGGTAGTGTCACTTGTTTCTTAGATGATTTCGAAAAGGTTTTCCAGAGACACAATAGTTCCATGCACTTGAATTAGCTCTGCGCTCAACTCCAACATGCTAGTGGGAGACACACGAGGATAACTTGGTGAATTGGGAAGAAAGCACCCATATGATGCAACTACGCTTTGGACAACCGAATACCTAGTTGGAAGGAACCTATGTAGGCAAAGAAGATTTGTGCATACATTTAGCCAGGTGGACTGCAGCTTGTGGAGAAGAGTCACAACCAGGATGGGTGCATATATTTGTCCATACTTTAAGTCGGATTCCTATGAATTGGTACCTAGAAGTTGAGATGCGACAAGGCACGATGCAATGGGCTACGCTACGGAAAAAATTTGTGTTAACGTTCAATTTTGAGAGTGGATTCCCCTGCATCAATACTGCCTTACACATGATTTAAGATGTGGTGTTTTAGACGATAGAGACACCAGAAGCACGAGCCATACCAACATGGGATGCGCAGATGAAGGATATCATCGAATGTTGGAATGTGACTATTGAAGATAATGAAGAAGACCCAAGGAACATCAATATTTCAGAGTTTGAAGGAAAGCGTGCAATTTTTGGGCCGCTGATTGAAGTGCCAAATGTGACTGAACCCATGAATATTATGCAAGACAACATAGGACCAGAAGAGCAACCTAAGATTTCCAAAATTAGGGATTACTGGGATGAAGATAAAATAGCTAAGGTTGTATAGCTTCTTGCTGAATATTAGGACCTATTTCCCACAAAGTGTTCCGATTTGAAAGGTATTGTTGGGGATCAAGGTGTAATGAAGATCACACAGAAACTAGATGCGTGACCTGTCAAGCAACGTCCTTACAGGTTAAATCCCAAATACAAGAAGAAGGTCAAAGAGGAGTTGGAGAAAATGGTTTTTGTAGGGATCATTGAAACCGGTAGAAGAATTGGATTGGGTCAGCCCCATGGTGGTCCAAGAAAAGAAGACCAAAGGAGAAATTAAGATCTATCTAGATATGTGCCATTTAAATGCTTGCTTGTGTGCATGAAACTTTTCCAACTCCATTTTCTGATGAAATATTAGACAATGTGGGAAGGCAGGAGGCCTACTCATTCACTGATGGATTTTCTAGATACCACCAAATAGGAATTGCGTCTGAAGATAGAAGTAAGACAACCTTTGCAGTGGAATGGGGATCATTCCAATACATAGTAATGCCATTTGGTATGAAGAATGCGCTAGAAATCTTCTTGCATGTGGTGGTAGTTGCGTTTAAGGAGTATATACATAAATTCTTAGAAGTATATTTTGATGACTAGACTCTATTTTTCGTAGTAAAGAAGCATGTTTCAAATTTGAGCTTAATGCTGGATACTTGTCGAAAGCATCAGATCTCGCTGAATTCGAAGAAGTGCATAGTTTGCGTCCCCTTTGGGATTCTGCTGGGTCATATTGTGTGTCAGTAGGGATTGATGGTGAATCTAGCTAAGATTGTTGTTATTGTTAACCTAGAGGTTCCAAAAAACGTAAAACAACTGCGCTCGATTTTGGGGCATACTGTGTATTACAAGAAGTTTATTCAAGGCTACGCGCTGATTACTGCACCAATAGAGAAGTTACTAAAGAAAGATGCCTCTTTTTGTTGGGATGAGTATTGTTGGAAGAGTTTTGAGCTACTTAAGGAGAAAATGGTAACTACTCCTATATTGTTATTCCCATACTGGACAAAGGAATTCCATGTACATGTGGAAGCTTCGTGTATCGCGCTAGGCGTTGTACTCACACAACTATGATTCAGAGATATTGATCACACAATTTCATTTGGGAGCAGGAAATTATCAAGTGTTGAATGAAACTACTCAACTACTCAGCTATGGTTTATGTGCTACAGAAATTTCTTCACTATTTGTTGGGAGGACATTTTAAGATGTTTATGTATCACTCTGCTTTGAATTACCTAGTCAAGAAGCCTGTGTTGGGGGGGAAGATTTATCGATGGCTCTTATTATTTCAGGAGTATGATTTTGAGGTGATTGTCAAGCCAGGAAGGTTGAATGCAGGTCCATATCACCTATCGCACATCGAAAATGGAGAGGAACCAACTAGTTTGGAGGATGGATTACCAGATGCGTAAATGTTTTCCATTAAAGTAGTCAATGACCACTTCGCATATATAATCCACTTTCTGATCACAGGTAGTGCACCTATGGAGTATACAGCTAATAAGAAGAAAGAATTGGTCTTGCGCACAACTGACTTTAATTTGACTGCTGTCCAGTTGTATGAGATGGGTGCCAATGAGATATTGAGGCGCTATGTTCCTGTAATATCACTTTTGGGATATTTTATAAGTTTTTCCGAAGAATTAACTCAACCAAAATTTCTCCATTAAATTATCATGCATTTAATAGAATACTACCATGTAAAATAAAACATATAAGTGCATGCAAATCCATAACACCATAATGCAAGAAATAACTTAGATTTATTATAATATAACTGGGGTTACATGATGAAATGAGAAATAGCTAAGATAATTGAAATAGAACTAGCCTCAAGGATTTGCTACAATATCGCGCTGGCCTCCCAAAACTGAACTTTTTCACTCTCCCTCCAGCAACAGCTGCCACTAAATCAACTGGAAATCAATGAAGCACCAATTAAGGATCTGAATGATCATCACTCTAATATCCCTGAAGCTTCATGAAACTCTTGAATGAAGTCTCCTCAAGAGATTTGAGTTTCGGTGCAACACCTATCAACACACCTGAGGGTTTCCATCCTAGGGCTACTGATAGAGAAGAGAATCGGGTTATCAACGTCACAGACAAGAAAATATATCAAATATAATACATCCCTTAATGGCCTCCTCCTTTTATTTTATAGATCTCATGGATCCTTCTAGATCCTTATTTTATTATTATTTTAATCATGGAGCACTTTTCCCTCTTATTTTCTAATTAAAATATTCCTTTTTAATGTCAGAAAAATAAATCATCTACCATGTCTCCTCAGGTCACTGAAACTCATTTACAACCAACCCATCATGTAGGTATTCTTGTCTCAGTTCCAACGAGCTATTACACTAAGGTGTTCTATCACGTATTGCTCCTGGAATGCCACCTTGAGTGTAATTAGTGAGTTAAGCACAAAATAAAATCAGTTTTCCAAAAGTTGTCGGAATGCACTGGAACAAAAGGAAAATGATGCGGATGGTGGAGTATCTCAAGTGAATGCCACTGGTCATCATAGAAACTCCTCAGAACTCCTCCAAAAATCCTTGGGCCCATTGATGACACCGACCTGTATATGTGACCTGTCTTCTCCTAACTTTGGAAGTCCATCCTAACCCTATCATAGGTGACACCAAAAAAGGAATATTACAAACCTTCCACTCCAAGATTGCTTACCCTCAAGCAATACAAATATGTGAGCCAACCTGTTGGCCCGATGCCATTGAGACCAAATGACTGGATCCCATAAAAACCCCTGGGTGCTGCTATGCTCTTGTGTTGAGTCACCTAAAATAGACCCCTCAATGCCGGGATCCCAAACCAATCTCTCACTGCACCTATAATAAATCAATATTCCTGGATCCCAATGCCACCATGGCCAATCATTGCCCAAGTCATTTGGCTCGGAATGGACACTGCCTCTGGCTATAGCTGCTGCCCCGTGAAGTGAAGACCACCAACATGCATCAATGCTCCATGGTTCCTGCTGTGTTGTAGCTCTGACCGTACAAGTTGCCCCACAAACTATGTACCAACTCATCACCTCTCTCCAATCCAACCTCTGACTCAATCCAATGCTAACCCTGCTTTCCCAAATTCAGGATGGAATACTAAAAATTGTTGACATGTGTCCCACTTCCAACTAGAAATTGTAGTATTGGTCATGTCAACGAGTCCCTGCTCCACTATGCTCATGAATAAGAAGACCATACGATGAATAGGATACCAACTCATGATCTCCCACCAATCTATCCTAGAAGAAGAATAAAATGCAGTGACACCTGCATGCCGAACAAGTCTGGTGTGAGGTCTCCAGTCCATACTCAACTCGTGCTGCCTCATCCCATTTGCCGACGAGATCTACCTGTAGAAGAAAGCACCTCTCTCTATAATTGGCCAATATGGGCAAGATATGCTGCAAGACCCATCGATGTATTCTTGGAGAGTGTTACTCCCTGAAATTACTATAGCTCTGATGACTGCATGTGCATCTATCTGCACCTCATCAGTGGGTCAGGCCAAATATGGATGCTCCACCATCTCCAATAAATCCTCCCTCTCTTGATCAGAAATGTCATATTCCTGCTATCTACTAGCCTCCGACAGAAATATCCCATCAACCTATAACATCTCCTAAGGATAAGTATCTACAACTCCTATCATTGTAATATATGTCCGTGCAACTGTCTTCTCCGCCTCAATCGCTGACCCCAAGTTTAGTCGCATATCCACCACCGACTCAATGTGAGTCTCCATCTAGCTCTCCCCCAAAGGACTATCATGCATGATATGCATAACCTCCTCCTCAGCTGAATCATGCTCCACCATATGCTTCTCTAGTTGAATCATCACAAGTGACTCATCATCCTGAATATCTCCCATCGAGTGCCCTGACTGCTCACCCTACACGCTGGAAGACAAATCCAGTCTACTATCATCAAATCCACATGAATGCTCATGTTCCCTAGAAGAATCCTCATATGATCCCATGGACTCATCTGAAGAAGAGTCCCCTTCTTGGCATACAGAAGGAATTCCCTCCTAATCTACCTCTGCCACATCATCTGCATCACTCAAGCATGAGTGATCATTCCTCCAAGGTTCTTTGTAGATGAAGCAAAGTCCCTTCCTACTCAACTCATTCTTGTTGTCTGATCCATTAAATTGGAGTAGCTCCTCCCTAGCCAACTGTCTCTTGAAACACCCAATGTTTTTCTCAACCAACCTCTTAACCAGTTTATAAGAAACAAGTGAAACCAACTGTTCTCTCCTCCAAATGGTCAACAACTTGGTTTGGAACATACTACAAATGTCATCATTGTTACCCATGACTCCAACCATGATTTATAAGATCTTGATATTCTTCTCAATGGCAAGACCCCAGATGTTATGTAGATCCTGAAGATTTTCTTCTATTAGTTGGAAAACTTTCCACATAATGTGATCATTATAAGGAAGCATAGGTGAAGTTATTCCGATAATATAATTGAGACAAGAAGCTACTATAAGTCTGACTCCTTCAAAAGGATGCTCCAGGAATATTGGAGGAATCAAAGAAAGCATTGTTGGTTTGAGTGCCAAATTTAGGACCCTCAAATATGATTGGCTCATTTTAGAAATATGTGATTCTAGCTTCTCCAAATTAAGGAAATTTTTTGCAGTCATCTTTAGGTTCTTCAAACTAGATCCAAGTGCAAAGAGTCAATTCCCTAACTCCCATTCTTTTACAAATCCCTTATTTGCTCTAGCTGTAGGATGGCATGTACCCCCTTTGAAAAGGGTTTGTTGTTCGATTTTTCACTTTGATCCAAGGAAGCATTGCAGCTCCAAGAACCTTGTGCAAGTTATTTTTCAAATTGTAGCTGGTACTGAATTATTTCTAAGTCTTTAACTATTTTTCTAAGATTTTCAAAAGTCTCCTCAAATCCCATGATTTTTCATCAAGGGTGACAATGTCGTAGAGAATTTGACTCAACCTCTACTCATATAACATACTCAGACTATGACTATACAACACACATAGAAACACAAGGCTACTATAACATATGACTATAGTTATTCAACCAACTCATAGAACCTCACATTTCTCACAAAAATACCCTGCCCCAACAGATAAATCTAGCTTCGGCAAATAATTTAGGCTCTGGAAAATAAATTGGGCTCTAGCAAAATATTTTTTGCAAAACAAGATGAATTCATCCTAGCAAAGAAATCTAAACAATCTCAGGTGAGAAAAATGTTACCTCAGATGCAACGAAATGATCTCTCCTCAAGCTCTATGCTGACTCTGGAAATTCTGCAACTACTGGCTGGAAGGAACCCTTGTTTGAGCCTCCAAAAGTGCTCAGAAAATTCTGCCAAATTAATCTTGTGCTCTCCACCACAAACCTAGAAAAACTTAGAAATCATTTTGGCAAATTCTTCCGGTCACCAAAATTTAAGCTTGCTCCTTCCCCACTAGTTGCCAAATAATTCTATATGTTTGGGGCACCCAAACTCCCCCAATTTTTTTTCAAAATTAGGAGCCAACTCTTTTTCCCATGGCCAAAAAAACCCAGAAATTTTTTGGTCTAATTTTGATTGACCCAAAATGTTCAAATAGTGTGAAAATTTGCTAAACCAACGATTGAAAATTCTGAAATTTTAACCACAAACTCCTTTCACAAAACCCATAAAACTTAGAAAAAACTTGGGTAAATTCTAGAAGATACAAAAAACCCCAATTTAGTGCAAGTTTCCTACTCTGCCCAGCTATGCACACTACTCCAAATAAGATAAATTTGTACCACAATTCTCCTACACTTCAGTTCAAAAAATTCACTGCAAAATAACCAACTCAAATGAGGTAAATCTCCTACAAAACCTTCTAAAAATAAACCGAGTTATGGAAGATAAATTTGGCCCCACAAATAAACTCAGCCCTAATAGATAAATATGTCTCTAGAAAATGAACTAGGATCACACAAATTAGGCTCCAAAAAATAAACTTAGCCCAACAATTGATTTTCGACCATCAAGATAAATTCCCCACAGAAGAATAATTTTGGCCTTGCAATATAATTTTTGCCTAGCAATATAAATTTGGCCCAGCAAAATTCTCTTCGACAGTAATTCTGCACTAGCTGCTGTAATGGATTGGCCAAAATACCCAAATCAGGTGCTTAGAAAATTCTCAAAAATTACTCCCAGACTCCTCAAGCCAATCCGACCAAAACCCAGAAATGGTTTGGCCAAATCACAATCCTCCAAAATTAACCCCAATAAGCCCTACGCTCTCCCAGTAGCTGCTGAATATGATGTCTACAAAATGATCAACGAAATACTCAACAACCCTCCAAATGTGCAACAAATAATCCCTCTTGCACTTCCTCTATCTCCCTCAATAAAAAAAGCTCAAATGGTTGAGACCTTCCTCCACAACTAGGTTCAAATCTCCTCCTCTGCGTTGGCCTAGAGACTGCCATGCTGCTTGAGAAATAAAATGTCAATCTCAGCCATGGAGGTTCACCTATAGCTTGAAAGATAATGAACCTAGGTTCGCCTATAACTCTCTTAAGCTAATAAACCTTGCAACCAACAACAAACACAAGAACCAAATTGCGTCCTCCAATAACGCCTCAAAATAATAAACCATCGATCTTCCTTAGAAATTAAGCTGCAGTAAAACCCTTGAATTTGGATTTTTTGTTAATTTGGAAAGTAAACCCTCAGGCTAGCAATATTACCAGCTCTCATACCACTGTAGTATCCTTTTTGGGATATTTTTTAAATTTTTTCGGAAAATTAACTCAACCAAAATTTCTCCATTAAATTATCATGCATTTAACATAATATTTCCATGTAAAATAAAACATACAAGCACATGAAAATCCATAACACCATAATGTAGGAAATAAATCAGATTTATTATAATATAACTGGGGTTACATGTTGAAATGATAAATAGCTGAGATAACTGAAATAGTACTGGCTTCAAGGATCTATTACAATACTACACTAGCCTCCCAAAACTGAACTGCTGCACTCTCCCTCTGGCAACAGTTGCCACTGAATCAACTGGAAATATAAGCACCAATTGAGGATATGAATGATCCTCAATCTAATATCCCTGAAGCTATGTGATATTCCTGAATGAAGCCTCCTCAAGAGCGTTGGGTTTCTGTCCAACACCCGTCAACACACCCAAGGGTTTCCGTCCCGGGGCTACTGATGGAGAAGAGAATCAATTTCTCAACCTCACATACAAGAAAATATATCAAATCCAAGATATCCCTCAATGGCTTCCTAATTTTCTTTAATAGATCTCATGGATCCTTCTAGAGCCTTATTTATTATTATTTTAATCATGGAGCACTTTTCCCTCTTATTTTCCAATCAAAATATTCTTTTTAATGTCGGAAAGATTAAATCGGATACCATGTCTCCTCAAGTAACTGAAACTCATGTCCAACCACCCCATCATGTAGGTATTCTCGTCTTGGTTCCAACGAGCTATTACACTAAGGTGTTCTATCACGTATTCCTCCTAGAATGCCACCTTGAGAGTAATTAATTGAGTTAAGCCCAAAAATAACTCAGTTTTCTAAAAGTTGTCCGAATGCACCAGAACAAAAGGAAAATGGTGCAGATGATGGAATATATCAAGTGAATGCCATTTATCCTCATAGAAACTCCTTAGAACTCCTAAAAAAATCCCTTGGGCTTGCTAATGACAACAACCTCTATCTGTGACCTGTGTGCTCCTAAATTTGGAAGTCCATCCTAACCCTGTCATAGGTGACACCAAAAAAGGAATATTACAGTGCTAGAGTTTGAAAGACAGAGAATCCTAGTTGAAGCACGTGCAGGGATTTAAGGAGGTCACTACGCAGGAAAAATGACTGCGCAAAAAATTTTGAGGGTTGGGTTGTGGTGGAATACGGTACACAATGATGCAAAGGAGTATTGTCACACTTGTGATGTGTGTCAGAGAATAGGAAAACTGTCGCATGGAGATGAAATGCCACTGCAACCACAAGTGATTTTGCAAGCTTTTGATAAGTGGGCCATTGACTTTGTAGGACTAATCAACCCTCCCAGAAAGAATACTGGAGCATGCTATATCATTATTGCAACATATTATTTGACCAGGTGGGCAGAAGCTAAGCTTGTGAAAGACTACAACACAGAGACAGTTGCACACTTCATTTTTTCAAATATATTGACAAGGTTTGGGTGCCCTAAAATCTTGATGAGTGACCAGGGTACACACTTTGTGAATGAGAATATCCAAGCTTTGAAAATGGAGTTTAAGATGCAACATCAGAAGAGTACACCATATCATCCACAAGAAAATGGCATAGTAGAGGCCTTTAATAAGATTTTGTAGAATGGGTTCACAAAGGTATTCAATGCTAATCAGAGCGATTGGGATGTGTTGAAAATGCAGCAAGATGATGGAGCTTAGTGAAATGAAGTCGCCTTCACTAAGTGGGCCCGTAGGCGATTTTTGGCGCAAAGTCTATTTTTAGACTATGTCTATTTTTAGACATATGGAGCATGGTCCAGGGGTTGTAGTATGCTATTCTTG
Organism: Pinus albicaulis; assembly: GCA_034641835.2. Classification (NCBI taxonomy): domain Eukaryota; kingdom Viridiplantae; phylum Streptophyta; class Pinopsida; order Pinales; family Pinaceae; genus Pinus; species Pinus albicaulis. Next base: position 451,725,157 of record CM076569.1, on the reverse strand, counting down.
GAGTATTGGTCATGTTGGTAAAAATAGATGGACCTTTATTTTTAGACATATAGATCGAAGTCTATTTTTAGACTGCCTATCCTAAAAATAGAAAAGTCAAATATTATTTACCCTTAATAATATTTGGACTCTAAACTTCAGTTTACTCTCTTGGAGCACTTCAGTTCAAGCCTTGAAAGTGGCTCATGCATATGACAGAGGAATTATGTTATTCCCAAGGGTTTGATGGCATCATGCATGGTTGACTTCAGTTAGGACTTCAGTGGCAGAAGTTTGGTGGAGTTAATGAGACAGCTAGTGGAGTTGTGTTCTGTTTATTTTAGTTGAACTGGTTGAGATTAGTTTAACTAGCTAATCAACTAGTAATGAGTGGGTGAATTAAATATTATTTAATTCATTAATTAGTAACTCATTATTCAACTCAAGAACACATCAGTTCACTACAGTGCATGATCAGTTCAGTGGAGACCAGTGAAAGAGGTAGATGAAAGGGTGGAGTTAGCTATCAGTGGCGACATCGGTTGTGCATGAGATTTGCACCACACTTGGAGGAATTGCCCATGATGATTGCGCTGTCAAGCCAAGGAGATTCGAACCTTGGATATCTCATTAGACCAGCCTTGATTGCGCAATAGAGGCAGGCAATTAGTGGATGTGTTTTGAACCTGTGACTTGTTCAAAACCAAGCTAGTTTGTGTGTAACTTCATGAGATAGTACTGAGTACTTGTGAGGAGTATTGTACTGAGTTTGTTACATGTTTTCTCCATTATAATATACAAAATAGCTGCGGGGTTTTCAGCTATAGGCTTTCCCCATACATACTGTGTAATGTGTGTGATATTTTTATGATCTTTTAATTGCATACCGCTTGTTTTATTTCCGCATGTGTGATGATATGAGTGGAAGAGATTATGTGTTGCATATGAATTCGAATTCATATGTGATCAGGATAATCTCGGTGGATAAATATCATTATAAAGTAAATTTCTACATGGTATCAGAGCTATTGAAGCAGAGATTGATCATCACAGTGATTACAAACTTATTTCGGTAGACAGAGTCTGCATGCGGGCCACGTAGCCTCTGGATCCATCCTTTCCTTTGAAAGGTGATATATCCAGTAAATGCACCTGCAGTTGATCTCTGTGCTAGAAATAATTTTTTCTCACAGATCAAGAGCAGTTGAGCTTTGAGTTGGAATTCGAATTTTGCAGCAGTTTTGTTTTCTTGGTGCCAGAGTTGAAAATGTCTTTCAACGGTTTGCGACTCAAATATGCTCTTGAAGGCAGTTCGAATTATGTTGCATGGAAGGATCGCATGGAAGCAGTATTAGAAGATAATGGACTAAAGGAGTTCGTAGATACGGATGTCCAAAAGCCCACTGATCCTGCTGAAGTCAAAGCTTGGCAAAAGAAGATGGCGAAATGTCGAAGGATTCTGTTGGAGGGCGTCAAGGATCATATTGTATCCAGCCTGCATGGAAAAGCTTCTCCATATCTAATGTGGAAAGCTTTGACGGATCTATTCCAGAGTAAGAGCGACCAAAGGAAGCTGGCGCTCAAAGATAAGCTCAGAAACATCAAGATGGAGAAAGGCGACAGTATCGCCAAATACCTCACGAAGTTCACTCAATGCAGAGATGAGCTGGGAAGTGTGGGGGTGATTGTCGAAGATGAGGACATGGTGGACCTGGCTCTCCTTGGTCTTCCGAAGGCTTGGCATTCATATCAAGATAGTGTCAATGGTTGGGAGAAGTTGCCGGGATGGGAGCGCCTTTGGGCGGATCTCATGCAGGAGGAGATAAGGAGGACTACCAGGGACGGATCTTCATCAAAGGGAGCTGATGAAGAAAATTGCGCTTTGAATGCCAAAGCAAAGAAGGGGAAGGGTAAGAAAACTTCTCATTCCGGTGCAAAGGGAAAGAAGCAGGATATGGCGAAAGTGAAGTGTTTTCACTGCCATGATCACGGACATTATGCTACCAATTGTCCGAAGAAGAAGAAAAACAAGCAAGCGGGAAGATCTGCAGATGGAGAAGCTTTGGCTTCGCAGTTCGAGCTTGAATTTTCATTGATCGCATGCTTGGTTTCAAGTGTGATGGGATCGGTGTGGTTCTTGGACAGCGGTGCGTCATTTCATATGACGGGAGATCGGGATTTGTTCTCAGATCTGGAGGACAAAGATCTGGGTGTGCACATTGAGATGGGCGATGATGGTAGATACAGTGCGACTGGTATCGGTACCATATCCTTTCAGAGGGAGTCTGGTAAACCCTTTGTGTTGAAGGATGTCATGCATGTACCTGGATTGAAGAAGAACTTGATCTCTGTGGTGATGTTGGAAGATAATGGGTATGATGTGGTCTTCAGCGAAGGAAAAGCCTTCCTGCGCAGTAAGACTACTGGAGAGACCCGGAAGATAGGGGTTCGAACCAAGAACCTTTATCAGTTGCAAGTAGATGGCTGCGCAGTAATGGCATGCAAGGCGGGAGAATTTCTGAGCCGGGATGATGAGGGCGAACTGTGGCACAAGAGATTGGGCCACCTTCACCATAGAGCTTTGAAGATACTGCAGCAGATTTCTACTGGGCTTCCTAAGGGCACTCTTGCGCAATCATATTAGTGCAAGGGGTGTACTTTAGGGAAGTATGTGAAAGCCACCTTTCATGAGAAGGATAGTCGCGCCACGACGATCCTTGAGAGAGTTCACACAGATGTGTGTGGTCCTTTCTCAGTTGCTTCGACAACAAAGCACAAGTACTACGTGATCTTTGTTGATGATTTCTCTCGGAAGTGTTGGATCTTCTTCATGCAGAAGATGAGCGAGACATTTTCTAAGTTCTGTGAATTCAAGGCGCTAGTAGAGAAGGAATCGGGGAAGCATGTGAAGGCTCTTAGGAGCGACAATGGTGGTGAATTCATCTCGGCTGAATTCAAAGAATTTTGCAGCGCAGAAGGAATTCAGAGAGAGCTCATCGCACCCCATAACCCACAGCAGAACGGGGTGGCTGAGCGGAAGAACAGAACGATCGTGGGTGCTGCACGGGCGATGTTGCATGATCAGGGCCTACCCCTTCATTTGTGGGCTGAGGCATGCAATACAGCAGTGTATGTGCAGAACTGTTGTCCTCACAAGGTTCTTGGCATGAGTACACCGGAGGAGGCTTATTCTGGCAAGAGGCCTGATATTTCCCATTTGCGGATTTTTGGTTCTCCTGTCTACATGCATGTGACGAAGAATGCGAGAAGGAAGCTGGATCCAACTGCTGAGGTTGGAATATTTGTGGGGTACATTGATACACCTCACAACTATCGGGTGTATTTGTCAGACAGTCGCAAGACTGTTGTGCGACGGGATATAAAATTTCAGGAGGAGAAAGCCATGCAGTGTTCGCTTGAGAGGGAGCTACACTTGCATGCAGATGAGGAGCTGTTAGTTCCTAAGGAGGAGCTTTCGGATGTGGATCAACCACAAGAGGAAGTTCAGGAGGTGGAAGAAACCACCCATGCAGCGCCAACCATCAGAGGGCGCATGCGCACTACAGAAGCTGAGCGACTGGCTCGAGATGCAGAGAAGGTTGTAGGACCACCTACAGCACAGCGCAGACAGAGGCAGTCACCGGATCAGTACACTGGATACATGGCTCTTGTGGGTCAATGTGTTGTGATGGAGCCATCCTCTTTTGAGGAAGCTGTGGAGGAACCCGCATGGGTTGATGCCATGATCGAAGAATATGATTCGATCGTCAGGAACAGTGCATGGGAGATTGTCCCAAGACCGGTGGGGAAATCAGTGGTGGGTTCGCGATGGATCTACAAAGTGAAGCAGGCGGCTGAAGGGAGTGTGGAGAAGTACAAGGCGAGATTTGTCGCCCGTGGCTTCTCACAGATCGAGGGGATTGACTATGAGGAGACTTTTGCACCTGTCGCAAGGTACTCTTCCATACGGACGATCCTTGCTCTCTCGGCGCAGATGGGGTGGCACATTCATCAGATGGATGTGAAGACTGCGTTCCTCAATGGAGTTATTGAGGAAGAGGTGTACATAGAGCAGCCTGAAGGTTTTGAGATCTTCAGCAGTGAGTCGCATGTGTGCCGACTCAAGAGAGCACTGTACGGGCTGAAGCAAGCTCCTCGTGCTTGGTACACTCGGATAGACAGCTACTTCACCGGGCTTGGATTCTCCAAGAGTGAGGCGGATCCAAACCTGTACCAGATTGTGGTGGAGGGGAAGCTGTTGATCATCGTACTGTATGTAGATGATATGATTTTGACTGGCGATGAGCAGTTGATACTTTCATGCAAGGAGGATCTTGCACGAGAGTTTGAGATGAAGGACTTGGGCATCCTTCATTATTTCCTGGGATTGGAGATTTGGCAGCGCAGCGGAGGACTGTTTGTTTCTCAGGGCAAGTATGCCCGGGAGATTCAGGAGAGGTTCAACATGCAAGGCTGCAAGCCTGTTGACACTCCTCTTCCTGGTGGTTGGAGGAAGGAGGATGCTACTTCAGCGGAGGTAGTGGATGCCACTGTCTATCGACAGTTGGTGGGGTCGCTTATGTATATGGTCAATACACGACCCGATATATGCTATGCAGTTAACCAGCTTTCGCAAGCTATGGTTAAGCCTACCAAGCTCTTTTGGAAGGCAGGCAAGCATGTATTGCACTATATCAGAGGCACATCGGGATATGGTCTATGGTACAGATACGGGGATGGAGCGAAGCTTTCTGGCTTCACTGATGCAGATTGGGCAGGGAGTCCAACGAACCGGAAGAGCACATCTGGAGGAGTTTTCAGCATTGGGTCGACAGCAGTTTCCTGGTACAGCAGGAAGCAGAGATCCGTGGCACTCAGTTCAGCAGAGGCCGAGTACATGGCAGCTAGCTTGGCTGCATGCAAGGCTATTTGGATGAGGAAGATCCTCGTTGGATTGTTCGGGTTGCATTTGGAGCCTACAGTGATTTACTGTGATAACCAGAGTTGCATTAAACTCTCGGCTAATCCAGTATTTCATGATAGATCCAAACACATCGACATCAGGTACCATCATATCAGAGATTGTGTTTAGTGGAGAATCAGGATGCTTTCATATGTTCCACGGAGGATCAGGATGCCGACATCCCGACGAAGGCGCTCACCAGGAGCAAGTTCGAATTCCATAGAGGCAGGATATGGGTTGCAGATAATCCATATATTGCTGAGAGGGAGTGTTGAAAATGCAGCAAGATGATGGAGCTTAGTGAAATGAAGTCGCCTTCACTAAGTGGGCCCGCAGGCAAATTCTGGCGCAAAGTCTATTTTTAGACATATGGAGCATGGTCTAGGGGTTGCAGTATGTTATTCTTGGAGTATTGGTCATGTTGGTAAAAATATATGGACCTCTATTTTTTGACCTATAGGTCAAAGTCTATTTTTAGACTGCCTATCCTAAAAATAGGGAAGTCAAATATTATTTACCCTTAATAATATTTGGACTCTAAACTTCAGTTTACTCTCTTGGAGCACTTCAGTTCGAGCCATGGAAGTGGCTCATGCATCTGACAGAGGAATTACGCTATTCCTAGGGGTTTGGTGAGCTCATGTATGGTTGACTTCAGTTAGGAATTCAGTGGTAGAAGTTTGGTGGAGTTAATGAGACAGCTAGTGGAGTTGTGTTCGGTTTAATTTAGTTGAACTGGTTGAGATTAGTTTAACTAGCTAATCAACTAGTTATGAGTGGAGTGAATTAAATATTATTTAATTCATTAATTAGTAACTCATTATTCAACTCAAGAACACATCAGTTCACTACAGTGCATGGACAGTTCAGTGGAGACTAGTGAAAGAAGTAGATGAAAGGGTGGAGTTAGCTATCAGTTGTGACATCAGTTGTGCATGAGATTTTCACCACACTTGGAGGAATTTCCCATGATGATTGCGCTGTCAAGCCAAGGAGATTGAGTACTTGTGACGAGTATTGTACTGAGTTTGTTACATGTTTTCTCCATTATAATATACACAATAGCTGTGGGGTTTTCAGCTATAAGCTTTCCCCATACATACTGTGCAATGTGTGTGATGTTTTTATGATCTTTTGATCGCATACCGCTTGTTTTATTTCCGCATGTGTGATGATCTGAGTGGAAGAGATTATGTGTTGCATATGAATTCGAATTGATATGTGATCAGGATAATCTCGGTGGATAAAGATCATTATTCAGCAAATTTCTATAGGATGTGTGCGTACCTGCGGTTTTATGGGCATATCAAACTACATGCAATAAATTGACCAGGCAGACCCATTCAGATTAACATAATGCCAATGGAGTACATCGTCTCTAGTATATGCATTGCAATGGTCACTAACATGGTTGATCAATATAGTATGGAAGAGCGACTGTCGCATCTAGTTTCACTGGAGGAAACATATTTATTATTGGGTTCCATCAGCAGGTGGACAAGGTGTGTGAAAAATCTTGGCATGACACACACATTAGACAGAAGATTTTCAAGGAGGATGATTTTTTTTTCTATATGAAAAAAGTTTGTGCGCCACCTTGGAAAGTTCAAAATGCATTGGCTCAGACCTTATGTTGTCAAGGAGATTACAGAAGGAGGTGTGGTATGTCTGGTTACCTTAAGGGGTGAAATCCTTCCTGGATTTGTGAATGGAATTTGGTTGAATCCATTCAGGGATGACCAAATATTTGTGCCCGCCAAATGAATACATGGGCAGAGGAGTGTCTTAGCACCCCAGACAATTGTGAGACGATGCAGGAGCATAAAGTAGTTTGTCAAGAATTGGAGAAGCAGTTTTGCATGACAAGGATGGCAGATGTGCAGGTAGGCGATGGTTGTGCAGAGGCTATGCCCGGAGGATGAAGTAGTTGCAAAGGTTCCAAAAAATAATCATTGGAATAGTAAATATGGATAAGACAACTTTATTACCATTTGGAGGAGTGGTAAACTATAAAAATTTTAAGACAATTATGTATTTCCAGATTCTCCTGATCTAACAATTATATTCCACTATTAAATACAAAATCCTGGTACCAAAATATTTGCGGAAATTTAATCGCCAATTGCAAACACATGAAGAAAGATCAATCACACATAACACATATGTTTTTACTGGGAAATCATAAAGCTAAAAACCCCACTATCATATATTATTTATATATCATGGATCATGAAACAATCTCATACAAAAATATAATCCGAGAGCTCTCAGTACAATATACAATCGTCTCACACTGTCATACAAAAATTGGCATAAACACGCACCAATTTACTGCCTCCTAATAGCCTGCCTCCACTGCACAATCCCAACTAATCCCAATCCATGAATGAATTAGATCTTGCCTTGCCTTGACTGCGCAATCTTCATTGGAATCTCCAATGTGTGTTTGGTTGCAAGTGTGCACCCACTATAGTCACAACTGATAATGAAACTATCCCTTTCCCATATCTCTCAACTGGGTCTCCACTGGATCTGACATGAATGTAGTTAACAATAGTAAATATTCAGTTGCATGTAAGATCACTCCATGTGAATTAATTTAATATTTAATTCACTGATCTCTCACTAGTGTATCATTAGTCACAACTAGTTACAACTAGCACAACTGAGTTTAACTCACTTAACTGAGTTAAACTACTTTACAGCTCACATAACTACACATCCAACTTTGTTACAAATTTGTATCACTCAGTTACAACGAAGTCCATTAGCATGTCCCACCAACCAACCTTTGAACTCGAAATTCCTTTAGTTAACTGGTTTGCCACATCAGTTAACTAAAATCAAGTGTTTCGAGAAAATAGATTATTATTTATTGTCTAATTATTGTTAAGGGCTAATAATAATCGACATGCATTCTATTTTTAGACATGCATTCCACAAAACAACTTCGCACATGCATTCTAAAAATAGACAACCATCCATCCATATAATTTTCTCAACCATCTATAAATAGATTACTGCTAAAAATAGACTTTGATCCAAATTCTAAAAATAGACATACACCTAAAAATAGCCCGCGGGCCCCACTTAGTGTAGGTGCTTAATTTTCACTAGGATCATCACCTTGTTGAATCTCAACACTCCCTCTCAACAAGAAAGGGATTATCCTTCACCCCGATCCTATCTCTATGGTATTCAAATTTTCTCTCGGTGAACGCCTTCGTCAGAATATTTGCATCCTGATCTTCCATAGAAATGTACTGAAGAAACATGACCTTCTGCTACACACAATCTCTGATATGATGATACTGGATATCAATATTCTTAGATCTATCATGAAACACAGGATTAATTGAGATTTTAATGCAACTTTGATTATCACAATGAATCATTGTAGGATCTAAATGAGAACCGATAAAACCGACCAGGATCTTCGTCATCCAGATAGCCTCACATGCAACTTGACTTGCTACCGTGTATTCTGCTTCCACTGAACTGAGTGCCACATATCTTTGTTTCCTACTGTACCAAGAAACATCTGTAGATCTAATACTGAAAACCCCTCCTGATGTGCTCTTTTTGTCTGTTTGGCTACCTTCACAATATGCAGCTTCACCTCATCCGTCTGTCTATACTATAAGCCATACTTAGGTTTTCCCTTGAGATATCTCAGGACATAATTGCCCGCCTTCCAAAAGAGCTTGGTAGGCTTAACCATCACTTGACTAAGTTGTTTCACCGCATAGCATATGTCCAGTCTTGTAGTAACTAAATACATGAGCGAACCCCCCAACTGTCGATAGAAAGTAGCATCCACTACCTCTCCAGATGTAGCATCCTCTTTCCTCCAGATTCCTGGAATAGGAGTATCCATGGGTTTGCAGCCCTTCATGTGAAACTTACCGAGTATATCCCTTGCATACTTTCCTTGAGACACAAACAGTTCACCTTCTTGCTGCCATATTTCCAATCCAAGGAAATAGTGAAGGAGGCCCATATCCTTCATCTCAAACTCCTTTGCAAGGTCCTCTTTGCATGAGTGTATCAGTTGCTCATCACCAGTCAATATTAAATCATCAACATAAAGAACAATGACTAAAATCTTACCCTCCACCACAATCTGGTATAGGTTTGCATCTGCCTCACTCTTAGTGAAGCTAAGTCCAGTGAAATAACTGTCGATCTGAGTGTACCAAGCACAGGGTGCTTGCTTCAGCCCATACAACGCTCTTTTGAGTATGCACACATGCGACTCACTGCTAAAGATCTCAAATCCTTTAGGCTGCTCAATGTACACTTCTTCCTCAATGATCCCATTAAGGAACACAATCTTCGCACCCATCTGATGAATGTGCCAACCCATCTGCGCTAAGAGAGCAAGGATGGTACTTATGGAAGAATACCATGCGGCAGGTGCAAAGGTTTCTTCATAATCAATCCCCTCGATCTATGAGAAGCCCTAGGCAAAAAATCTTGCCTTATACTTCTCAACACTCCCATATGTAGCTTGCTTTACATTGTAGATCCATATTGAACCTACCACTAATTTATCAACCGACCTTGGAAAAATTTCCCAAGCACTTTTTCTGACAATGGAGTCATACTCCTTCACCATTGCATCTACCCATGTGGGCTCCTGCACTGCTTCCTGAAAGGAGGATGGATCTGTCACAACACATTTGCTCATGAGAGCCATGTATCCAGTGAATCGGTCAGGAGTCTGTCTCTTTCTGTGCTGTGAAGTAGGGACTCCTACATTCTGTGCCGCATCATGCTTCAACCTCTCATCTTCTGTGGTATGCCTTTTTCCAGTTTTGATGTTTGGCTCTACGTGAGTGGAATCCTCCACTCCATGAACCTCCTCCTGTGGCTGATCCACATCTAGAGACTCATCTTTGGGAACCAAAAGTTCCTCCTCTGCATGTAAGTCTAGCTCCCTCTTAAGCGAAAACTTCATGGATTTCTGCTCATTGAATTTTATATCCCGTCTCACCACAATCATTCGACTGTTTGGAAAATGTGACACGATAATTATGGGGTGTTTCTGTGTACCCCACAAATATACCAACTTCAGCAGTCGGCTCCAGCTTCTTCCTGGCATTCTTGGTCACATGCACATAAACAGGTGAGCTAAAAATGTTAAAGTGAGAAACATCTGGTTTCTTACCAGTAAAATATTCTTCAGGTGTACTCATGCCAAGTACTCTATGAGGACAACGATTTTGCACATAAAATGCAGTGTTGCATGCTTCTTCCCACAAGTGCATTGGCAAGACCTGATCATGCAGCATAGCTCGTGCAACACCCATGATCATTCTGTTCTTCCTCTCCACAATTCCATTCTACTGTGTGTTATGAGGCACTATGAGTTCTCTTCGAATTCCTTATTTGCTACATAAGTCTTTGAATTCATTTGAGATATATTCACCACCATTATTTCTCTGCAGAGCCTTCACTTGCTTCCCTGACTCTTTCTCCACCAATGCTTTAAAATCACAGAACTTTGAGAATGTTTGATCCTTATTCTGCATGAAGAAGATCAAGCATCTAAGAGAATAGTCATAAAAAAAATAACATAGTACCTGTGTTTTTCTATTGACGCAAACGAGAATGGCCCACACACGTTTTCGTGAACTCTCTCCAGGATCACCGAAGCACGATTCTCCTTTTCATGAAAGGTGGTGTTCACAAACTTACCCATAGTACATCCCTTGCATTGATCTATCTGCGCAAGTGTACCGTTGGGAAGTCCAGTAGAAATCTACTGCAAAATCTTCAGGGTGCCATGGTGAATATGGCCAATTTCCTATGCCATAATTCGCCCTCATCCCGGCTCACCACTTCTTATTATTTTCCCACCATTGCAGCGCAACCATATGCCTCCAGCTTGTAGATATTCTTGACTCGAATCCCTATCCTCTTAGTTTGACCCGTTGTTTTATGTAGCAGGAAAAATTTTCCATCGCTAAAAACAACATCATAACCTTGTTCTCCAACATCGCGACTGAGACCAAGTTTTTCTTCAGACCTGGAACATGAATAACATCTTTCAAAAGAAATGGTTTACCTGACTCCCTCTCAAAGGTAATGGTACCAATTCCGGTCGCACTATATTGTCCATCGCTGCCCATCTCTATATGCATTTGGAGATCTTTCTCCTCTAAGTCATTGAAAATCTCCTTATCTCTTGTCATGTGGAAGGAAGCACCACTAACAAGATACCACACCAATCCCATTGCACTTGAAACCAAGCATGCGATCAAGGAGAAATCAAGTTCAAATTGGGAGGCAAGGGCCTCACCAGCTGCAACTCCAACAACCTTCTTGTTCTTCTTTTTCTGTGGGCAGTTAGTGGTGAGATGCCCATGTTCATGACAATGAAAACACTTCACCTTGGACAAATCTAGTTTCTTGCCTTTAGCCTCGGATTTCGAATGGGATTTCTTCCCCTTCCCTTTCCTTACTTTGGCAGCTAAAGCACAATCCTCTTCATCACATGTATAAATTTCAATACAATTATGTATTTCCGGATTCTCCTAATCTAACAATTATATGCCACTGTCAAATACATAATACTTCTACTAAAATATTTGCGGAAATTTAATTGCCAATTACAAACACGTGAAGAAAGACCAATCACACATAACACAAATGTTTTTACTGGGAAAGCATAAAGCTAAAAATTCCACTATCATATATTATTTATATATCATGGATCATGAAACGATCTCATACAAAACTCTAATCTAAGATCTCTCAGTACAATATAAAATTGTCTCACACTGTCATACAAAAATTGGCATAAACGTGCACCAATTTGCTGCCTCCTGATAGCCTGCCTCCACTGCGCAATCCCTATTGATCACAATCTATGAATGAATTTGATCTTGCCTTGCATTGACTGCGCAATCCTCATTGGCATATCCAATGTGTGTTTGGTTGCAAGTGTGCACCCACTATAGTCACAACTGATAGTCAAACTATCCCTTTCCCCTATCTCTCAACTGGGTCTCCACTGGATCTAACATGCATGTAGTTAATAGTAGTAAATCTTCAGTTGCATGTGATGTCACTCCATGTGAATTAATTTAATATTTAATTCACTGATCTCTTAGTAGTGTATCTTTAGTTACAACTATTTACAACTAGTTACAACTAGCACAATTGAGTTTAACTCACTTAATTGAGTTAAAATATTTTACAACTCACATAACTACACATCCAACTCTGTTACAACTTTGTATCACTCAGTTACAATGAAGTCCACTAGCATGTCCCACCAACCAACCTTTGAACTCAAAATTCCTTCAGTTAACTGGTTTGCCACATCAGTTAACTGAAATCAAGTGCTTCAAGAGAATATATTATTTTTTATTGTCTAATTATTGTTAAGGGCTAACAATAATCAACATGCATTATATTTTTAGACATGCATTCCATGAAACAAATTTTCACATGCATTCCAAAAATAGACGCCCATCCATCCATATAATTTTCTCAACCATCTATAAATATATTACTGCTAAAAGTAGACTTTGATCCAAATTCTAAAAATAGACATACACCCAAAAATAGCCTGCGGGCCCCACCTACTGTAGGTGCTTAATTTTCACTAGGATCATCATCTTGTTGAATCTCAGCATAAACTGCATTTAATGATGAGATTATGATGGATTTGGAGTCGTTTTAGCATTTATGGGGCTCCATCAATGAAAATCAGACCTTTTAAGTTGTGCCAATGCTATAGATATGACAGGAAGGGCCGCATTAGTTTCCTTTTCTTACCAAGTGATTTGTGCACATTTCTATCATTGTGTTTTCTGAAGCATATGTCTAAAATCAACCCACTTTTCTATGAGACGTTGTGCCAATAGGAGTTGGGTTATTTGATTCCTCCAAGTATGAATGCTACCAAACTCACCCCATCTACGATGCAGGTTGATGAAACCCCTATGCAGGCTGCTGAAACCCCTGCGCCTGTGCCACAACTGCATAAATCTAAGACGGGGCAATCTTCAGGGTCCTGGAAGTTGCCGCCCTAGAGGACCTCGAAGCCAAGGTCAACCCCCGTAGAATGCTAGAAGAGACCTATGGCCGAGATGCCCAAAGTAATTGTGGAGGAAGATGTTGTTGAGGAGGTAGATCCACTGTTGCAGCTACCCACATATGTTGCGTCGTGCAAAGCATCTGTGAAGGTCCCAAAGGATCTAGATAAGGTTTTGTATTATATCAATTCTTTGTTGATCCCTAAAGATGTGCCGTTTGAGGGGGATATTTTTTTGAAAATCCCCCTTCTAAAGCTGGAAGAATAGGACCTAGCCCACCATGAGAAGTTCCCTGAGCTCGCGCCCTCGATGCACTTGGATCCAGTCACCTATGATGAGGGGGTGATCAAGGTCAAGCCGAAGCCTTGGTCATTGGGACTACATAAGGTAGGGTTGTTAAAATTTGATGAACATCCCACACTTTGGGCGTAACATGGTCAATGATATCTATGTGCACCAACTGCTTGCCTTGGTGCAAGATGACTATCTGTGGCTAGGAGAGCCAATTCCAGTTGATGCAGATTTGATGCACCATATCACCAACCTGCCCTATCAGGGGGTGGACCTTGCGGTGGCCTTTGGAGGAAAGGGCATGGAGCGAAGCTTTGCAGACATAGTTAAGGAAAAATAAAAGGTATCGCGCAACACTCAGGGGTTCGTCGTTAGCGAAATCAATGAATCCGCAATACTTCCACGCTAATCCTTTCCTACAAGATGATGCAGAAGTGCGTGCTGAAGGAAGTTCTAGCCAATGTGATTTCTTTAGCCAGGAAATGTGAGAAAGGGATACAATATAATTGGGAAAAGTACCTGTGCCCAAAGTTTTTTGCCAATGTACGCAATGTACAAGAGGAGGGAAATCATTCTTATTATTCTTGGTTGTTGCTACTAATTGCGTTGATTGGTTGGAGGACGCCAACTGAGGCCCAGTTCCCATATATTGAGCCTGATATTTGCGACGCTGCGCGATATGTGATGGTGTGGAACTCCAAGCTTCCTTCTAGAATCACTGAAAACAAAATATTATAGGTTCTATTTGATTCTGAGTTGTTTCAAGTGGTGCAGTCCAATCCGTGATTGACACCGACATTGTACGAGAAGTACAAGAAAATTGCAGACTTCAAAGCTAACTTTCACAATATTCATGTGTGCACGAAGGGAGATCTTGAAGGTGTTTGGTACGAGCTGCCTTACATGGTCATGGAGGATGACCTTGCGCGTGTTACGACAAAATTACCAACCTTATGGTTAGAAGCAGACACCATTGGCAGTGCCTCCTCTTCAGTACCCTTGAAGACTCCTACTAAGCCACACATGAATAAGGATACCTTGCAGAAGAATAAGGATGCAAAGAAAGATATGTAGTCAACCATGATGGGTCAAACCATAATTTGGATAAGGAAATAGAGGATAAAGAAGGTGATAGTGCCACAACACCTTCGACACAGACAAATTCATCAAAAAGGAACTAAGAGGGGATCTCAGACCTCCCCAACCCCGTGCAAAAAAGAGGAAGGGATCAAAGCAAATAGGGACAAAGGCCTTGAACCTTATATAATATGACCTTAACAAAATTGAAAACATAGTCAAATTTGTGACCGAGGATCTCTGGACTAATGTGGAGTCTCAATACAAATTGGTCCTTAAGGATGTGCAACATGGTCTTCAAGAGCTCTGCGTACAAACGAATCTGATCGAAGTGAGCATGAATAAAATGAGTGTACAACAAGCAAGCATAGGACGAGAGAGCACGCAACCCCTCATCACTATTGTACCATTGCCTACCGACAACTAGGTATTTCATGTTCCAGGACGTATAGTTACAGTTGAGTACCCTGAGCTGTGCACCATTGTGCACGCTTGTATTGAGGTAGGAATTGACTTGGCCATGCTCCCCAACATGCAATGCATACCATTATCGTGGATGAGCTGCAGTACCGGGAGGTCCATGCCTCAAAGGATGTTGTGGACAATAAAAAACAAGTGATCACGATGCAGTAGAGATGATGACATGCAGAAGAGGCTTGTCAAGTTTCCGAAAATCAACGCGTTTATTTGGAATATATGATCAACCAGTTGTACGGTGACCTTCCCGAAGTCACAACACCTGCCACCAATGCGCCTATAGTTAAATTAAAAGTATTGGTAGCCATGCTAAAAGCCTTGCATTCAGAGATAACAACAGTCCACGCCAAGCTCGAACAAAAGATCGCAGACCTCCAAATGAAGCTGCAACCAGAGGTGCCCCCGGAGGTGTGCGCACAACATGTCACAGTCGTACACGAATCAACTGCTATCATCACCATTGCCATGGATGGTTGTAGTAAGATATTTGAAGAATCCATGGGACTTTGGACCTTCTTCCAAGATGACCCTCTCATCCGATAGCTGAAAGCAGAGTTTAGGGCCAAAGAGCAGCAGTTTGATGAATTTTGGGTCACCGCGCCAACCCTTGTGCCAGCCCAGCAATTCACCAAATTGAAAGAGAGCCACGCCATATAGATGGAAATCGAAAAACTGCGTCGATGAGAGCACTTGTTGGATGAAAAAGTGAAGCCATGGGCGGATGAGGCCTTGCATCTCTCGTAAACCATTGATGGAGCCCTCAAAAATCTACAGCAGAACCATAAGAGCATCAACTTGGCCGTCGAAAAACCAACCATAGAAAAATTGGTGGAAGAAGTGTAGAGCCTTGCAAAAAAAGGCACCAAAGTCCTCTTGCCATTTCAACGTTCTGTGTAGGAACTCAAAGAAAAAATGCAGGTAGTTGGAACAGAGTGACTTGGGACGAGTCACTAGATTGTGTTGGGGGCCTGTTGGAGCAAGGGCCCCCTAGGGTAAAGAAATTTTGAGTATTTTTGGTTAATTTTTGTTTGTACCCACTGTGCGTATATGTCAAGGGGATTTGGGGCAGGTCAAAGTCCCTTAATTATTGTAACGGGTAAAAGGAAAAAACACGAGTCTCAAACAATGGTTTGATACCATGGTATGTGAACGTTTGAAAATATATAAATATGTAACAGTCAAGTTGAGTAAGAGATATGAAGGTATGGATGTTATGTTTATGTTTTGTATTTTGATCTAAGTTTTGGGCTAGTCTATCTGGGTAGAAAGGCTCCTGCTGGCTATGTGCGCAGAGACCTAGTCCTGAGCTGTGTGCACGGACTCTACTACTGTGTGCGTAGGAGGAAAGATTGTACTGAATTGAATATCTCTTAATAAAGAAGGAAATTTTGGTGAACTTAGAATTTTGTATGATTTTTTTGGTTAACTGTCTTAGATTTTTTATGTGCGCTATCTGTTGCTCACTACATTTCTAGATCTGGATCTGTGCTATTGAATACGTATTTATTTCAGTGAATGATAAGTCAAATTGGCTTGCATCTGGGCGCAAGTATTATTCCACTTTAACTGTTAGATACAAATTAAGTATAATTATATGTTTTGCGCAAATCTGTATTGAAGTAAAAGGTTAATTCTATAATGATCTGTGAATGGTAAAAGACACATCAAACACTCCCTCAAGGTGCAGAAGCTTTGTTCCAACATGCTCCCATACTGCTTTGTGTGAGACTTTGGTCTGTGCAAGCAGATCATTTATGAAAGGGCCAATAGTTGGAGGTTTTTGGTGGTTATGCAGAGCACTCTCAACCTGGGTCAAGACCCCTCAATCCAACATATATTAATCACTCCCACTTCATCAATGATCTTCACTACTTCTCCAATAGTATTAAATAAAAAAATCCAACCTATTGTGGGAACTCCTACACCTACACCATCCATAAGCTCATATATTTTTCATCCCCCTATACCAATTATGGAAGCTAGGTATGCTCCCCTGGTTTTGGCTGCTCCTTTACATAATATTTCATAGGAATATCAAACTAGGATTCCTCAGTTTGATGGTACTGGACCCATCACTACACAACAACATGTTGATAAAATGAATGATTCTTCTGATCTTTAGGAGGTAGATGAGGAATATGTAAAAATGAGACTTTTTTCTCAAAGCCTAACTAGGGAAGTTAGAAAATGGTTGAAAGACTTACCAACATCTAGTATAAATGATCTTACTGCCTTTCACCAATATTTTCTCAATAGGTTAAGGCAAAAGATTCAGCAATAATCATTGATAGTTTCAGAAAGACATGGTACAATGGTGAGGAAACTTGGTCAGGAATCGACACAAGTTCAAAGCAAATTCAACAAAAAATTTCCATAAGGACAGGATGCAAGGTGAAAGTAATTTTCAGTTTCCTTTGATTATAGGCCAATGTAGAAACAATATTTTTATTGCAAACTTAAGTTGTTGTTCTGCAAGTTTCGAAAATTTGTAGCATGACAACATCAAAGTCAGCAACAGTTGGTCAACAAAATCAAGGAAAAAAATTCCATTTCATGAAAAGATCCAATTAATGAAATCAAGGAAATTTTAGTGGATTAAGATTGGAAGAGTGGGGACACAATCTCCTCATATTCATGTTCAGTAGTCCAGAGAGATTTTCGGGTCCAAAAGCTTCCTAGTGGGGAGGTGTGATCAGGAGATCATGTCCATTGTTCAAAAATGCTCAAAAATGAAAGTGTTAAAAAAATTTTGTGACCTATGCTACTGGAAAGGTCTCATCACTGCGATTCTAGCACTGCAAACGGTTCACAAAACAGAGGTCGTATGCAGAAGTTATGAAGGTTTGAAAAGCCGAGTAAACTACAAAAAAATGACTTTGACCAAGTTTAACTAGGCGATTTGAAAAATTAAAAAAGAGAATATTCCAAGGAATATTTCCTGGAATATTCTGTGAGGGCCAATCGCAGTTTCACAAGTGGCTGCATATGATTTGATCTTGGTTGACTTTGTGCTGAAATCGGCCAATTAAGGGCTACCACGTGGTAGGCCCAGAGGCCGTCACATGGCCCAGGCCTGAGGTTAAAATCCATTGTAAAATTTTTTGGGAGCTAGCGGGTTTGAATGCGGGACCTACCCGCAAGCACTGCACGCACCCACCGTTACACCACCGAAGTGTTATTTAACCGTTAGGGGCACCATTTTTATTTAATAGTTTAAGCTTTTCATAGCAGGGGTTGGGGAGGCCAGCCTTGAAGGGCCAACCCACCACTCCATATGACCCTATGCCTGAACCGTGGGCTATAAAATGACATCAAACCGTGTATTCTGCTAGCGGCCCAAGACCTGTCACATGGCGGGCTTAAAAAAAATTAATGCAAACGGTTAGTGGAACCAACGGCTCCAGGTTTTGACTCAAACGACGGTAATTTCGGCGGTCAGCATGGGGAGCAGCCACATGCGCCCTCCAGCATTTAACTTGGCTGTCAGTCTGCCTGGTGGACCACCAAATCTGACAATAAGTGCTAAACTGTCGGACTTATCTGGAGTTTCTCCACAATTAGTGGAGTTTTTTAAGTGACATTGGCCAGTTTCTTGTTTTGGCCATAAATCCTTGGATATTCGACCAATTTTGATGAATGAATAGTCAATTTTTGGTATTATAGAAACTATGAACACATTGGTAGAGTTTTTAGAGCCATCAGAGGTCATCTTGCATAGGTTTAGCTTCAGGAAATGTTAAGGATCCAGCAGGGCCACTAGAGTGTTTTCAGTGTATTAAGCATCCATTCTCTGTTTTCTGCATATGAATAGTCATTCCTGAATGATTCAATCATCATAAAGTTGTTTTTATAAAGACAAAAACCATTTAAGGCTTTTATTCACATGTACTTACCATTTTTAAGCAATAAGATATGAGGGATATGCCATTGGGAGTTGGACCAGCAGATGTAGCCCAGGAGGGGTGAACTGCTTCATAAAATTTGCTGAGTATTGTTATGTTTGTTTCTCTGTTATTTACTATTGTACAATGTTATAAAAACAATTTACATGATTTATCCTCACATATAAATCTGTTTAACTAAGATAAAACCATTTGTTTCACCTGCAAACTTCAGTAAACCTTATGCACACAATTTAATTATTGTTTGGATACTTAGCACAAAAAAACTAATACATTCCATCCAGGTCAATATGAATCTGTCCTTGCACCAATAATTTCATTCCCTAGACCCTGGCCAAATCTCTATAAATCCTTATGATAATGATGCCCAACCGCGGGTCATGTTAATGACACATTAGAGAATTGTATTGAAAGGTCTTGGAACGACCTACCTTATGTATGTCCAAATATTAAGTACACCTCCTACAAAGATATACACAATGGATTTTGATCCATGATGTTGGCTTGAAGGATAATGGAATTTGGCAAGTTTCTTGTGACTCATAATTATGTCCTTCAAATTCATAGGTGGTAAATTGTCTTCAAATATTTGGGATATTGTGAGAGCAACTTGCCATGAATTAGTGACAAATTTATTTCAAGAGGCAATGACTTATTCTCTGACCATATTGGGCATAATTTCTTGTACATTGGGTTCAAATATCCCCACCTGTTTCGCGACATAGACTAATCACCTCTTGTGGATCCTAACTCTGGCGATTGTAGCGGAGACTAACGCCCGTGGGTTTTGGTCTAACGAAAATCATGATTCCAACAAGTGGTATCAAAGCGACAGGTCTCGAGTTTGAAACTCACCCGGCTCGCGTTGGGGGGGAAATTGTTGGACATTGGGTTCAACGCTCCCTGTGTGTTTCACGACATGGACTAACCACCTCTCGTGGATCCTAACTCTGGATATTATAGCGGAGACTAACGCCTGCAGATTTTGGTCTAACGACAATCATGATTCCAACATAATTTACACATGAAAAGTTTGATGAAGTTACAAAGGGTATCAATAGGTGTACTTATGCATGTGTGGTACAAAATATGGAATATTTAGCATTTGTAAACCCCATAGAAAGACTTGGGAGTATTGAAAGAAATTAGAGTTGGTGTAATGCATACTTGACAACATAAAAAATGACTTGGTTTTGATACTAGGTTGTTGATGAACTTTGGTGTAGCTAGATATATCAGTGAATTCCTTGCTAAGAGGAAGAAACTATAACAAAAGGAATTTTTTACAACTTCATTAAGGACTTTATTGCATGATAGAGGGAATACTAGTGGTGAGAGGATTTAATCTGTGATTTTGGCATTCAATTATGGAACATACATTATTTTCTAGGATTAGAGATGGATATTTGGTGAGTTCTAACTATGTTGTACAACTGGATATGTTATGAGATATGTCTCATGTGGTGAAGTGAATCTTTGCAAGAATATCACAAGCCATGAAGCAATGTGGATTCAAAAGCTAAAAAGACATCATTGGGTCACTTAATCTAAGAGATGACACAAAGAGGAGTAGTAGCACTCTTGTACATATCCACAAATTAGTGGAAAAAAAGGAGCTTACTTTGATGTTGAATGTATCCCTTATTAGATGGGAGTGATGAGGTATTTGCAAGAATGGGTTAATCATATCATAAAGCCATAAAGGATTTTGGGTGGGTCATAAAGGAATTTGACCAGCGAAGATGAATAAATTCACCTTTGAAGCTTAGACGAATTGGCTGTCAAAATGACTTGGCTAAATGATAAACGAATTTGACCAAAAAGGTGAATGACCCAAGGTAATTACCGAGGAAATTATAACATACATTCACCTATTCAAAAGTCAATTTTTTTTTTTTATCAAATATGACCAGTAGGAACATTAGACTTTATTTGGTTGTGTTGTTTCCATTGCATAGAAACGCATCTTCAATATTCTTGTATAAGAAATGTGTCACCATCAAAGAAATCTAAACTATCCATAATTTTTTTTTAAATATAAATTTTGAAATATATATATTTTGAAGAATAGACTACTAAATGAAATTTTAAATGTATAACTTGAAAAGTGAAAGTTAGGAAAAATCTTTAATATTTTTTAATTTATATACAAAAAAAAAATAAAAAATTCTAATCAATCTAGTTTAACAACTTACAGACCTTGACCTTCTCCTTCATTGTTTGGCATGGAAACGTTCTGATCAAAATGATGCTTAAAAAGAAGCATTAAAATTTTCACATTTCAATTTTCACGAGTGAAATATCCAAAGCATTTTGTAAAGCGGGCCCATTTATCACCTCGTAACCATAATTTTTAACATCGTCATCCTTGTTAAATGTACACCATGCATACCTTTCCCAGAGACCATTCCCCATAGACACGAAATGTAGAACAACTAGGAGTATATCGTGCTCATTTATTTCCCAATAGTTGGTTCTCGTATATACATATTTAGCTTTAGGAAGCTTAGGGAGTTTGAAGGGATCAACTCATTGAGTGTGCTTACTTTTCCGAGTTATGAATTCGTCTCCATCCAACTGCTAAGTCATCCATAGCGTAAATATCACCAATGGGATACTCGCCAAAATATGTTTTGACATCCCCTGTATCTGACCTCTGAAATATGGCATAAAGTGTTCCGGATTTTGAGGATATCATACATCTCGCTATATTGTCTGTGACTAGGAATTTATGGGAGGAATGCAGAGTATATCTAGGAAATTTGGGGGCATAGTTTGCTGAGATTTTTTGAGTGAGGGGAAGATTGGCAAGGGATGTTATGATTCAAGGCCAAGAATACATACATCAGAGAGGAAGTTATGTACCAAGCAGTGCAGAGGGTGATGCATGCAACCCAGCTAAGTTGATGAAGAGACCACGTTGAGGGTGATGCAGAGGCAACGCATAGGCCTTCAGAGTGACGTAGGGTACCCTATGCTACACAAAGGCTACGCTGGGCAGCAGAGGCTGAGACAAAGGCTGGAAGAGCTACATTAAGGGTTCCAGTAGGCCAGAAAGGGCTCGTATTTAGTAATTCATGAAGGGTTTGAATCAACCATATTTTCTGTCTTCAAATCATAAGGTACAAACGGTCGTGAAATTTCTATGTGGGGCAAACTGCTACTGGTGCCCTAGATGTACTCAGATTCTTCTCAATAATAAAACCCTCAAAGATTTTTTGCATTGGTTTTCCATCATTGGGTTTTTACGAGGACGTTTGTCCAAAAAATCATGTGTGACCTTTGTCATATGTGTGCTATGTTTTAGTAAATGATCTATATATGTGTAGGCTGCTAGTTGTATTTACTTCGATATTTTTTGAATTTTTTTTTGAAAATAACTTGTATAATTAAATCACAAGTAGGAGAATTAAATCAAGATATTGCAGTAGGGATTATATAATTTTGTATTCTGAAATATTCACATGGTATCAGAGCGATTGTAGATCAAGTTGAAGCCATCAGCAAGAGGCTGAAGAATTTTCCTGTCGGAAGGCAGTTGAAGCTCAAACATCTAGGAGGAAGACCTAGCAAAAGGGACGTGGATCTAGTTTGGTCATGCAGAGCTGACACAGAGGTTGACACATGCCATAATGGGTGACGCAGAGCCTGTCAGGCTCACGCTGGGCTGACACAGTGACTGTCACAGCCCCTAAAGGGTGATGCAGTCTGAGTTGGAGAGAAATTGTGTCGGTTTCTGGGGCTGTAAGTGCAACTTCTGATCATCGAAGTTGTTGGTGGGGCATCGGTTCTGTCAGTGTAGAACAGTGCCTAGAAAATCTAACAAAGGAGAAATAATCCCTCAACAAATTTTTTTGGCAAGAAATATCAGTTTCGATCATGAGGGTGATCGTAGAGGGCTTATTCGAAAGAATTGGTGTAGGATTTTTGAGAGGGAAATTAGTTGTCAGAGGGAGAAATTTATCTAGAGGGTTTCTATCATAAAGAAAACCAGATCTGGTCTTATGTTGAGTGCATCAACATGAGAAGAGAGAACAGCATATCTTTTGAGTTTTTGAGTAGAGATGGCCCCGTAAAGACTAAGAGATCATGATAGGTTAGATGGTGTGTCTAACTTTGCGATATGGAAAGCCATAATCCTAATAGTATTGGAGGAGTATGGTATCAAATACCACACATAGAATGTAGTTGTGACGATTGATGATGCTCTTCTTCAGAAGTTTAATGAAAATTAGGCAGGAGCTAAGCACTTGATAATGGATGGAATGAAAGATCATGTGGTCCCGCACATTGCTGAGAATAATACAGAAAACGAGGTGTGGGAAATTCTGACCACGATGTATCAAGGGAGCTCCATCCAGCAGAAGACGCTTATGGAGAATCAGATGCAGATGTTTCAGATGCACGAGGGATAGGAGATCTATCCCTTCCTCTTCAGATTACAGACTATCCTAGACGAACTGATTGTGATAGGGGTAACTCTAGATGGTGGACTCATGGTGAGGATTTCCATAAATGCAGTCACCGATGAGTGGGAGAAATTTGTCCAAAGTATCTTGGGTAGAGAAAGCTCCAAAATTTGGGAGACACGTGGGAAATCCTTCGACAAGAGGAGATTTGGAGGGGGACCAAGATGGAATTCAAGAGCAGAGGAGTCAAGATAAAGAAGCAGGAGGAGAAAGATGCAACCCTAGCATCTAAGGGAAATCGAGAACAAGGGAAGAATAAAAGGGACCTATCCAACATCCGGTGCTTCAGATGTGGTGAATTGGGACACTTCGCCAGCACTTTTCCTAAGAGGAAGGAAAAATAAGTTTCTTATTCCAATGCCATGAGAGCTCATGTACCACGAGAGAAGAGGTGGGGTGACATAGATCTGTAGAGAAGCTAGAGATAGTCGAGGCAGGATCCTTGAGGTGCCCAAATTCTTGGATCGCATACGAGCTACGGGAGCCTTAAGACAGTAGCAGGACGAATGGAGTCAGTGGGGGCAGAATATCATGGAGAAGCAGAGGTAGAGCTGGGACGCTGGACAGTAGAGAAGCGTAATGCAGTGGCAGCAGCAACATGGAAACAAAAACACATAGGGGTAGTGCTTACACATTGTAGAGTAGTAGCAATGCAAAGGCTCTAGAGAGACAGCGCATGGCAGCAACAGAGGGTGCTTCAGTGATGAGATACATCCAGACTGACTTGTGTGTTAGTTGATTGGGTAATTGTCCTTCAGTTTATTACTTCTCAGCAACTAAATTGCAGTGAAACACTTAGCAGTGGTAGTGCTATAGGAAACATGATGCAGCAATTTGAGAGGGAATCCTAGTACATATGTGGTAGTGACTGTGGCAGAATCATGGGTAGTAGTACATAAGGCAACAACACAGTGGATGGAGGGCAGTAGGCCAAGCATCAGATGTGCGAAGACTGATGCCAAAGATGAGGGTGATGCTTCAATGGTGAAGTGTTGCTAGTGAACATTCCTCGCTAAGAGGGAGTGTTGAGATTTTGGGTAGCATAGGATGTGCTCTAGCTTGGAAAATTTGTGGAGGGCACAGGAAATATAATGTCTCCAATACCTACAAATCATTTGGAGAAATTCCACCCGATGTAAAAATTATTCAAAAATTAAAGTGAATTAATTTACACATGTGGTGAGATTGTTCTAAGTGACGTGGATGAAGTTTTCTCTAATATTAGCCATTTATTAGTGATTATATCAAGGATTTTGATTTATAAATGAGAAAATTATTGAAGGAAGGCTTGGGGTCAGTTGGAGAACACACACACAGTTGCAGCACTTGAGCTAAGTTGAAATTATGGGGCACGTTTTGTTGAGAATTTTTGAGTGAGCTTGCAGTGCTAGTGAGGGGAAGATCAGCAAGGGATGTTATAATCTGAGGCCGATAATACATACATCAGAGAGGAAGTTTGTACCAGGCAGAAAAAAGGCCAATAGGAAGGACGCAACCCAGCCAAGCCGATGCAAAGACCATGTAGAGGGTGACACAGAGGCATCACAGAGGGCTTCTCAGTTATGCAGGGGCAGCCTGTGCTACGCAAAGGATGACCTGGGTAGGAAAGACTAACACAAAGGCTGGAAGAGCTGCACTAAGGGTTCCAGTGGGTTGGAAAGGGCTCGTATTTAGTAATTCCTAAAGGGTTTGAATCAACCATATTTTTTTGTCTCCGAGTGATAAGGTACAAACTGCCATGAAATTTCTCTATGGGGAAAACCACTCCAGGGACATCTGTCCGAAAAATAGTGTGAATCCTTTGTCATATGTGCACTATTTTTCAATAAATTATCAATATATGTGTAGGTTTCTAGTTTTGTTTACCTCGATATTTTCTGAATATTTTCTAAAAATAACTTGTCTAATTAAATTAGGAGAATTAAATCAAGATATTGCAATGGGGTTTCTAAAATTTTGTATTCATAAATTTTCACAATGACAACCAGCTGTAATCTGTGACACCCATAAATGATTTTCTTTCTAAAATGTGCTTAACTCAACTATAATTTACTGTTACCTATTGTCTATGATAAACTAAGATTGGCTATGATTGACTAGCACTAACTAGAGCTTCTTTCTAGAAATCATAACATAGTTCTAACAATGATTGACTAGCTATAGCTATGACACCCATAAATGATTTTCTTTCTAAAATGTGCTTAACTCAACTATAATTTACTGTTACCTGTTGTCTATGATAAACTAAGATTGGCTATGATTGACTAGCACTAACTAGAGCTTCTTTCTAGAAATCATAACATAGTTCTAACAATGATTGACTAGCTATAGCTATGACTGGCTATGCCTCTGGCTATTCTCTTCAAAAGACGAATAATTCCTCTAAATCCATTGACCTCAATCATTATTTCTTCTTGTGGCATATGCCCACCTCACAAACTCATTAATGGTAACTTGGGAAACATAACATCTTATGACAAAATATTCAATAGATAAACTAAATCCATCTTGTTCAATATCAAGATTTTAAGGTGAAAAATCCCAATATGCTAGTTAAGTTAATTAAGGTAACCAACATCTCCAATGTTTACCTTCAGGTTGAAACAATGGATAGCTTCTCTCCTTCCTCTCGACTATCGAAGTGGGCATTTTAAGGATGCAAGGGAATCCCATTGATCATAGAGAAACATCCATAAAAAGCATGTTTTAGCAAGAATAAAATCCATTTGAGTTTCCCGATTAGGGACTCCCATCCGACTCAATAAAAACAAGGACCTAGAGGTGGAATCTCCTAATGTTTTTAGGGTGAGGGGTTAGGTAAAAACCGCTCCTATAACCAAAAAAGGATGAGGGTTCTATAAATAAAAAGAGAAAATGAAATAAAATCCGAGGGATTTGGGCCAATTCTTTTTCCACCCTTTCCAATCTCCCTCACTCAAAAAAATGAATCTAATATTATATATTATATTATGCAATTCATAGGTCACTTCTCAGCAGATTTCTCTATTCTCTTTCGGTGGGGAAATGGAGTATTAATCTTTCAGGTATCATGTAATGAACCATGTGTATTTTGGGATGTCATCCAACATCTTACCAACAAGCAATGGGTCTTTTATTTTGGGTAATGGGTGTGCTAAGGATAATATCCACCTGGTTGTTCCATCTAGATAGCGAAATGAGAAGAATGAAATTCAGTTTTCAAATTAATTCATTGAACTCAATTTATATGTTCGTAAGTGAAAAAAGGAACTTCCTCTCTTCATATGGCATCGACTTGGGGAACTCAATCTATCCCACTCTTGTTCCCGCTCCAAGGCACCATGGGGATATATCAATAAATATTGTCTTTTATAATAATGTGTTTAAGTCTTTCAAAACTTATATTGGTTATTCATTATACCCCACCAAATATTTAGGAATCTATTATTTAGAAACCCAACGAACTTTTAGTTTCTTATTCTTGAGGGAGCACCCCACTGAACCTTGAGATTCTATTGGACGAGAATATTATTTATAACCTTTTTATGGATAGGATTTGACCCACCCACCTAATTAGGTGCCAGTTCCACCTAAACCGAGTGCCACGTGTAGAAATTTGAATAACTGATATATTATTCACCGAGATTCTCCTGATCACACACTATTTTAGCTTCATGCATAATACATAATCTCTTCTACCATTGATCATCACATGCGAAAATAAAATCAATTGCATGCACACATTAAAACCACAAACAATCACACATATGAACACAGTATTTAATGGGAAAGCTTAAAGATGAAAACCCCAACTATCTGTATATTATATGTCATGGATATCATGTAACAATCATAGTACAAAAGCTCCTCACAAGCTCTCATGCACACCCTCAATTGCTACACACTATCAAGCTAGATCTTGCAAAACACATGCTCCAATCTTTTGCCACTTGATACCCAGCCTCTATTGTGTTTTCAATGCTATGGGATGGCTTCATTAAATAGATAAACCACCTGGCTTGTACTGTGAAATCCTCATGGGCTTCTCCACCTATCTGTGTGTTGCAAATAGCAACAATATAGTCACAATTGATAGTTAACCTTCTCTTTCACCTATTTCTGCACTAGTCTCCACTGAAACTGTCGACGCAATGAAGTTAATTGATGCATTCTTTAGTTGATTAATGAGTTTATAATTAGTGAATTAATTAATAATTAATTCACACCACTCTCACTAATTGTATCAATTAGTTAAACTGATTACAAATAGCTCAACTATGTTTAGATTAGTCAAATTGAATACAACTCCACTAACTTCCTCAATCAACTCCACCAAACTCTGTCACATGAGTTCTAACTGAAGTATCCATGCAATAGCTCCACTTAGATTCCGCCCAATATGTCTAAAAATAGAAGTCCATCTATTTTTTCCAACTTGATAACCATGCCTAAGTAGCATCCTGCAACTCATAGAACATGATCCATATGTCTAAAAATAGACATAGTCTAAAAATAGACTTTGCGCCAAAAATAGCCTGCGAGCCCACTTAGTGAAGGCAACTCCTTTCCACTAAGCTCATCATCTTGTTGCAATCTCAACACCACGAAACAAACCATTACTATTTTAGACTAGATATTATAGAAAATTATTGTTACAACAAGGGGCCATCAAGATCTAGATCCCATAGCTGAAATTGAATGACAGTTTGCAGAACCATTTTTGGACAAGGTGGAGAAAAAAATCTAGTTTGAGGAAGACATACATATAGAATCATTGTTTGATACTAACCATCCCATTTTCATGGAGGAATTGCATACATACCCTTAAAATAAAACAAGTTTGAAAAATTACATACCCTTCTGATACCCATTTGGGGCGTTTAGGATTATTATATACTAAAGTTTAGACTTTTTATTCTTTATGAATCATATTTCTTATTTTATACAAAGCAGAGAGTTTGGGATTTAGGATACTCAATCATCATGATTTTTTTTAAGAGAATGGATTGCATCGACAAAACCATAGTTAATAGTAATATTCTTCTTATGGGAGGATACGAACGAGGTATAAAAAGCTTTCAAACAAGGATATTTGGGGAGATGTTTTCTGACAGACGAGGGGACACAAATGACATAGGAGGGATAGAGGTTGGGACTACCAAATGAGGGAAAGACATGGATGGATTAAGTCTAAGGGATATATTAGGGGAACAGAAGTTTGAGGGAGATTAAGGAGTGGACGGACATATACATATATGGTTTTGAAATTAATTGAATACCTATAGTTGTGGGGTTGTGGGTGGTCCACATGATGACTGCCAACAAATATATTTATTTCTGGTATGTGGTGGGAAAAATAAATTGGAACAGGGTGTACCAATTATCAACTCATCCATCCATATAGGTAGGTCATCCTTCCTTATGGATGGGTATGTCTAGTGGAACATCTACTCAGAGTAGAACTACCCACCCATTAAATACTAGGATTAAGGTGTTCCACTCTACTAGTAAGGAAACCATGAATGTATTTCCTAGGAAACTATGATCTAGAATATAATTTCCCTAATTGGTTGGGACCTGAGAATGAGTAATTCCAATTTTCAATGGACTACTACTTGTTTGTAAGTGACCAATCCTGTTAGGCCAAAGTGGATGGAATGAACCATGAATTTCAAATCCTTGCCATGAAATCTAATGCATTATCTTGTCATTGTGACCAATGAGAACAATCGTTATCCTGAATGGCCAAATGGACCCTCCCTTATTATATGAATCCATTGTTGCACCAATAATTTCACTCCCTAGACCCTCGCCTCGGTCTTTATGAATCCTTATGATAATGATACCTAACTGTGGGTCATGTTAATGACACATTAGAGAATCCTATTGAAAGGGCTCAAACCAACCTAACTTATGTATGTCCAGATCTTAAGTACACCTCCCACAAATATATGCAAAGGTGGTCAATGTTATTCAAATATTTGGAATGTTGTGACAACAACTTGCAATGAATTGATGATAAATTCCTTTCAGGAGAAAGATTTATAACTATAACAAGAGGAAGAAACATAGTTGCCACTCACCAACTATAATAAAAGGACCTTTTAACAACTTCACTAAGGACTTTCTTGCGTGATAGAGGAAATAGTAGTGGCAAGAGGATTTACTCTGTGAGTTTGGCCTTACAGATATAAATAAAGGATTCTTGCAAATACACTATTTGCTAGGATTAAAGATGCATATTTGGTGAGTGGTAAATATGTTGTACAATTGGAGTGAATCTTTGCAAGAATATCACAAGCCATGAAGCAATGTGGATTCAAAATCTTCAAAGACATCGTTGGGTCACTTAATCTGAGAGATGACACAAAAAGGAGCAGTAGTGCTCTAGTACATATACACAAATTAGTAAATTGTGGACAAAAGGGAGCTTACTTTAATGTGCAAAACTAGATCTTCAATATTATTGTATAAAAAATAATGTGACCATCAAAAAAATCTAAATTATCCTTAATTTTTTTTTAAAATATAAATTCTGAAAAATATATTTTAAAAAATAAACTATAAAATAAATGTGTTAATTGAAAAATGAAAATAAAAAACAATAACTTTAATTTTTTTTAATTTATATACACAACATATAATTAAAAAATAAAAAATAAAAATAAAATAAAATTCTAATCAATCTAGTTTAACAACTCTTAGACCTATGATAAAATACTACTCACTTTACAATTCAGTACTTGACCTTTGACCATGATGCTTAAAAAACCAATCAAAATTTTCACATTTCAATTTTCAAGAGTGAAATATCCAAAGCATTTTTTAAAGCGGACCCATTTAACACCTCGTAGCCATAATTTTTAACACCGTCATCCTTGTTAAATGTCCACCACGCATACCTTGCCCAGAGACCATTCCCCATAGACACAGAATGTAGAACAACTAGGAGTATATCGTGCTCATTTATTTCCCAACAGTTAGTTCTAGTACGCACAGATTCACCTTTAGGAAGCTTAGGGAGTTTGAAGGGATCAAATCGTTGAGTGTGCTCACTTTTCCGGGTCTGAATTCGCCTCCACCCAGTTGCTAAGTCATCCATAGCGTAAATATCGCCAATGGGATACTCGCCAAAATCGGCATTGAAATCCGCTGTATCTGACCTCTGAAATATGGCATAAAGTGTTCCAGATTTGGAGGATATCATACATCTCCCTCTATCGTTAATGAACAGGAATTTACGGAATTCACCGGAGGAACGCAGAGCGTATCTAGGAAATTTCGTTAAAAGCCGAGCAAACGTTGTGTTCTCTTCTCCTCCCACTACCCACACGTTGCTCTGAAAATCGAAGTGCGTTGGAACCTGTATGTTAGTCTCATTGTCTCCTGCATATACCCAGCTATTAATATCTACAAAATACAGTTTTCTTTTCCACAGGGTGGGTGTACCAAATATATTGTTGAACATCAGTGGACACTCTGGAAGAAGTGACCACTTTTCAGAGTTTACGTCTAAAGACAACATTGTTGTATCCAACAACACTATCAACCGATCTCCGACTGTTACTTTGCAAATCCGATCATAAAACTGGTTGGGGAGTTGTCCATCTATTGTGGAAGTATCCAAAGCCCGGAAAGACCTATCGGAGTTCGGCCCTGAATTTAGTATGTAGCAGAAGGGACCCTCCCGACTAATCCAGAAAATAATTTTATTTCCGATCGCTTCCACAAAAGATTCACGACGGGGGTCTCCGTTAGAGAATTCTTCAGGTGGCAACTGATGTGGAATAGTGAAAGCCGTGAACTCATGTTGAGGGAAGCGTGACAACCTCTTGTCTCTGATGGCACACTCGATAAAATTCATTTCAGTCAGGAAGGTGTACTTTTCAAACTCCACATCATCTGGGATCACACGAAACAGAAGATTGCATTGTGGAGGTGAGGGCGGCGCTGCGTCAACCAAATGTCCAGACCTAGCGTTGGAAATGAGGGTGCGTAGACGGCTGTCAAGAGTTGGAATAATTCGATGGCTTATAAGATCGTCGTTCATCCAACTGAAACTTTCCGTCGCTGTTGAACTGCCACTAATTTCTCTAATTCTTGGAGGCAGCAAATCAAGAATCTCCTCTGACTCGTGCTCATCATCTTTTGCATTGGGGATGTTAGAAGGACGTTCCATGTTCTCTTTTCCCTCAAAATTTTGTTGCTGAAAGAATCTCCAAGATTATTGCCGAGCGAGTAATACGAAATATATCAATGAAATATGATTTCACCAGAAAGAATCTCCAAGAAAATTGCGGAGGGAGTCCTACGATATATATCAATGAAATATGACTACTCGGTTATAATATTTATATCGGGCATCCATGAAGGTTGGTCGGCTCCCTTGAGAAGGGCAGCACATGAAGTCTGCTCACATCTTTTTAATTGCGTGTTTTCACTAATTGAATATAGTTTTGTTTTTTAATTGTGTACACGGTTTTGTTTTCTATGATTTAGTTTGTTTTTTTTCTAATGGTTGGGAAGATTTTATTTTTATTTCAATGAGTTGATAAATTTGAAGCTATTGTGTTAAGGGAATTAAATGTTTTTTCTTTGTACATTGGAGATGTTACAATTCTTTATTAATGGGTTTAAATTGGCTTTTTTAATTGACATTTTAATCATTCTTTATTAATGGGCTTAAATTGGCTTTTTGAATTAACAAGTTAAAAACTTTATTTATTTATGTGATTAATAAACATAACATATTATAGAAAGGGCTCGTATTGTTTATTCCCATTAGAGTGTTATTTTCTCTTTAGTGAAAAATAGATTGGATATTATAGTAAGGGCTTCTCTTTTTTATTCCTATTAGAGGGTTATTTTCTCCTCAATGAAAACTAGATTGGATGTGACAAATTTGGTTTGAAAGAAGATAACGAAAGAGTAAAGTTTGCTAGTTCTAATGCATCTATGGACTAGACTAAAATTCAATGCTTCTATCAATACATGTCATCCTCTCAATGCTTGCACTTGAGAAGGATATATGTGCCTCCAAGATTCAACAAAAAATATCCAAGAAGATGGTCTTTGTGCATGTGCTTTTCTTATGAGACAATCCACCATGTTGTCCATGATCACTTAAGGATTTTCCCTATATTTCTATTCGCTATTGTAATAGTTTCTCCCACCCCAATACTAGATTGGGTTGTGGAAAGGGTTACTTGTTGTATTGACCTGACCCTTAAGGTATATTATGAATATGAGGTCACAACTTCTTACAATATCAAATCTGATGTTGCAATTATGTTCATCTCCTTCAAATTTTATCTCAAACTAATTCTCGAATTAAAAGCTATGCCTATTTGAAGTTTGCCAAATCATATTAGGCATCATCTACAATGGCCCGCCACATGGCACCCGTATGGTATCCATGTGGCTTGCATGGGACAACCACATTAACCAAAATGATTCCATTATTGGAAAGTACCTACATGATCTCCATGTGGGCGATGGAATGACATCTCATGCATAGGCCAACAGGCATGTGTTTGCACAATTTTCCCATTATACGCACTTTTGGATCAATTCTCAATATAGGTAGGATCCATAGGTTTCATCACATTATATTGGCTATTACCTCATCAACTTCTCATTTTACTCTATAACAACACAATCGTCGTGGCGGTTGTTCCACCCTGGAACCATAGTTGAGTGAACCCACTCTTTATTGGCCACCCACCTTCACAAGAGTATCTAGTGCTAAATTACCTAGTAGTGGCAATGTTAAGGTTCGACGTGGACATTGCCATGTCAACTCTGCGTGGGCTTTGCCAAGTTTTACCCTTTGGTGTTTTGTGGGAATTTCTCATTATATGCATTTTTGTTTAAGTTTAGATCCTGATGGGATCCATATGCCCACATCATGTCGAACTAGCTCAAATCAACCCCTTTCTCCTTCCCTCATCAAGTAATTTTCAAGGCTGGTCAATGGGAGGCAAGTGGTGGTACAATTCGATACTAAAGTGAGGTCCATATCATGCCACTTGGATTCTTTTACACCTGCAATATTTGATCATTAATTAGGAGAAGAAAGGCTGGTGTGTGAAGACACTACTACCCTTGTCAAATTGACATGTCAACTTGGTGTTGGGCATGCTAGGTCCTTTCCCAGGTTGCTTGTATTATTTCTCCATTATAATCATTTTTGGTCGAAATTTTTTCCACCAACATATGATCATGTGCATGGTTGTGATAGTGTATGGTTGTTATAAACAAATATGGCAAGCTTTCAAGTACTAGCTTTGTTTAAGTTTCACATTCCAATGTGATGTATTCATGGTAGTCCTTAGATTGGATGTCAGAGCATGGACATGTGTCATATTCCTCATATACCACCAAATCACTTGGACATACTTGTCATTTGCATAACATTCCTCATAAATTGGATTTGACATATTTCTAACTGTAGATTTCTTTTATATCCAAATCTCTCAACCAGTAATATCAAAGGGAATATCCTTGAAAAAATTTACATTGTTACATATCTAAGGAGGATGGTAGTATGCATTATAACCCACCATCTATGGCCAACACCTCGACTAATATTTTTCCTCCTACGAGTGTTCTTAATTAACCCATAGTCCATGGTTCTTTAAACAACAAAGAGTTGCTAAAATATGCTCCCCTCTAATAAAAATGTTTAGAGAATATATTTCGAAAACCATCGACTGACATGAGACCATAAAATATTTGGGAAATTCACTCTTCCAATAAATGTGCTTTAAATCCTCTTTTCCATCCACCCTTTACAAAGAAAATGTTGTTGAGACCAATTCTAGCAACTCTATAATCTATACATTCAGAATCAATATCTTTATATGTGCTTGTCTTCACCGGCCTAATGCTTCTTTCCAAAAACTTGTCTATGGCTAGTGTACCGTACCGTTTTTCCATTCTAGACACTCATATTTGGTGGCCCGGTCCCTTCTTAATGCTAACAGGATTGTCCTGGTCCAAATGGGAATAGTATTGGTTCCCCTACTTCCCAATTAATGACCTTCCTATTCAAACCTTATTCTTCCAATTCGATCTTTCCACTTGTCACCTTTTTAATTCAACCTTGCGTTAATAGGAATAGGACTTGCACTTCTTATTTTATCAATCCTTCTCTTCCTTTCCTTGCATTATTTATTTTCCTTCCCAAACACCTTCTTATTGTATTGGGAATGAAAATTCCTACCCCTGAGTAGAGGGATTTTGAATCGTTCTTTGTTTGGCTGGATTTCTTTGTATGGTTGGTTGGGATAGTAACTAGCTAGATGAATGGGAAAATGATAGATTTATTAGCGATTTGATTATTGAGTTAGAAAACCACTTTGACAACTTCAATGAACCCCTTCTAATTTGGAATAAAGATATTTTCAAGGACTTGGAACATGCCCGTTTAATTTTTTTTAGACACTATGATATGGCACGCTTTCTTAGTTGGATGGCTTGGTCTGGAACTTTCTAGCTTTAGTTATTTCTTCTTGGATTTTTATGTTGGATCATGGTTGTGTTATTTGTGAATTTATTTAGACATTATTCAATTTTTTATTTCAGTTTCAAAAGTGCACGTGTAGAAACAAGAAGAAAAAGGCATGTAAAGTATCTAGAACAAGGGAATATTTTTCTGCTCGATACAGTTGAACCAAACAATTTTGAGCAAATTAAACATGATGAACATTGGACTAAGGCCATGGAAGAAGAACTAAATTAAATAGAAAAGAATGACACATGGGAATTCTTGACTATTTTAATCACATTTAAAACCACTTAATATTAAATTATCGACCAAGGAATCATAATCTCTAAGTTATATTGTGTATTAGTTCAGATTCAAGATATAATTACAGAGTAGGTGATTTCCTTTTATAACTAATGTTTAAGTATAGAAACATATTTACTCAAACTCCTTTATCTACGTAAATCATTCAACCATGAATCAAGCATACTGCTTCAAAGAATTCATACTTGTTTTAAACGAATCAATGTTCAACAAACTCATTCACTAAATATTGAATAAATCATTCATTAAATCCTATAGAATCCATTCCTATTTTAACTGTATTCAGTCACTCGTTTAAAAAAGAGCATTACAACTAATACAAGCTTGCTTCAAAACTCAAACAAATTATTCCAAACACTATTTCTCTTAACAGTAAAATCACTCTGAATAATGAAATGCTAATTACATAATTCAAATCATGTTTAATGGAAAACACTCATTCAATTGTTCTAATTCTGATCACAACAAAACATGAATATAAAGTAAGCTAATGAATTCGAAATCTAAATTAAGCTAGTGAATGCAAAATTGAAATTAAGCTCTAGATTTCTCTAATTTAACTCAATCAAAGAGAGACATTCACTATTCAAACACAATGACTACCTATCTCAAAGAAACTGAAATGATACTCAAAGTGATCTAAAAAAATGACATAGTATGGAAATTGAACCATACTATTGAGATATTTATAAAATCGATCACCCTAATCCAACTTGAAGGAAATCTAAGTGACAATTTAAACAAATCAGAACCTCTATTCCTAATTGAGACTATATTTTCACTACTTATTCGCAGTCAAAATCAAAAGAAACCTTAACTAATGTTCAAAGAGGAAATCCGACTACTATCTATGATAATAGTTTTGAGAAAACTTAACTACTGCTTGTGAATGAAACAAAGTCAAATGATTGCATACACACCAAAGTCGAAGGCTTAAATCGTAGTAAAACTTCTACAATATCACACAAAGTTCATAAGTCAGAGATTGCTAGAAAAATTTAGGAAAGTAAATTATTATCCACACAAACCTTATAGATCTAAATCCATTGAACAAAGTTCAGGAAACCAAACCATTCTTCTCACAAAATTCAAAGAAATAACCCTGCACACAATTTCAATGTAAAAAATCATGTATTCATTATAAGACACAATCGATTGAGAAACATAATGCCAAAGTATCCATGTGAATTATTGAATTTGAAGGGTTATAGAACATAAGGTTAAAAAATACTATTCCCAAATTATATTGATAATTCAAATTAGAATGATTCACAATGCATCTGTATGATGAGGCTCTTTGGAAGAGGAAGTTACCAATTTAAATTATTTCTTAGTGTCTATGGATTAATCAAGAAAGTTTAGTTTTTCAATTTAATCTATAGTATCGAAATAAAAACTGAGGTACATAATCAATTAAAACATTCAAAAACTAAAAAACTTGCATGATATGCTATGTAAAATTAACACAGTAAACTAATCCTAGATCTAGAATAACTATAAGCTTGGTTCCAAAGTTGGTGGGCCCTTGCCATGCCTAGAGAAAGTAGAATTTCCTCAATAAAACAAAATTCAAAACACAGCCATAATTACTTACATTAGAACAATGCTAGAACTAGATTAGATCAAAGCTTAAAGATTGACATACATAATTTGGAGTCACAAAATGAACATAAGTTTTCAAAATCAATAAGTTTGGAACATTAAATCATCATCATTACTTGGAAATCCCATAAATTGAAACTTATTGGGCCTTTAATAGTGATAGCCAATGGATACTAGGCTTAACTAACTATCTCTTAACATAGAAAGTTGTTTATCGATGACTATCACAAGCTATATAATATCTCATAAGATCAATCCTGAATCAGTTGCACATGACTCAGTTAGACTTTGGTTGGTTGAGTTTGACTTGAAAAACCACTTTCTATCCTCAGCTAGAGGGATATCGGTGTATGATATGCTAGAATATCCCATAAAATGCTTACTATCCTACCAAAATAAGTTGTTCATCGATGAATTCCAACTTATGTACAAAATTGTAAATGAATTTTTAAGTACATAATAACAATGACACTTAAATAATGAAGTGTCCACCTCCTCATGCTTTGACTAGATGTTTAGCTCACATATCAGCTACCAACAATCTCCATAGCTACGGGTCCCTACAAGAAAATTATAATTGGTACTTATACAAATAGATGAGGAAGCTTTCTCCTCCAAAATCCCTCAAAATGTGGATTTGGTACCCAACACTAGGAATATTCATTAAATGACAAGGAACACATTCCTAGATTTTCTCAGTCAGTGGAGCTCCAAGATTTTTCAATCATTTCATAATATTCAGTTCATTTATTATTAAATATTGGTCCACCCTATAGTAAGGATAAAGTACCAATATTATTCCATTCAAAATTTACTCCATATTCTCTCAATATTTTACAAAAATTAATAATACTAGGCACATAATATGTAATTATCTCTAAACCTTCCTAAGAACATTTGGTGAAAATGTGAAGTTAGGTTACACTTTTTGCCCTTTTTTGAGAAAAAAAAATTCATTTTTTTCTGTTCTTCAACTTTCTGCAAGCCAAAACAATTTTTCTGTTTAGAATGTCATTTTGCGATAAAAATAAAAGTTGTCAGAAATTTTATTAGCTTTCTATTACTTATTTTTTGGAATTTGTTTATACATATTTGATATCTCAACTTAGCATTTCTTCCAGTGTGTGTTTCTTAACAATCAAAGGATTCATAAAAAGTCATGTTAAGACGCGCTGGTGTATTCAATTTTGTGTTTTTGAGAAACAAAATGTGTTACAACAATATAGATAGAGTCTACTTTGGTTCCGTTATATTTACAAAACCAACTTATGCATATCATAATTACTAGAATATTTTGAACTGATACAATATGAAAAAACTACATATTTTTAATATGTTTCAACATATAAGTTATAAATTAAAAATCCAAAAAATACCCATTACAAATGACAAACTAATGTAATGCACCATAATTTTTTCAATTTTTTTTACAGTGTATTTTGGAAGATACAAAATATTGATTTCAATGAATCATAATTACCTTCAAAAAAAATTTGCACCCGTTTTATTACAAAATTAATTGAAATTAGTAAATATTTATGAAATTCCATAAAAGTTATATTTCCTGAAAGTAGATTGAATTCTGAAAATGCTTGTCTTGGTTCTGATAGTTAATTCAGAATGTTTCATGGAGTTTGATCAATCCAAAGATGAAGATATGTATTTAGAGCTTGGCTCTATGTAATTGCAGACACGTTAGTTCAGCTGAACTTTTAAAAAAAGTTCGACTGAATTGTTTTTTACGCCGACGACCCATTAAGTCTAACGACACAAAAGTTCGGCCAAATTTCTTATACAAGTTCAGTCAAACTTTTACATGACATTCCATTGGCTCGAAAATATAACAAAGCCCCTCCAAAAAAAACATTTCTCATCAATATAAATTGACGTAAGAGCATTCATTATTTTCGCATAATTTTTCACATTTCTTCATTTGGTCTGATTTTGCAAAGGATTGTTTTGGGTTTAAGGACTTTTCTTGGAGATACATTCAAAGGAAATTTTTATAGATGATTGTTTTGGGTTTAAGGACTTTGTTGAGATTTAACAAGATGATGAGCTTAGTGAAAAGAGTTGCCTTCACTAAGTGGGCCTGCAGGCTATTTTTGGCGCAAAGTCTATTTTTAGACTGTCTATTTTTAGGCAAGTCGATCATATTATATGAGTTGTAGGATGCTATTTGTGGATGGTTGGTCAAGTTGGAAAAATAGACGGACTTCTATTTTTAGACATTTTGGGTGGAGTCTATTTTTATACTGCCAGACTGGTATCAGAACCATTTCCTTTGAGAGGGAGTCCGGTAAACCTTTCATCTTGAAGGATGTCATGCATGTTCCAGGATTGAATAAGAATCTGATCTCCGTGGTGATGCAGGAAGACAAGGGTTATGATGTTGTTTTTAGCGAGGGAAAATCTTTCATGCGCCATAAAAAAACTGGTCAAACCAGGAGGATAGGGATTCGAGTTAAGAATATTTATCAATTGCAGGTAGATGGCTGTGTTGAAATGGCAGGCAAAGCATAAGGAATGGTGAGCTGAGATGAGGGAAAATTGTGGCACAGGAGATTGGGCCATCTTCACAATGGTGCTTTGAAAATTTTGCAGCGAATTTCTACTGAGCTTCCTAAAGGTACAATTGCACAGTCAAATTAGTGCAAGGGATATACTTTTGGAAAATTTGAGAAGACAAATTTTCATGAGAAGGATAGTCGTTCTTCGATGATCCTTGAGAGAATTCACACAAACATGTGTGGACCTTTCTTGGTTGCTTCAACATCAAGGCACAAGTATTATGTGATATTTTTTTATGACTTTTCTTGTAAGTGTTGGATCTTCTTCATGCAGAAGAAGAGTGAGACATACTCAAATTTCTATGAGTTCAACGCACTGGTTGAGAAAGGGTCAGGAAAGCAAGTGAAAGCTCTCCAGAGTGATAATGGTGGTGAATACATCTCTGGAAAATTCAAAGAATTCTGTAGAAAAGAAGGAATTCGAAGAGAACTCATAGCGCCTCATAACCCACAGCAGACTGGGGTTGAGGAGAGAAAGAACAGAATGATTGTGGGTGCTACACGGGGGATGTTGCATGATCAGGGCCTTCCCATACACTTGTGGGCTGAGGCATGCAACACTGTGGTTTATGTGCAAAACCATTGTCCTTAGAGATTACTTGGCGTGAGTACACCCGAAGAGGCGTTTTCTGGTAAGAAGCCTCATATTTCTCATTTGAAGATTTTTGGCTCACCTGTTTACATGCATGTGACGAAGGATGCCAGGAAGAAGCTGGAGCCGACCGTAGAGGTTGGGATATTTATGGAGCACATAGAAACACCCCACAATTATCGTGTGTATTTTCCAGACAATCGAATGACTGTCGTGTGACGGGATATCAAATTTCATGAGGAGAAAGCCATGAAGTTGTCACTTGAGAGGGAGTTACACTTGCATGCAGAGGAGGAGCTACTTGTTCTTAAAGATGAGCCTTAGGATGTGGATCAGCCATAAGAGGAGGTTCATGGAGTGGAAGAAACCACTCATGCAGCGCCAAACATCAGAAGGCGAAATTGCACTATAGAAGCCAAGCGACTGAAACTTGATGTAGTGCAAAATGTAGGAGTTCCTACATCACAGCGTAGACAGAGACAGTCACCTAACTGATTTAATAGATACATGGCTCTGATGAGCAAGTGTATTGTGACGGAACCATCCTCTTTCGAGGAAGCTATGGAGGATCCCTCATGGGTAGATGCCATGGTAGAAGAGTATGATTCGATTGTCAGAAACAGTGCATGGGAGATTGTCCCAATGCTGGAAGGGAAATTATTGGTAGGTTCAAGATGGATCTACAAAGTGAAGCAAGCTGCTGATGAGACCATTGAGAAGTATAAGGCAAGATTTTTTGCTTGAGGCTTCTCACAAATCGAGGGGATTGAATATGAAGAAACCTTTGCACCTGTTGCAAGGTATTCTTCCATACAAACCATCCTTTCTCTCTCAGTGTAGATGGGTTGGCACATTCATCAGATGGATGTGAAGACTACGTTCCTCAACGGAATCATTGAGGAGGTGTACATTGAGCAGCCTAAAGGATTTGAAATCTTCAGCAGCGAGTCGCATGTGTGCAGGCTAGAAAGAGCGCTG
The DNA here is from genome assembly GCA_034641835.2 of Pinus albicaulis. Lineage (NCBI taxonomy): Eukaryota > Viridiplantae > Streptophyta > Pinopsida > Pinales > Pinaceae > Pinus > Pinus albicaulis. The sequence continues at coordinate 451,684,418 of CM076569.1, read as the reverse complement.
TATGGGCTGAAAAAAGGACCTCGTACTTGGTACACATGGATAGACAGTTATTTCACCGGAATTGGTTTTTCCATGAGTGAGGCAGATCCAAACCTATACCAGATTGTGGTGGAGGGTAAGCTTTTGATCATTGTGCTTTATGTAGATGATTTAATACTAACGGGTGATGAACTATTGATACACTCATGTAAGGCAGATCTTGCAAAGGAGTTCGAGATGAAGGACTTCAGCCTCCTTCATTATTTCCTAGGATTGGAAATTTGGTAGCGGAAAGGTGAACTGTTTATGTCTCAAGGCAAGTATGCGCGGGAGATACTGGAGAAGTTTCACATGCAAGGATACAAGCCTATTGACACTCCTCTTCCTAGTGGTTGGAGGAAGGAGGATGCTACATTGGTAGAGGTAGTGGATGCCACTGTTTATCTACAGTTGGTTGGTTCGCTCATGTATTTAGTCAATACATGACTGGACATATGCTATGTTGTGAACCAGTTTTCACAAGTGATGGTTAAGCCTATGAAGCTCTTTTGGAAGGTAGGAAAGCATGTCCTGAGATATCTCAGGGGCACATGTGGGTATGGATTGTGGGACAGACAGTTAGATGATGTGAAGTTGCATGGCTTCATGGATGCAGATTGGGAAGGAAGCCCAACGGACATAAAGAGCACATCTGGAGGGATTTTCAGTATCAGATCTACAAAAGTTTCTTGGTACAGCAGGAAAAAAATATCCATGGCACTCAGTTCAGTAGAGGCCAAGTACATGGCAGAAATTTTGGCTGCATGAGAGGCTATATGGATGAGGAAGATCCTGGTTGGTTTGTTCGGTTCTCATTTAGATCCTACTATGATATATTGTGATAATCAGAGTTGCATTAAACTCTCTGTTAATCCAATATTTCATGATAGATCAAAACATATTGACATCCAGTACCATCATATCAGAGATTGTGTGCTGCGAAAGATCATGTTGGTTTCTTACATTCCTACGGAAGATTAGGATGCAAATATTCTGACGAAGGCACTCACCAGGAAAAAATTCGAATACCATAAAGATAGGATCATGGTGGAATATAATCCCTATCTTGTTGATAGGTAGTTTTGAGATTCAAAAAGATGATGAGCTTAGTGAAAGAGTCGCCTTCACTAAGTGGCCCACAGGCTATTTTTGGCGTAAAGTCTATTTTTAGACTATGTCTATTTTTAGGCAGGTCGATCATATTCTATGAGTTGCAGGATGCTATTTATGGATGGTTGGTCAAGTTGGAAAAATAGATGGACTTATACTTTTAGACATTTTGGGAGGAGTCTATTTTTAGACTGCTAGTCTAAAAATAGATATGTCAGATATTATTAGCTCTTAATAATATTGGGACTCTAAACAACAACTTATTCTCTTGGAGTACTTCAGTTCAGTGCACAGATGTGGCACAACAGCTGACAGAAGGAATTACGCTATTCCTGAGGGTTTACTGGAGCTATTTCATGGAGGACTCAGTTAGAACTCAAGTGGTAGAGTTATGACACAGTTAGAAGAGTAGTTGATGGAGTTGTATTTAGTTTAACTCAGTTAGACTCAGTTGAGCTAGTTGTATCTAGTTTAATTGATTGATACACTAGTGAGAGTGGAGTGAATTAATTAGTTAATTATTTCAAAATTAATAACTCATTAATCAACTGAAGAATACATCAATTAACTACAGTGCATGGCAGTTTCAGTGGAGACCAGTGGAGAGATAGGTGAAAGGGAAAGATAAACTATCAGTTGTGACTATCGTGATGCATTGATTTCATCCAAAACTCAGTAGAGATGCCAATAAGGATTGCGTGAGAAAGGCTGGGGTAATTCAAACTCATTCAGAGCCATTCTTCAGCAGGGATTGTGCAGTAGAGGCAAGCTATCAGGTGGCAAAGATCAGTGCATGGATTTGCAAGATTGGGCCTGATTAGTGTGTAGCGATTGTATTGTACTGAGAGCTTGATATGATCAACTTTGTATGATGATTGTTACATGATCTCTATGACATATATTATATACAAATAGTTGGGGTTTTCAGCTTCAGGCTTTCCCGTTAAAAAACTATGTTAATGTGTGTGAATTTTTATTGTTTCATGTGTGCATTGCAATCTTGATTTAATTTCTGCAAATGATCAATGGTGGAATAGATTATGTATTTTGCATGAAGTTAAAATAGTGTGAGATTAGGAGAATCTTGGACATATAACACATAAGTGATATAATTTCTACAGACTTTTCTTGGAGGTACATTCAAAGGAAATTTCTTGGAGGTATGTGATACATTTTTTTGGATGTTTTTTGGTCTTCATTTTTTTTAAGGTATTTTGTTTTTAGAGGTTTTTGGCTTAATTTTTTTTTTTTTAAGGTATTTTGTTTTTAGAAGTTTAGGGCTTAATTTTTTGTTTTTTTTTTTTAATTATTTGTTTTTAGAAGTTTTGGGCTTGATTTTCAAAGGAAATTTTTTTGGATGTATTTTTTTTAGAGGTTTTTGGGCTTAATTTCAAAAATATTTTTTTTGGTTTTAAGGTATTTTGTTTTTAAAAGTTTTGGGCTTAATTTTCATTATTTTTAGAGGTTGTGATATCCCCAAAAGGGAATGCAGCAATACTGAAATATATTATGCAGAGAAATAACAAATCATCTATGTAAGAGTAGGAGGCCAATATGGAGGCTCAAAATTTACATTTACATCAGCAAAATGTATGCACAAGGGAGCCCATGAGATGTACAACAGGATTTAGAAGACTTTATAGAAGAAAACCCTCAAGAATAAGGTGCTGCAACCATGTATTAAGACTGAAATAGCTTGACAACGTTATTTTTATTGGCTGAAACAACTGTAGGTTACACTTCAAATCTAGAGCAAATATGTATACAAAACGTTAGATCTATATTAGATCTGTACACTATATAGGCTCCTCTTCAAATGCCCCTTAGGGTTTTCAGCAAAAATTGAAGTACATGGAGTAGATCTGAGATCTAAATGCTGCAGATCTGTAGAAATCTTCAAAAATACATAGACATAGATATCTGATCTAAAAGATACAATATGATGATCCTATCCAATGGATTTCAAATGTGAAGGGTAGATCCCCAACACATGAAAAACAATCCTCCAAAAGATGTGCCAAAATACCCTGCAACAACATCCACACAAATAACGCAGTTCTAGTGGAAGCAAGACTACGCTGTAGGCTCTAGAACATGTTTGGCCTGATGCCAAGATCTAAAAATTCAAGTCTAATAATCCAATAATCTCTTTCCAATGGGATAGAAGCCTTCCCCACTAAAAAGAGGCACTAGAATGGCCTAGATCTGAGTAGATCTAGCCTCCACTTACTGCAGCTTACAAAGACAACCAAAGCCTCAACAGGATCTGCATTGTAGTTGGAAGAAGAGCTTGGGAAAATGCCTAATAGTGGACAAGAAATGCAAGACTCTTCCAAAAGGCCTATCAAGGAAAGAGGTGGGATTCCCACTCAGGAACACCCAGTGCTAAACAACACTATTCTCTGCCAAACAACGAGGAGAATAAGAAATGTCTAAATAGACAAAATCTTCAGAAATAACATAATCATCAACAACCTTCTCATGTTGTCATCCTCTTCCTTTTATAAGTTTGAGAGCCTGCATAACCCTAAACCATCTCAATGAAATAGCTCCTTTCACATGAGCCACCTCCATCTAAAACTGTGTTGTACCTCAATAATGGCCACTCCTCCTAGACAATGAAGTTGATTTGGTCATGGTTGACCCAGTGAAAAGATTCAATCCCTTTCACACATAAGGGTGTTTATTTATAAATCCCATATTTAGCTTTGTTGATGTGGCATTGATTTATTTACTATTTTAGGAGTTTATGATCCTCCCTTACACATTTATTTATGAGACAAAAAAGTAAAACAAAATTGAATATTCCCATTAGCTTGGGCTAATTGGGAATATTACAGTCGTCCCCTCCAAAATGTTGCTTGTCGTCAACAAACTGATAAGGTGAGTGCTGCAACTCTTCTCCTCCTCCATTGGTGACACTATTAGGTGTTAAGCTTCCTCCATAAGCTAAGTGCTCACCAATCCAACCCTCCATGAATTGTTCGTCCAAAGTTCTCATGAGATGTACATATTCCATCCCACAAGGAGTCAAAAAATCAAATGAAACAAACATGGTTGAACCAATAATCTCCCTGAAACATGTAGCATAAGATACATAGAGAGTCTCCATCCCATGTGGTACATACATGCTACCCATCCTCCCTCCATACATCCCCCAAAAAAATTACAAGTATATCATCAATGTATGGGAGCAAAACAACATACATACAAACATAAATTTGAGCATGTGGAGGTGGGTCATAGTCCCATATATGATACCAGTGCAGTGCATATCCTGTTGGCATCAGATTAAGATATGGTAAGTGGTTTCCCCATCACATACTTGCTGCCCATGTCATCTCACTATGGCTGAAAGTGTGAGATATGTTTGGTGCCTTTGGAAAGCACCCATCATGCTGAAAAATATCCCTTTATTCATCAAGGGAGTGGCCAAATTCAGAAATTTGTGTGGCCCAAAGCTTGCCGTGATATATACAAGATGTATTGCTCCTTCTTAGAGCCATGGCCTACATAAAAATGGTGAAATAATATGTACAATCAAAAAATAAAACTTTATTTACATGATCAGAGTCCTCACCAACAAAACTCCTCATACAAATTGAGTGGTGCATGGATCTATCTCCTCTCTCAAACGAGGGAAAAGATGGCTGAAATAACTCTTACATAGAGCCATGTTGCTGCCCCAACTCCACATAATTCATGCATTCTTAAAAATTCTGATGTATTTTTTCTTTCAAGCCTTCCCAATCAAAGCTCCTCATAATGATGTTGTAGATCTTCATGGAAAACATATGGCTAAAACAAAACTCTTTGTATGCTCTTTGTAGTAACTTTTTCTTGAGCTTGGAAGCTCTAGAAAAGAAGATCCTATCATGATGATAGATAAATCCTCCATGGACTAAGTAGCCCTCTTCATGCATCTGGTCATCAAGTATCATACAAATGTGAAGATCTTTGGAATAATCCACCAAAGGTGTGCATTGGAAGGCTATTCCTTCCATTCTTCTCCTCCCGCAGAGCAAAACCAGAAATGAGAGTAGGTGATGATGATAAGGGAAGTAGATCTCCCTCCTTCTTGAGCTTACCCAAGACTCCCAGCACTGTAGCTTTGTCTTTTAATGCTCCAATCCCTCCTAGATCTAAGCTTGGAGCATCATGTTGTGATGTCTTCCCCAAAAATCTGAATTAGGTAGCCTCCCAGGTGGTTTGCCACTAGATACCAGGGTCTCATGCGAAAATCTCATGAGCATGAGAGTTGGGACTGTAAGGTACTTGCTTCCACTACACAAATCCATCTCTGATTTCTGTGTGGAAGTGGTATGTGAGGGGTATGTATGCTTGCCTTTGATCATTTGAGATTCACCACTCTTCTTTTCCACCCATTCCATTTTCAAAGCCTCCCAATCAGTGGTGAATTTCCCAATGTAATCAACCATTGAACACCCAAAATCACATTGGTGTCTGGTATGCCAACCACAAAGAAGTGAACAACCAAAGTGTAGGTACCCATGGTGATTGAAAGTGATGGGACATAATGCATGCATTGCATTTTTCTATCTCCTGGGACCAAAAACAGAGAATCCCGCAAAATTATCAGTCGGTATTGCCCTCCTCTGCCCAAGATGGGCATCAATGAAGTTGTGGGTAGCCCCACTTTCAATCAATACAGAAACCCTCTGATTCATGATTGAAGCTTGAACTCTTAAGGTCAAGTACTTAGGTACTCCTCTCAAAGATGCAATATTTCCTTCAATAGGATTAAATGCTCCATTTCCATCTCCTGATGGTGTTGGATCTCCTTCAGCAGTGTCAGCGCTGTGACCTCTTCTTGGTTCATCATCTTCTTCTTCCTCCTCAAAATCTGATAAGACATCTATGTAATGTGCTTTTCCAGTAGCACATCTATGTCCAAGTGCCCATGATTCTTGGCAAGTGAAACATAGCTTCTTCTTCCTTAGTTCTCTCTGGAATTCAAGATCAAGGGGCTTCTTATATGAGCTCTCCTTTGAAGGAACAGCTTTATCTTCCTTTCCTTCAGAAGGAAAAGTGGGCTTGTGCTAAAATTTTGCCTTCGCTTTTGGCAAGGCATCTTGAAGGTCTGTATCCCTCTCAATAGAATCATGCAAGGTAGTGGGCTTAGTATATTTTACCAACCCATGAAGAGGTTCATCTAGACCATTGATGAACATGTACACCCCTCTTGTTGGTTGCGGCACTTTAGCGAACATATCGCCTTCAAGTGGGACATTTTGTGGAATTAAAGGCATGTTAATATAGGACCACACTTTTTCAATATCCTTCGAGACCTTGACTGATGCCTTGCATGGTGCGAGATAGGTCAGAAACCATGATAGTGGAGCCACTTTGTTCACATCCTCCTCGTCCATGATGGTCTTAGGGAGCTCCAACATGGGTCTCTTCTGGCGCTCAGCCGCAGTGGAGCGCAGCTTTGAAGTATTCTCTCAGGGGAATTTACATGTCCTAGACGTCTGACCCTTCTTGGTTTTCACTGGCGGAGGTGTCTCAGCAACCAGCGTAGCGGGATCCTATTCTAGGCATGTAGCTTTCATGCTTGGAAGGATAAAGTAACCAAGACCCCTGCGGTGAAAGTCCTCCTCAAATCCCAAATCCAGACTAGACATAGACAATGAGTAGCTTACAAGAATTAGAGAGCTCATGGTAGACATTTTATACAGAAATCAAAGGGAACTAATGAGACCCCTTAGGTCATATTTATAGCTTTGGCGTGTCTTCAATGGTCCCTTATGCATTAATGTGTCTCAATAAATTACAAAACAGTTCCAAATCTTGTAAAATACCCTCATTAAATGAAACCTAAATGCTCCCTTAAATGGTAATTAAACTGTATTTTCCAGATTTACTATTTGAATGGCTAGATTTTGTCACCTCTACGACTCAGTCAAACTCCTCGTGCATCACATCTGTCTACGTATCCACCATCCCTTTTGGCAAATCCAATACTCCAACCATATATTCATTTGGTGTGCGCAGGGAGAGGGTCATCCCTGTATGGCTTTAATTGGCTTTCATTGACATACCCAATAAGATATTCCCCGCTCAATGTGGATAGGTGCACTGCACCTCCATCAGTGATCTCCTTAATAATATATGCCCCTATCCAATGCATCTTCAATTTCCCTGGGTGGCCTGCAAACTTGTTTTCATACAACAAGACCAAATCATCTTCCTAAAAGACCTTTTGTCTAATGTGCCGATCATGCCATGCCTTTTCGCGGGCCTTTTGAACTTGCTGGTGAAAATTTTCAATAAAGCGGTTTTCTTAAAGTGCGACCAACTACGACAACTGTTCCTCCATAATATCTACTTCTTCCATATTTGTGAATGTTGCAATGCATAGGCTTAGAACAATGTACTCCATCGGCAACACAACTTCTTTCCCATACACCATGTGGAACAGTTTCCTACCAGTCAAATTTTTACATGTGGTTCGATATGCCCCAAGAACTGCAAGTACATGCTCATCCCAATCATTCCAGTTAGAATTGAAAATATTTGTAAGTGTAATATTCCTAATTAGTCCTAAGCTAATTGGAATATCCAATTTTTATTTTCTTTTTTTTCTTAAAGAATAAATGTGTAAAGGAGGTTCATCAAACTCCTAATAAAGAATAAGTCAAGGCCAAATGTGAAAAAGGCCAAATCTTGGCTATGTAGGCAAGCACCCTTAGGTGTGGAAGGGGCTGGATACTTTGACTGGGTCAACCTTGACCAAATCTACAACACTGCCTTGAAGGAGTAGCCATCAATGAGGCACATCGCAGTTCTAGATGGAGATGGTTTGTGTGAAAGAGAAGATTTCATTGAAGGTGGTTTAGGGTTTACAATATCTTAATCTATATAAGGAAGAGGATGGCAGCATGAAAGGGGTTGTTGAAGATATGATATTTTGATATATTGTCTATTTAGACCATATATCTTTTTTTGGCTGTTCAGCATAGATTGTAAATGATGTTTAGCACTGGGTTTTCCTGTTTTTAGAATCCCAACTCTTCCCATTGAGTAGCTCTTGGGAGATTCTTGTATTGCATACTAGACTATCTGGCTCGAGGAAAAGTTTCTCCTTTCAACTACAACACAGATCCTGTTGAGGGTTTGGTTTTCTTTGCAAGTTGCAGCAAGTGGAGGCTAGATCTATTCAAATCTGGGACATTTCAGAGCACTTTTTCAGTGGAGGGGTCTTCTACTCCAATTGGATGACTGTATTAGAGTGCTTGGGAATCATTTTCTGATCTTGGCATGTGGCAAACTAATATTTATACCCGACAATGCAGTTTCTCTTATAGATCTGTGTTATTATTGTAGGTGTTGTTGCAGGGAGTTTGGGTGCACCATTTGGAGAGCTAGTTTCTAAGTGTTAGGGATCTTACCTTCACTTTGATATCCATTGGAGGAGATCTATACATTGGATATTTCAGATCTGATATACATATTTCTGAATACTTCTAAATCATTGAATATTTTTGCATATTTGCATTCTTAGATCTTAGATCTACTACTTGTACATGGTTTAATGCTGAAATCCCCAAGGGGATATGAAAGAAGAGCCTTTCTAATGCATGGATCTATTATGGATCTAATATTTTATGCGCAGATCTGCTCTAGATTTGATATGTAATCAACCTCAGTTTGTAGCCTAATAAAATAACATTGTCAAGGAAGTTTCAGTCCATACATGTGGTTGTAGCACCTCTTTTGAGGGATTTTCTTTTGTTGATGTCTTGCATTTCCAGCTATGCATCTTATGGGCCTCATTATACATCTAATTTGCTGCTATAAATATTTTTTAAGAGCCTATTTATTGGCCTCTTGCTTTGCTTTAGATGAATTACGTTATTTTAATGCATGACTATTTAGTATTGATGCATTTCTCCCTTTTGGGATATTACAGTGGTATCAGAGCATCATCGTAGCACAGTCCATGTATTATAAGAAGCCAATATGTCTTTTCAAGAAAATAAAAGATAGAAGAAGAAAATTGATTACACAGAAGACAAAGAATACAAGGGTAAAACCCCTTTATCTGGAAGAATGAAAGGGAAAGAGTTCTCAAAAGCTCTGTTCCAAACTCTGCATGAGCTTAAAAGATAAATCAAAGAAATAAAGAGGGAAAGACATGAAGGTCCCTCAAGAAGATATTTACATGAAGAAAGCCCCAGTTATTCATCTTATGTGTGCAAGCATTCAGCTACAAAATCAGATATACAACGTTATTCTATGCCCAGATTTACTACAAGAGAGATGAAGGAAGAAGATGCACCAAAGGAGGAGAATTTGAGTGATTTTCCTTTAGGAGTATGATTCTAAATCTTGGAGAATTAAGGAGTACTTGAGCTTCCAAGAGTTTTGCCAGCTCAAGGAGGAAAGAAGATCCAGCAAGTATAATAGAAGGAGAAGAGGTAGATTCCTTTTGCCAAATTTTGATGGATCCTCCACATGCATAGCCAAGGATTGAATAGATCAGCTAGACTCATTTTTGGATCTACCTCAAGTTTCAGACAAGGAAGCCCTTAAGGTAGTAGTGCTGAATCTTAAAGGTAAATTTTATGCTTGGTGGTTATTTGAATCATTTTCATTGAAGAATGAAAATATATCTACTTATGAAAGATTCAATAGGAGATTAGTGAAGAGATTTGATGTTAAAAAAACTGAAACATCTTTGATTGAGCTAGCAAAGCATGAGCATGCGAAACCCTTGCATGAGTTGGAAAGATCTGTTATGCCAACTCCACTTCAGATTTCTATTAAAGGGGATAAAGAATTGTGTGATACTTTGCCAAGGGAAATATCCCCATTGCATGAAGAGATTTCTTCTCGAAAGGAAGTCATGGAGATTCCTCTTTCAAGGGAAGACCAAGATCTAGGGTATCTCATTTTTAATGAGGTATCCTCAAACATTGATGAAGAGGAAGAGCATGAAGGCAGTAACAATGCTATCACTTCAGAAGAAGGACCATCAACACATGGGGATGGGTATGAAGTTATTGCTTCAAGAGAATAAGCTTTTGCATCTTTGCAAAGGGTTCCCAAGGAGCATCATGTGACAATATTATTGGGAAATAACACCTTTATCCAAGGAGGAGAGAGGATGGATCAGCATCCAATGATGAGAAGCATGCACCCTTTTTTATTTCAAGGGGTTTATATTCAGAATAAGCAGACCAATCCATGCAGAAAAGAGACGGACAAATCATTCCACTCATTTATGTAGTCTACTTCAGATTTTTATGTCTCTTTGTATGGAGGCATTCCACCAGGGAGACCCCCTGATGAGAAGATAAACAAAGTGTTCTCTCAACTGGTTGTAGCTATGACATATTTTGCTAAGGAAAGAACCTTTAGAGGATCTACCACAATGCTAAGAACCTTTGATGGGTTCCAAGAAGAGATGAGAATATTTCTGAAATGGACATTGCCATCTTCCACTCAGCTATTTACGCTAAAAAAGAAGGAATCAGAAATATGTGATGACATGAGCATGGTGTCAAATGGCCACTCCATAGTCTTGGGGCAGCAAATGATACTTCCACATATGAGAAATATTTCTGAAGATGACAAGAGGGTATTAACACTTTTGTATGGATGGGCCAAACTATGCAAGTTTTGGAAGAAAGAGACCTTTCAAAAGGAGGTTGACTTCCATGAAATTCAATCTTGTCTTGAGCAAAATCAGTTGCAAGAGAGGCAGCAAAGATGGAGTAACTTCACTCCAACATGTGACAGTGGAATTCAACATGTCAAAGAGGAGAACCATGATATGACAGGAGCTTCAATTCAGATTTCTACAATGTTGTCACGGTTGGTGAGATTAGATCCATATTGGAAACCCCAACTGTTGGTGGAATATTCCAAGGATCTTCACACATGCATGATTCTTGATGACCAGCTACAAGATGAGGGATATTTAGTCCAAGATGGAGTCATTTATGATAATGGTAGGATATTCTTATCTAGAGCCTCCAAGCCCAAGGAGAAGTTACTACAAGGAGCCTATGAAGAATTCTGTTTCAGCCACACATATTCTATAAAGCTCAACAACATCATCTTGAGGAGCTACTATTGGGAGGGATTTGAAGGAGAACTATATCAGCATTGTCAGAGATGCATGTACCATATGGAGATGGAGCAGCAACATAACTCTACGGAAGAATTAATTCAACCCTCTCTTTCACTTTTTGAGGAAGGGGATAGATATATGCATCACTCCATTTGTTTGAGGAGGACTATTGGTGAAGAGCATACTTATGTAAATCATGTTTTATTTTCTGATTGTATGCATTATTTCACTATGTATATGCAAGCCATGAAGCCAAAGAGGATTTTTATACCTTATAAACTTCATGGCCAACTTTGGGTCAAAACTATTTCTAAATATGGCCACTCCCTTGGTGGACAAAGGGAGATTTTGTAGCATGATGGGTGCTTTCCTAAGGCATCAAATATATCTCCCACTTTTAGCCATGGTGAGATTTTATGGGCAGCAAGTAGGTGTTGGGAAAACCACTTATCACATCTAGATCTAAGGTAGGCAGGAGATGCATTGCATTGGTTCCATATGTGGGACTATCATCCACTTCTATCATTGCATTTCATTGATTATGTATCACTAGTTTTGATCCCTCAGGATGATGATGCTCTGATCTTTGTTAGGGACATGATAGGATGGTTGAGACATTGGTTGGATGTGTCCATTGGGAATGAAACTTCCCATATTTATTCATGCTTCAAGAGGAGTATGGGACATTATATGGCTGCTACACTATATCTTTTGTTTCTTTATGCAAAAGGCCATATGTGTGACTTATGTATTTGGAGAAGCCTTTCACATGGGAGAATTGGTGGCAAGACATGTGTTGCTTGAATCATATTCAGCTAACACCTCTTATCCTCTACTATTTTCAAGATTTGGAGAAGCTTATGACAGCAAGAAGGTGGTTGGATGGCCACTTATTGTATTTTGATTTGAGGCAGCAAGAAGAAGAACAACACTGGTCTCAATGGAGGGAATATTGTCACCATCCAATATATCATATGATACTTAGTCCATGTTTATTTTGGAGCACATATGGTGATGATAATCTATTCACTATATATGGAATATTGGGCAAGGAGGGCCCCTAGAATCAAAGAAGGGAATCATGAGGTTCCAAGTCTCTTTTGGCTTCATGAGGACTATATTGTTGCAGCCCAGGATCAGCAACTCCAAATATATCATAAATGGAGGGAGAGACAGCGTAAATTGAACATTCTTACGTCTAATTTCCAGCCATGTAGCCCCTATACATTGCATAAGGAGGGGATTGTTGATTTTTTCTATGAGCTACAAAGGATGGCTCTCTTTGGTTGGATGATAGCATGGAGATTGGAATATCTCATGGGGGTTGAATCACCCATATTTTATAATCTCTCATGCCTTAAGGAGGCCAATGGACATCATATGATTATTTCCATGTATCTCCCACTTCTTCATGATGACAGGTATTTGGTTTATTCACCAAAATAAAAATTGTATTCTTGGGAGGAGATAAATCCATCGGAGATTTTGCAATGTCCTTGTGAGTTGCTTGAGAACAAGCAACATTTTGGAGGGGAGGACTATAATATTCCTAATTAGTCCTAAGATAATTGCAATATCCAATTTCACTTTTCTTTCTTTTCTTAAAGAATAAATGTGTAAAGGAGGTTCACCAAACTCCTAATAAAGAATAAATCAAGGCCAAATGTGAAAAAGGCTAAATCTTGGCTATGTAAGCAAGCACCCTTGGGTGTAAAAGGGGCTGGATACTTTGACTGGGTCAACCTTGCCCAAATCTGCAGTGCTGTCTTGGAGGAGTGGCCATCAATGAGGTATAACGTATTTCTAGAAGGAGATGGTTTGTGTGAAAGAGAAGATTTCATTGAAGGTGGTTTAGGGTTTACAAGCTCTTAATCTATATAAGGAAGAGGATGGAAACATGAAAGGGGTTGTTGAAGATATAATATTTTGATATATTGTCTGTATAGACCATATAGCTTTCTTTGGCTATTTAGCCTAGATTGAAAATGTTGTTTAGCATTGGGTTTTCCTGTTTAGGAATCCCAACTCTTCCCATTGAGTAGCTCTTGGGAGAGTCTTGTATTGCATAGTCCACTACCTGGCTTGAGGCCAAGCTTCTCCTTTCAACTACAAGATAGATCCCATTGAGGGTTTGGTTGTCTTTGTAAGATGCAGCAAGTGCAGGCTAGATCTATTCAGATCTAGGATATTTCAGTGCCCTTTTTCAGTGGAGGAGTCTTCTGCTCCAATTGGAGGAGTATATTGGAGTGCTTGGGCATAATTTTCTGATCTCGGCAGGTGGCCAACTAATATATATACCTTACAGTGTAATTTCTCTTCCAAATCTACATTATTCCTATAGTTTTTGTTGCAAGGAGTTTGGGTCCACCATTTGGAGAGCTGGTTTTTAAGTGTTGGGGATTTTCCCTTCACTTTGAGATCCATTGGAGGAGATCTATACATTGCATATTTTAGATCTGATTTTCATATTTTTGAATACTTATGAATCACTAAATATTTCTACAGATCTGGATTCTTAGATCTCAGATCTATTGCTTGTACATGGTGTAATGCTGAAATCCCCAAGGGGATCTGAAAGAGGAGCCTTTCTAGTGCATGGATCTGTTATGGATTTTTCTTTTATGCACATATCTGCTCTAGATATGATATGTAATCAAAATCAGTTTGTAGCCTAATAAAATAACATTTTAAAGGCAGTTTCAGTCCATATATGTGGTTGTAGCACCTCTTTTCAGGTATTTTCTTCTGTTGATGTCTTGTATGGAATTCCAGATACGCATCTTATGGGCCTCATTATACATCTGATTTTCTGCTATAAATACTTTTGAAGACCCTATTTATGTTCCTCCTCCTTTTCTTTAGATGAACTGTGTTATTTTAATGCATGATTGTTTAGTATTGCTGCATTTATCCCTTTTGGGATATTACAGTAAGCACATTTTCCAATATCTTGTTGAAATATTCCCCCACACCATTCACCTGTGGGTGATAGGGAGTGTTCTTCTGATGATGAATCTAGAATTCATATGCCAATGCTTCAATGGTTTCATTCAAAAAGTGCGTACCTTGATCAGTTATTAGAATCTTAGGGCATCCAAAGCAAGTGACAATATTCTCTAAGATGAAGTGTACATATGTATCTACAGTACAATCCTTCAAGGGCTTAGTTTACACCCATGGTTACATAGTTGCATTGATTATGTAACACACATCACTCTTCTTGCTTAGAGGGTTAATAGGTTCGACAAAGTTTATGGCCCATTTATCAAATTCTTGCAGTGCCACCTATGGATGTAGGGGCACATCATCTATGTGCGATGGATTTCTCGTCCTCTGGAATACATCGCATGCAAAACAATGTGCATAGGCATCATTTTGCAATGTGGGCCACCATAACTCAACTCACAAATTATTTTGTGCGGATGCCTTCCTTGCATAATGACCGCTGAAAACCCCTACATGAGATTCATCTAAGATGTCATGCCTTTCATAATCCAAAACATATCTTCGCATAAATTTGTCTGTCCCCATATTGTAACATTGACCAACGATAATAGTGAATTCTGGTGCACGTGTCACAAGCTCTTTCTTCTGCAACACTGTATACCCCTCAGGTGCACTTCTAGTAGTCAATAACTGAATAATATCAGAGGAATGATTTCCAAATATCTTGATTATAAACAATTGTGCATCTAGTAATGCATCCTCCAAGCTAGTGGATTCTTCATCGGTGTTAATGCGTGATAGAAGGTATGGCCTAGCATTTATTCTTCCTGGTTTCACAATGATCTCAAAGTCATACTCTTGTAATAGTAACAACCACCTACAGATCTTCCCCCACAACAAGGGCTTATTGATTAGGTAATTTAAAGCAGAGTGATTAGCAACCATCTTGAAATGTCTGCCTAACAAGTAGTGGCATAATTTCTACAGCACATAGACCATCGCTAATTCTTCTCTTTCTATGGTTGAATAATCACATTCTGCGCTTGAGAGCTTCTAACTGGCATATTAAATATGATGATCAATCTCTCTAGCTCCTAGCTATGCTAAAATAGCTCTAAGCACGATAGAAAATGAATCAACATGAACATGAAACACCTTTGACCAATTTGAAAAGATCAACATGGGCATCGTGACAATACTTTACATCAACAGTTCAAAACTATTTTTCCATTCTTCATCCCAACATAATGTCGCATCCTTCTTGAGAAATTTCTCCATGGGGGCAATTATCAGTGCATAACCTTGAATGATCTTTCGATAATACCCAGTGTGCCCCAATTTTGAGCGTAGTTGTTTGACATTCGCATGTATATCTAGATTAAAAATTACTACGATATTTGTGGGATATACCATCAACCCTTGCTGTCAGACGATGTGTCCCAGAAATATCCTGAATGGAAAACATAATATGCATTTCTTCAAGTTTAGTGAGATTTGATACCTTTTACAAGCATCAAACGTTAAGTGCAGATTCGAGACATGATTTTTCAACAACCCAAAAATAGTTCGATATTCGAAGTATACTTCCTAGAACTTATGGATAAACTCATTGAACACAGCTACTACTACATATGATAAGATGGCAGGTGCATTATTCAAGCGAAATGGCATGATTGTATACTAGAAATATCCCCATTCAATTGCAAAGGTGGTCTTACTATGAGCATCTGGTGCAATCCTGATTTGATGATACCTTGAGAAACCGTCTGTGAATGAATAAGCTTCTTGTCCTCTAAAATTGTCCACAATATCATCAGAGAATGGATTTATTAATGAATCATGCACACAGACATCATTCAACTTGGGAAGGTCTACGCAAATCCTAATTTCTTCTTTTGTGTTCTTATCTTGTACTACCATGGATCTCACTTAATCAGAGTCTTGTACTACCATGGGTCTCATTGGTTCTATAATTCCTACAATAGCCATATTATCCAACTCTTCCTTTACCTTCTGCTTATATTTTGGATTCAATCTGTATGGGCGCTTCTTCACCAGGCACACATCAGGTTTCAAACTGATCTTCATGAGTCCAAGCTCTCCAATTATTCCTTTCAACTCCGAGAAATTTGTAGGGAATTATTGGCTCGAGGGGTCCTGACCCAGGTTCGAAGGTTAAGGTTTGCGAACAACCCTTATACTAATAGCCCTTTCGACAGTAACTTGTTGGCATAGGCCAAAGTCTCACCCGAAGTAGTATGGGAGGGTGCTAGAACTAGGTTTCCACACCGTTGGAGAGGGCAGGTAAGTCAGGCAGGGCTATGTTCGACCTCACAAATATCAGATTGTATATTACAAAACCTAGATCTACCAGTGTCTTCGCATCCACGTGCGTAATACCATCTATAATCTCAACGAATAACAGATATAGGACAATAAATAAATTATCACCGCTATTCTTGCATGTAGTCTAATATACATATTCAGATCAATTTTCGACGCACCATAAGTACTTAGCACAGTTACTTGCGGAGCTCAATATAGAGTTATGCATACCATAATAGATCTAGATCATAGTATAAACAAGCAACACAAGTAATTTCACAGCTTAAATCAATGACATAGAGCATGCATAATCAGATATCACAGATCCAATAGATTCAAAGAGTTCAAAAGCCTTCCACATTCATTAATCCTTCAGATCCTTTTACAATACCCAAACCCAACCTACACACACAGCAGTAGGGTCTGCACACAGCAAGACTGAGGATCTCTGCACACATAACCAGCAGTAGTCATAACCCAATAACCGAATCCCAAATCTAACAATTCTCACTTAGCATCAATCTCTATTCATTCCCCCCTTTACAACTCAAAATTTCCTTCTATTTATAATGATCTAGCCTAATCTTTCCTATGGTCTGGAAACCATGGTTTGTGGACTCTAGGTCTACCCTTTGACCTGTTACAATGCTTTTGGGGCTTTGACCCACCCCAAAACCCCTGCGCTAGACTAAATATAATCAAAATTATACAAAAATACTTAGAATTGTCCCAATTCACAGTCGTTGGAGGACCCTACTCCAAAAGTCCCCCAACAAAATCTTGTGACTTGTCCCGAGTCACTGTGGTGCCCAGGTCTCTTCCTGCACCTGTACAGTTACTCCCATCATATATTCATTTGATTCAATACGGTTTGAGATGACTACCATTAATATAACCTGGTAGCATATCGTCATGCAAGGTAGCTAGCCTAACAGCTCAACTATCTGTGATCTCCTTAACTGTGTTGGGGCCGAGCCAACGCTGTCAGAACTTTCCGGGATGCTTTGCAAACTAGCTATCAAATGAGAGGGCTAGTTTGCCCTCTGTGAAGGTCTTGTGGCAAATATGTCAATCATGCTAGCCTTATCGCGGGCCTTCTGGACTCGCTGATGAAAACTCGCAAGAAACCGATCTTCCTCCAAAGCCATCAGTTGCGCCAATTGTTCGTCCATGATTTCAGGTTCTGCCATATTTGTAAATGTTGCAATACGTAGACTAGGAAAAATATATTCCATGGGCATGATGGCTTCTTTACCATAAACCATCCTGAATGGGGTTTTTCCTGCTAGCTTCTTGCAGTTCATTCGATAGGCCTAGAGGACCAATGGAATGCACACATCGCAATCACTACAATCAACATTACATACCTTCATCAGTGCATGCTCCAAGATTTTATTAAAAGCTTCAACCGCGTCCTTGGCCTATGGGTGATATGGTGTGCTCTTTGTGTGGTTGATCTGGAACTCTTCGATTAAATCCTAGATTGTTTCATTAACAAATTGCATACCTCTGTTGCTCATGAGGATCTTTGGACATCCGAATCTGGTCAGAATGTGATCAAAGATGAAATGCGCGGAGGTATGTACACTACAATATTTTATGGCTTGTGCTTCAGCCCACCTGGTTACATAATTAGTGGAGGTAATAATGTAGCGTGCACTCAATTTTTTTCCTAGGTGGGTTGATCGACCCAATGAAATTGATGGCCCACTTATCAAATGCTTGTAGAGCCATTTGTGCCTAAAGGGGAATTTCATCTTTGCGAGATGGCCTCCCTATTCGTTGACACGTATCGCATGATTTACAATAATCATGTGTGTCACTATGCAGGGTTAGCCACCATAGCCCAGCTCTCAAGACCTTTTGCACCATTTATTTTCTTGCGTAGTGACATCCTGCTACCCCATCATGAGCTTCTGGCAAGATAGCGTGCCTTTCGTGCTCCAAAACATACCACAACAATACTTCATCTGCTCCCATCTTATACAAGTGACCTGCGATCAGAGTAAAATCTGCTGCCCAGGTGACTAGCTCTTTCTTCTGCTGTACATAGTACTCTGCGGGTGTTGTTCTTGTAGTCAAGAACTAGATGATATCCATGAAGTAGGCATCTACTACCTTAATCACAAATAGTTATGCATCAAGAAACCCAACTTCTAAGTCAATTGGTTCTTCGCCACTCTCTATTCGAGATAGGTGATCTGGCCTTGAGTTCAACTTCCCTGGCTTGACGATGATTTCAAAGTCATATTCCTAAAATACCAGTAGCCATCAGCATATCCCCCCCCCCTTCCAACACAGGTTTATTTACCATGTACTTCAAAGTTGAATGGTCTGTGAACATTTTGAAGTGTCCTCCTAGCAAGTAATGTTGATATTTCTGCAAAGCGTAGACCATGGCCAACCCCTCCCACTCTGTGGTGGAGTAGTTGCATTCTAAACTAGAAAGTTTCCTACTTGTGAAGGAAACCAGATGATCAATATCTCCTTCTCCTGGCTGCGACAGGACAACCAAGAGGGCAATGCCAGACGCATCGACATGAACATGGAATACCTTCTCCCAATTAGGAAAGATGAGAATAGGTGCCAAGACCATCATTTATTTGAGTAATTCGAAGCTCTTTTGGCATTCATCATTCCAAAAGAATGACACATCCTTCTTGATAAATTGTTCCATGGGGGCAGTAATCAATCCATAGCCTTGAATGAATTTCCTGTAGTATTTGGTTTGTCCAAGAATAGAGCGTAGCTGTTTCTCCATGTTGGTACTGGAAGGTTTACGATAATTTCTATTTTGGTAGGGTCTACCATCAGTCCCTGCCTACAAACTATGTGGCCAAGCAAGATTCCGAAAGGTACGCAGAAGATGCACTTCTTGATATTTAGGGAGATCTGTTTTTTTTAGCAGGAATTCAACATCATGCGTAGGATCGAAACGTGTGCCTTTACCAGGCCGAAGGCAGTCCAGTCATCAAAATATACCTCCAGGAACTTGTGGATGAACTCCTTGAATACTGTGACCACCACCCTGGAGAATATAGTAGGGGCATTTTTTACCCCAAACACCATGAAAGTATACTGAAAAGATCCCCATTCAGTAGCAAACTTGGTTTTGCTGCAGTCCTCTGGTGCAATTCTGATCTGGTGGTATCCTGAGAACCCATCCTTGAAAGAGTATGCTTCTTGTCCTCCCACGTTGTCCAAAATTTCATCTGAGAATGGTGTCAAGAATGGATGAACGCAAACATCATTTAGTTTGCGTAGGTCCACACAGATCCGAATCTACTCCTTAGTCTTCTTCTCCTAAACCACCATTGGACTGACCCATTCTGACTGTTCAAGAGGTTCAATGATACCCGCAGCCAAGATTTTATTGAGTTCCTCTCTGACCTTCTACTTATACTTGGGGTTCATCCTATGCAAGTCGCACATCGAGTTTGAGAGTGATATGCATGATTCCGAAGTCCCCTGTCATCCCCTTCAGCTCTGAGAACTTTGTTTGGAATAAGTCCTGGTATTCTGTAAGTAACTCGGCCACTTTTTCTACTGTCTCCTCATCCCATTAGTCCCTAATATTAGCCATCTTAGGGTGTTCTTTCATTCCAATGTTTACCTCGCATAGCTTGAGCGGCTTAGTGACGTCGATTTCTCGTAGCAGAGGTCCTTCAATGGCACGCTCCCCTTCTGACTCTGGGATAGTAATAAACCATGGGTCATTTTCATCGTCCTCCCCTGTCAAGCTGTGACAATAGATAATATCTTGCGTCTGTCCCTCCCATTTCGGCGCCCTGGATGCTGCAGAGGAGCCGAAATTACTAAAAAAAAATGTATCTATGTCCTACGGAGCTTCGTCAAATGCCTCAGAACCCCTTATTAGTCCGAATGTTTTTAAGAAGTCACTTGTCAAAGCTTCCCAATGGCAGGTGCGCTGATGGACCTCCGCATCCAAGTACCATGCAGTAGGGATTGGCCCCAGTGCATGAAAGAAAAAATGAACCCACTCTTCCATAGTTCGGTCGTCCCATGCCTTTATACATGCATTCATGTGTTCCCGCAGATTTCCTGGGCCAAGGAACATCTTGACCTGTACTATCGTCGGCGTCTCAAATGTTGGAAATACTGAGAGGGGGGGGTGAATCAGTATTCCTTTCAATTAGAGAATTAGTTAATCTTCAATTATTATCAGTTTTTGTACAATGATAGAAGCAAACAAGAGGAACACAAATGCACACAAATTTTAAGGTGGAAACCCACTCCGAGACAAAAACCACCTAATGCTTTTCTAATAATTATTTAATATTCAACTCCAATTGAAAATAAAGCTCCAACTTCCTAGAATCTAGAAAAGCATTCTTCTCCATATCCCACTGGATGG
This sequence comes from Pinus albicaulis, assembly GCA_034641835.2. Taxonomy (NCBI): domain Eukaryota; kingdom Viridiplantae; phylum Streptophyta; class Pinopsida; order Pinales; family Pinaceae; genus Pinus; species Pinus albicaulis. Next base: position 451,663,545 of record CM076569.1, on the reverse strand, counting down.
ACGCTCCAACACCCAAGATTCTTTAGTAGTCAACTGAATGGATGCCCCAACACCCAATGAGCTACAACTCACCCTAGCACCACCCTACCACCCTATAGAATAATAAAAGAAGAATGTACTCCCATACCAGGGAAAATGGTCCACTTTACAATGATATAGAATGATGTAGAAGAAGAAGATATACTAGACCATAACCCGAACTTTGACACAACCACCTAATGATGATCCTAGACCTCCCAACACTGCCTCTTCAACCCTTGGCAGATAGATACTATTACAATTTGTACAATAATGTATTTACAATGACTAAGTACAATGATACCTTTACAATGATTGTATGTAATGCTGCCCACTTGAAGACTTCATATGATGAACTTCTTGTTGCTGTTATGCACCTTGGTTGCTGCTATTGTCATGCTACCCTCTTCTGAACTTTGCTTTGATTTGTTGCCGTAGAAAGTCTGGTCCTTTGCAACCCTTGACAACACATGATCTATCTTTTTCTTGCCTTCTAGGAGCTTGATATTGAATCTAGTGTATCTCTGTTATTTCAGATCATCAATATCTAATTTTCGGTCCTGTAGTAGCCCTCTAATTCTTCTTTCCAATGCCATAGGTCTGACCCAATTTGGATTCTTCAAGAAAGAGTTATGCCCAATCTCTCACAATGCCCTAATTATGGACTTTTTCAGTAGAGCGCACTTGTATGGCATGCCACGTGTCACTTTTTCTTTATTTAGCTCTGAAATTAGTAGAGAGAAAATTACAAACTGTGCCCTATCTGCCACTTTTTATGGAATTCCAATCCGATACTCAGAGAGAGAGTTATGATGATTTTACCAAGGTCACTTCTTTGAGATGACTTTCAGGAGCCTACAAAAACCATGACTTCCACAGATCATATCTCCAAAAATATTGTGCACCTTGATCTGAAATTTTTACTGTAGCTTCCTTAGGATTTCAGCTTTGCCTCATAAAAATTTCAGCTTCTGAGTCTTCGTACAATAAAATTTAGAGCGAAAGTTTCACGATGACCTATTTCAGATGGCCGAATCCCTTGCATGAGGAAATGAAGATCACAATTTATATGAATGCTTAAGTTGAGAGGGGCTTCAACAAGTGAACGTGGGAGGGATTTTAGGTGCTTAAAAAATATTAATTATCACTTTTCAATGACCCATGCCCCAACCCCATGTGGTTTTAGCCCACTAACTGGGGTTACAAACTTCAAACATGAAAATCTCTCAAACCGTGAAGAATTACATGGCGTGCCATATATCAACGGAAAAATCTCGAAAAGTAGAAGCCATCAAAAGAATTATTGACTAAGAATATATTAATTTGGTAGGTCAAAATTCCCATGTGATATTGGGTTATCCCTTGGTGTTGCTTGGGTTAACATCAATGACAACCACTAATCAACAATCTCCCCCTTTGGCATTGATGGAAACACAAGTACTCCCCCTGCGATCATGACACCTCTTCCTACAACATTCTCTCCCCCTTTGACATCAATGACAAAGGGTAGCTCCCCCTGAAACACAACCATCCTGCGGACCTGTACACACTTCCACTCCCCCTAACACACAACCATCCTGCAAACTTGTAATCTAATGAGAACTTGGGAGAATCCCAAGCTTTTGACGAAGATATTCAAATGATTCATGAGGTAAAGGTTTAGTGAAGATATCAGGAATTTTTTATTTTGTACAAACATACTCAAGTTTGATATTCTTTTTAGCAACTTATTCTCTAACAAAATGATATTTGATAGGAATGTGTTTTGTTTTTGAATGCATGACAGGATTCTTGGAGATGCTAATGGCACTAGTGTTGTCACAGACTATGGGAATAGGCTCACTGAATTGTACTTGAAGATCTTGAAAAGTTTGTTTCATCCAAAGGACTTGAGTACAACATGATGCTGCTGCAATGTATTCTGCTTCCGCTGTAGATAACGAGATTGAAGTTTATTTTTTTCTCAACCATGATACGAGACAATCACCTAGATAGAATGTTCCTCCACTAGTACTCTTACGATCATCAATGCTTCCTGCCCAATCTCCATCTGTAAAGGCTTGAATAATGATATTGTTACCCTTGGGATACCACAAGCCATATTATTCTATGCCCTTTAGATATCGAAGAATTTTTTTGACGGAAATAATACGTGATTCTTTTGGTGCTGCTTGGAATCTTGCTACTTGTCCAACTCCTTGCATAACATCTGGCTGAGAGGCTGTTACATATAGAAGACTACCAATCATAGATATGTACAACCTTTGATCCACATCCTTAGATGAGTCGTCTATGCTCAATTTGCAACCTGTTACCATCGGAGTAAGGATGGGTTTGCAATCTTTCATTTTGAATTTCTTGAGCATTTCCTTGATGTACTTGGCTTGGCATATAAATATTCCTTTCTCTTGCTGTGATATTTGAAGCCCTAAGAAGTATGTCAACTCACCAAGTAAAGACATCTCAAACTCATTTTGCATCTTTGTAGAAAATTTCTTACTTAGTCAATCATCATTGCTACCAAATATTATATCATCCACATATACCTTAACAATTGTCAAATTATCTTTATCTATTTGTACATAAATATTTCTATCGACAATACCTTTCTTCAACCCTTGTTGTCTTAGATATCCATCAAGACGAGCATACCATGCTCTAGGATCCTACTTGAGACCATATCGAGCCTTCTTTAACCTGTGGACATAGTCTTATTTTTGTGATAGTAGAAAACCTTCAGGTTGTTCGATGTAAACTTCTTCTTCTAATTCTCCATTTAGAAATGTTGACTTAACATCCATTTGGTAGACTTTGATTTTTCTTGAACATGCGTAGGCGAGAAACATTTGGATGGCTTCCATTTTGGCAACTGGTGCAAATTTTTCATCGAAATCAATTCCTTCCACTTGTGCATAGCCTTTGTAAACCAATCTTGCTTTGTTTCTGGTAACCTGCCCATCTTCATTCAATTTGTTCCTGAACACCCATTTAGTCCCAATGACATTTTTATCTTTTGGTCGTGGAACTAATTCCTAGGTGTTATTCTTCTCAATTTGATCCAATTATTCATTCATAGATGCTACCCAATGTTCATTCTGGCCGGCTTCCTCAAAAATACTAGGCTCAAAGGTTGCTAGAAAAGCAACATGAGCTTGTTGTGATGAACGAAGTTGTCGACCTTCATTTATGTCACCAATGATTTGATTTGATGGATGGTTCTTTTTTTCTCCTTGGAGGAGCTTCTTGTTGTTGTTTTGGTATATCTTGATGATCATTGTTTACTTCTTCCTCATTGATAGTTGCTTCTGGTTCTACAATTTTATCTGTGTCTTTTTCAGCCTCTGTCTCAAGTTTCAAAGATTCTAGATCCTCATCATTACTCGCTAGAACACCATCTTCGTCAAATGTAACATTTATGCTCTCCACTATCTGTTTTCGTCTTAGATTATAGCATATATAGGCCTTTCTTTTGCATGAGTAACCAACAAAGATACCTTCATCAACACATGATTCAAACTTACCCAAATTTTGATCTTCTCTTTTTATATAACATTTTCTTTCGAAGATTCTGAAATATTTTACATTAGCTGGTTTTCCTTTCCATAATTCATATGGAGTCTTGTTGCAATTATTTCTGAGAAGACTTCAGTTGATAATTAAGACTCCCATATCAATTTCTTGAACCCAAAAGTTTTCATCCAATTTTGAGTTATTCAACATTGTTCTACCCATTTCCTGTACAGTTCTATTCTTTCTTTCAACAACTCCATTTCGCTGAGGTGTTCATGATGTTTAAAATTTCCTTTTTATTCCATTTTCATCACAGTATTGCTGAAATAATTTGGAAGTGAATTCTCCACCATTATTTGATCTTAAACACTTTATTTTCAAATCAGTTTCATTTTCAACCAACTCCTTGTAGATCTTAAAGTACTCAAATGCTTTATATTTTTTCTTTAGGAAACTGACGGTTGTCATCTTGGTATAGTCATCTATCATTAACATGAAATATAATTCTCCGTCTAAGCCTTTTGTTCTCACAGGACCACATAGATCAGTATGTATCAATTCAAATGGATGCGATGAAAAGTGTTCTTTTGTTTCAAATTGGACTTTTGTCTCCTTGCCATGCCAACATGCCTCACATAGTGTGTTGGAAGGTTTTGAGATTTTTGGCATTTCTCATACTGCTTCTTTTTTGGTTATCCTGACAAGATTGTCAAAGTTTATGTGACCCATTCGTTTGTACCATGACCAACTTTCATCTTATTTTATCTAGTAGACATGCTTTAGTTGCTTCATCCAGAACATATATGTCATTTGGAGCTCGACTTGTTGTAGCCACAATTTTACCATACCTGCCTTTCCTGATTTCACATTTTGTAGAGTTGAATAGCATTGTGTGTCCTTGATCACACATTTGTCCAACACTGAGCAAATTGTGATTCATGTTTTCGACCAATAGAACATTCTTGGCTATAACATCTTTTCTTTCGAGAGTGACGGTACCTGATACTATAACATTTGAAGATCTACCATTTCCAAAGGATATGGTTCCATCCTTCTTCTCTTTCAGAGATACAAATTTCTTTCTATCTCCAGTGATATGTGTTGAGAAACTACTATCAATATACCACACATCTCTATTTTTTTGAGCCTTGAGAGTGAGAGCACAATTATCAGTCTTCTTCTTCTTCCATGTTCGTTCATTCTGTGGCTTCGAAGATTCTTCTGGAGGATTTTCAAGTCTGCAGTCTCTGGCTATGTGTCCAAAGTTTTGACATTTGTAACATTCCATATTATTTCTTAAATTTTCAAATCTATTGATGTTTCATTGAGCCCTGGGAGGTTCATATTTGAAGAATCTCTTGGAATTGTATTGGTTCCTAGGGTACGTGTGACATTCTACAACTTTATCACCAAATTTTCCACATGAATAACAATAGCCATGAAAAATATGTTGGTACCTGGATGAAAATCTTCATCGAGGAAACTTCTTCCAAGGATGTGCTTGCGAATCTTGTCCAATGAAGTCTTCATGTATGTCAGATCTCATAGGTTCATTGTATTTTGTTGTAGAAGGTCCTACTTCTTCTTCTTTATAACCGAGGCCAGTTCTGTCATTGTAAGATCATTGATTTTTCATGAGTTCTTCCAATGCCCTTGAGTTGTTGGCATACTTTTGGATAGTTTTTCCCTTCTTCACTTCCTTACGCAGCGAGACTACTTCAGCTTCTAATGCTTCCCTTTCTTGGTTGCTTTCTTCCAACTTCTTTTGAAGTGACTCTTTAATACATTTGTGTTCTTCAACCTCAATTTTGAGACCTTGAACTTGTTCTTCAAGATTATTGGAACGTATCTTCTCAGCATTGAGCTCTTTTATAAGCTTGATTTCCTCCTCATAAAATTCTTCTATGGTCAACCCTTCTTCTTCATTGTTTGATACTTCTTGTTTATTGTGCTTGGCCATAAACAATACTTTCTCATTGGCTTCTTCTCTGCTGTCACTTTCTTCTTCGGATGATGAGCTATCTTCTTTAGAGAAAAAGTTCCTTTTGGATCCTTTCTTTTTGCCTTGCTTGTTGAATTTATTAAAGCCTTTCTTTCCTTCTAAGTTGCCATCACTTTTGTTTAGACATTTTGCTATGAAATTCCCAACCTCACCACAGCCAAAACATATCAATGGATGTTTACCTTCGAATTTTCCCTTACCAGGTTTTAGTTTTCTCGTAAAGTAAGCATATTCTTCATCTGAAAGACCTTCTCCATCATCTCCCTTTTCTTCACACTTGCAGGTGTATGTCATTTGAATTGAAATTTGTTTGTCCTTATTGGTTTGCTTAGATGCAACGAACACAGTTTCTAGACTTGAAGTACCCTTTTCTTTATCAAGTCTCATTTCATGTGCTATGAGAACTCCATGTAATTCTTCCTTGCTGAGTTTGTCCAGATTTGCACTGTATTCTAAGATCGATACCTTTGGGTTGAATCTCCCTGGTAATGTTCTAAGAATATTCCGTATAATATTCTTCTCATCAACTGGCTCTCCCAGTCCTTCCAGAGTATTGGTTCTTTCATCAACGTATTGGAAGTATGCAACAATGTTGCAATCTTCTTTCATCTGAGTTGCTCAAATTTTTCTCTATTGATTTGAAGCTTTTCTTCTTTTACATTTGAGTCACCTACATATATATTCTCAAGCTTGTTCCATACATTTTTGGCAGTTTTACAACCCAACACCTTATGATAAGCAGATTCAATAATTCCATTGATAATAATATTCTTTGATTTTGCATCATTTACCAAATTATTCTTACCTTGTTCATCCACGGTTGATGTAAATCCATTTTGAACAGTGTCCCATACTTCGTAACCTTCCGCCAAGAGATAGACCTCCATTCTTCCTTTCCAAAGTGCATAATTATTTTCATTGAATAGAGGTACACCATTCTTGGTATGCTCCATGACCTCCTTCGAGCTGTTAAACTGCTATTGAAGGAACCAAGCTCTGATCCCAAATGTTGGAAATACTGAGAGGAGGGGGGGGGGGGTGAATCAGTATTCCTTTCAATTAGAGCATTAGTTAATCTTCAATTATTATCAGTGTTTGTACAATGATAGCAGCAAAAAAGAGGAACAAAAATGCACACAAATTTTGAGGTGGAAACCCACTCTGGGACAAAATCTGCCTAATGCTTTTCTAATAATTCTTTAATATTCAACTCCAATTGAAAATAAAGCTCCAACTTCCTAGAATCTAGAAAAGCATTCTTCTCCAGCTCCCACTGGATGGATGCTCCAACGCTCAAGATTCTTCAGTAGCCAACTGAACGGATGCCCCAACACCCAATGAGCTACAACCCACCCTAGCACCACCCTACCACCCTATAGAATAATAAAATAAGAATGGACTCCCGTACCAGGGAAAATGGTCCACTTTACAATGATATAGAATGATGTAGAAGAAGAAGATATACTAGACCATAACCCCAACTTTGACGAAACCACCTAATGATGATCCTAGACCTCCCAACACTACCTCTTCAACCCTTGGCAGATAGATACTAGTACAATTTGTACAATAATGTATTTACAATGACTAAGTACAATGATACCTTTACAATGATTGTATGCAGTGCTGCCCACTTGAAGACTTCATATGATGAACTTCTTGTTGTTGTTATGCACCTTTGTTGCTGCTCTTTTCATCCTATCCTTTGCTGCACCTTGCTTTTCTTTGCTGCCATAGAAATTCTGGTCCTTTGCAACCCTTGACAACACATGATCTAGATTTTTCTTGCCTTCTAGGAGCTCGATATTGAATCTAGTGTATCTCTGCCATTTTAGATCCTCAATATCTAATTTTCAGTACTGTAGTAGTCCTCTGAGTCTTATTTCCAATTCCATAGGTCTGACCCAATTTTGATTCTTCAAGAAAGAGTTATGCCCAATCTCTCACAATGCCCTAATTATGGACTGTTTTATAAAGTCACATTTGTACAGCATGACACGTGTCACTTTTTCCTAATTTGGCTTTGAAATTGATAGAGAAAAAATTAAATAATGTGCACTATCTTCCACTTTTTATGGAATTCCAATCCGATACTTAGAGAGAGATTTATGACGATTTTACCAAGGTCACTTCTTTGAGATGAATTTCAGGAACCTGCAAAAACCATGACTTCCACAGATCATATCTCCAAAAATATTGCTCACCTTGAATTGAAATTTTTACTGAAGCTTCCTCAGGATTTCAGCTTTGCTTCATAAAAATTTCAGCTTCTTAGCCTTCGTAGAAAAAAATTTAGAGCGAAAATTCCATGATTACCTATTTCAGATGGCCGAATCCCTTGCATAAGGAGGAAATGAATATCACAATTTATATGAATGCTTAAGTTGAGAGAGGCTTCAACAAGTGAATGTAGGAGGGATTTTAGGAGCTTAAAAGATATTAATTATGACTTTTCAATGACCCATGCCCCAACCCCATGGGGTTTTAGCCCACTAACTGAGGTTACAAACTTCAAACATGAAAATATCTCAAACCGTGAGGAATTACATGGCGTGCCATATATCAATGGAAACATCTCGACAAGTAGAAACCATCAAAATCATTATTTACCAAGAATATATTAATTTGGTAGGTCAAAATTCCCATGCAATATATTAACCCTGGTGTTACTTGGGTTGACATCAATGACAACCACTGATCAACTTCAAATCGCAGGAGCATCATATCCCAACAATCTTCCCATTTATGGAACGCTTCTTTTTGCATATCCCACCATCATGTAGGGGTAGCATGCATAGCCAGGTTAAGGGCCCATAACCTTTATTCTCTGGGAACTTCTACTTCAAATGTTCGCAAAAATTCCCTAATGTTATCAGAACCATCAAAATAGGGTAGATCTCTTGCCTATGATGAAATGCAGCAGAAATTCTTGGTGATTTGAAGGCATCAGAGCTCAGACGCCTTATGTAACCGAGTGTGCCAGTGCTCCATTTCCTCATTGGAGTTGGAAAAGCATTCACTGTCCTTTTCCTAGCAAAGTACTCCACCCGACATGGGGTTGATCCAATCTTCATCCCACGTAGTCAACTTATAAATGTGATCCATCTACTCTTTATTGCACACAAGATTTGTGTATCATTTGCCTTCCACAAGATCTAATGGTACTATCACCCTTGTACCATTATTCTCAAACACCATGCTTCTCTTCTTTAGGTTGATGATACCACCCATATCTATGGACCAGTCCAACCCTAAGAGCGCAGGGTAGGGGTCTGCATCTTCTACAACCTGCATTACCTCAAAATCAGCCCAGACATTGACCCCTTTGATATCTACCATAATTTTTGACAGCCTCCCCAAAGGTATGATCTTCTGTTGATTAGCCATGCACAGATAGATGGTGTACCATTCCAACTTTGGTTCGCCCATTCATTTCTAACTCTATTTAGGCAATACATTCGCATCCGACCCTAGGTCCAAAATAACCTGATCCATTTCGTAGTCACCGATCTGTGCTGCCAACCACATCTCCCTACCGGTGTGTTTCTTATATCTGTATATTTTGTGCACATCCCTAATTTTTGGGGGTAGGTTAGGTCATGTTGCGCAGCTATCTAGCAATGTCTGAAGGTTCTCTATAGCTTTTGGATTGCGCAACAACTTCATACATACCTGCAAGAAGGGTCTAACCTCCTCATCTTCCTTAAGGTTAACAGGTGGCTGAGAAGTAGGCACCTTCGCCCCAAAAAAATCCTCGTGAGCTGCGATAAATGTTTTCTTTTCTCTATTTAGGTCCAAACCTTCTTATTTGCCAACCACTTTACGGATTCGAGATCCAGTCATAGCCTTCTCTTCAGTTCCTCCAGTAGCCATTCCACTATGTGTTACCACATTTACACTTGGGTTTTTGTTGCATAGCTCAGCCTTGACCCTTTGCACATTCTGGCATAGGTGTTGGTTGTTTCTCTTGCATCCTTGCTATCAATATTGGACAGTCTTCAATCGCATGTTCCAACTGTCTGCAGTATCGGAAAGACTGTCTTTTAGGGTTTGGAAAAACCCTTGCAAAGTGCCCTACTTCCCCATAGTTATAATAGATCAGTTGCCCTCAACCCCGACCTACACTTCCACCTTGACCTCGTCCCCTACCCCTAGCCAGGGAGCTGCCTATCCCTGCAGGAGATCTTGGTGACGCAGGATCCATTTGTACCCTATATAATTTTCCTCGATCTATCATTATATCATATGTATGATAGTTATTCTCATCATGTCCTACTGGTTGACAAAACCTGCACCATTGTTGCTTCAGTTCTAGGACATACGCACCTAGGCGGGGGCAATGGTTCGTATCATGCAGGCTAGCTACGTGGCAATCATCGCACCACAATTCAGGTCTGCTTGAGCTTGGACGCAATGGACTAGGTCCTTTGCTTGAGCCTTGACGCAACAGACAACGTCCTCCTGCTTGCATATAGTCTGTTAATAGAGGGTAGTTATCCTTGGTGTGACCATTCACCCTACATCGTATGCACCATATCTCAGGGATATCCTCTGCCCCTTGCTCCTTTCATAGATTCTGGATCTCCATGTGCATCGCCTCCATTTTTCCTTGGATCTCTTGGATGCCCATGTGGGTATCATCCCTGGGCGTAGCTTCTAGCTTCATTGCAACCTCCAAGGCTTTTTCCTGTGATTTGAAAGTTTGGTGACCCATAGGAATGCAAAAGTGAGGCAGTAACATGGAGATGAACCATTCCATGTGATGTCTATCATCATACTAGAATCCTCCTTCTATGATCACCTTCTTTAGTCATTGATTAGCCTCCCACACAGACTCAGCAAGCCCTTGCTTGAAATCCTTTAGATCCACTAATATTTGAGAGTAGGCCTTCAACTTCTTGAACTGTTGTTTCATTGCATCCTTAATCTCGTCAATGGTCACATTTGCATGTTGGTTGATGTACCCCATGTACCAGTCCAAGGCTCTTCCTTCAAAGGCAAGGGACAGTTGTGTCCTTTTCACTGCATCACTAGTTACATTTTGCACAGTCCATACCGATCCTATGACAAACCAGAATTGCTCCATATCTTCATCTCCTACACCCTTAAAGGTAGGTAACTTCATATGCACATCCATGTCATCTTCTGATGGTGGCATCGGACGTGTAGGTCAATTATTACCCCTATGCTAGTTTGAGAGTGGCATGGCTGGAGGACTCTGCGCAGCCGCTTCCCTCACCAGACTGTAGACCGATCTATCTCCTTCTTGGTTGGTCTGATAGTATTTTCCACTTCGAGTTGTGCTCCTGTCTAGATCAGAGGTCATTCATTCGATGTGGCTACACAAAATACTCTTTTCGGACAATAATATTTTAATCAGCAGTGGTGAGGTTCTTAGAAACTTACCTCGGAAACCCTTGAATAATATTCCCTCTGCTTCATAGTAGGATTCAAACTAATCGATGGAAAATTATATTGCGAATCCTCCTAGAACACTGTCCACCCAGTGATCTACCATGTGATTGATGGTGTTATCAGTTTTTTAGAGCTATTAGATCAATTTAGGGGTCCACTGTGTAACTCACTCGTCCTTCCAACACTTCTGAAATTCGACCAACCTTGCAAGCCACTCCTAGAGCTTGATCGCAATAGTTACAAAGAATATCTTGTAGATATCTGTGAAAAGATCGTTATTCTTCCACTCTTCGGTGGTCAGCTTTGTACTACGGTTTTCTTTTACTGTGAATTCTTGAACTTTCCATTCGAACCATTCATCAATTTATTTAATTCTAGGTTTCTAATACGGCCTTGACATTACCCAATCCCTCTCTCAAAATGCTCCCGGTCCTAGCAACGGAACCATTTTTTGGCTCGAGGTGTCCTGACCCAGGTTCGGAGGTTAAGGTTTGCCAACAACCCCTATACTACTAGCCCTTTCGGCAGTGACCTACTGGCGCAGGCCAATGTCTCACCCGAAGTAGTATAGGAGGGTGCTAGAACCAGGTTTCCGCACCCTGGGAGAGAGCAGGTAAGTCAGGAAGGGCTACGTTCAACATCACAAATATCAGATTGTATATTACAGAACCAAGATCTATCAGTCCCTTTGCATCCACATGCATAATACCATGTATATTCACAATGAATAATAGATATAGGACAATCAAGAAAATATCACCGTTATTCTTGCATGTAGTCTAATAAACAGGTTCAAATCAATTGTCAATGCAACATAAGTACTTAGCATAGTTACTTGCGGAGCTCAATATAGAGTTATGCATACCATAGTAGATCTAGAGTGCAGTATAAACAAGTAACACAAGTACTTTTGCAGCTTAAATCAATGACATAGACTATGCATAATCAGATGTTACAGATCCAACAGATTCAGAGAGTTCAATATCCTTTAGCATTCATTAATACTTCAAATCCTTTTACAATACCCAAACTCGACCTGTGCACACAACAGTAGGGTCCGCACATAGCAGGACTGAGGATCTCCATGTACACAGCCAGCAGGAGTCGTAACCCAATAACCCAATCCCATATCTAACAATTCACACTTAGCATCAATCTCTATTCATTCGCCCCTTTACAACTCAAAATGTCCTTATATTTATAACGATCTAACCTAATCTTTCCTGTGGTCCACAAACCATGGTTTGCGAACTCTAGGTCTACCTTTTGACCCATTACAATGCTTTCAAGGCTTTGAATCTCCCCAAAACCCCTGTGCTAGACTAAATATAATCAAAATTATACAAAAATACTTATAATTGTCCCAATTTGCAGCCGTTGGAGGAACCTGCTCCAACAGGAATAGGTCCTGATACTCTATCAGCACCTCAACAACCTTTCCCACTATGTCATCATCCCAATAATCTCTAATATTCTCCATCTTAAGTTTCTCTTGAGATCCAATATTTATATGCTGAATCTTTAGAGTTTTGTGACATCTAATGAAGTGATTGAGGGGCCAGAAGCTGCGCGCTATCCCTCAGATTTTGGAATGATAATAGTCCATGGATCTTCTTCATTTTCTTCAACTGTCATATTTCTGCAATTAATAATATCCTTCATCTGCGCATCCTAGGTTGGTGAAGCACGTTGTACCGTTGCCTTTGCTGTGTCAAAGATAACTTCTTGAATGTCATGCAATGCTTTCCCAATCTTGAAAAACCCACTCTCAAAGAGGAAGGTTAGAATGAAACTCTCCATCAGCGCAGACCATTCACTTGTACCTCAACACAACTCTATCTCCAAATACCAATCAGTAGGTACCTTTCCCAACATATGAATGAACATGTGTACCCACTCAGGTCTCTGTTTTATGCCCCATAACTGACTCCATTTAGCCAGATTTCTACGCAGATCATCCTTTCCGGAGTAGAATTTTTCCATTTTGATAGTTGGGTATTCAAAGCATAATCTCAACATTCATTTACATTCATCCCAGTTTCCAATGTTTTCTTTATGAGTCTCCCACCATTGTGATGGAGTAGCGCGTAATCTATAATCAAGGGCATGGAATCTCTGTCCTCCTAGGACAATTCTTTCAATTTCTCCTAAAAAAATATTTACATCAGTAAAACCATCATAATGTGGTAATTTTTGTACCTCTAATGTTATGCATCAAAGATATTTGGTCACTCGATTACTGCGCAACACATATACTTCATGTAGTTGATTTTTCCAATTCTTTAATTCTTCATCAGAATCTCAAATGTAAGAGTTTTCCTTTTCCCATGTAAGCCTTCCATCAACCATTGGTTTGATCTAATATTCATCGTGCAAATTCATCTGACAGAAATGGTGAATATCATCATCAGTGCGCACAGGTTCTATCTATCTTTTTCCTTCTGTAGGATCTAGGGGAATTATGACTCTAGTTCCATTGTTATCAAACTCCATTCTTCTTCTCTTTAGGTTTATGATACCATCCATATCTATAGCCCAATCCAATCCTAACAGTGCAGGATAAGGGTTAGTATCATCCACAATCTGTATAACTTCAAAATCTGCAAGTAACTTCACACCTTCAATATTGACTATGACTTGTGACAGTCTTCCTATTGAAATGATTTTATGTTGGTTTTATATGCATAGTTGAATGGTAGACAACTTCAACTTGGGTTTTCCTATGCGCTGCTAGGTTTTATTAGGTAAGAAATTTATATTGGACCCTAGATCTAGAATAACTTGATCCATCTCATAATCACCGATCTGAGCGGTCATACGCATCTCTCACCCCATTCTCTTCTTATTCTTATAGATCTTGTTGAAATATTTTTGTTCTATTGGAGGTTGTTCCTTTTTTGCGTAGTTATCTATCAACACCTGAAGGTTATCCACTACTTTCTTGTTGCATTGTAAATTAATGCAAGCTTGTAAAAATGGCTTGATTTCAACATCTACTCTTGCCTCCTTCAAGGATCTACCTGATGTCGATGTGCTTCCCTCTGCAAACCCATTTTGCGCTTCAACAAAATTCTCTTTTGCATGCTGCAAATCAAATCCATCCTTTTTCTTAGGTGCCTTACGAATCTAAAGGTCAATATCTAGCTTTTCTCCCTTATCTTCATTAGTAGTTGCACCACTCCTGGTGACCACATTCACGCTAGGATCTTCCTCACGGGTTTCTGCTCTTACCATCTGAATATTCTACATCTGAGTCTACTTATTTTTCTCCTGCATATTAGCAATTAAAATAGGAAAATATTCTATTATATGGTCAAATTGTCTACAGTACCTGCATGATTTTTGCACCAAATTTGGACAGTCATGCACATAATTACCAACATATTTGCAGTTGTAGAAAATAACCTTCCCCCTTCCTAGACTAGCTAATCCACCTCCTTTTTGTAATAAATCTTTGGGTATACTACAATGATAGTGATGAGATGGAATATAAGTTTTCACATGGGTGGTAGTGACATTAGTAGAATGACACCTGGGATGATGTAGAAGGTGACATGTGGCATTCAGTTCAACATTTTCAAGAGGCCAAATGGACCAAATCTAGGTGACACACAACATCGATCATCAAGTAAAATGTGACCGTGGAATGACATGTAATGATAGGTGGAAGACATGTCATCGTGCCACACCAATGTTCAAGTTGAATTGTTTATGAAGTGGGGCATGTCTAATGGAAGTTGAGAGATGGATTTTAGTAAACAAATAAGTCAATGTTCACCTTGAAAAATTCAATGCCATATTGACGTTGAAAAAATTGAAGAAGGTAGGCATGTTGGTGAGATGTCATGGTCTTAGCCCCGAGATCATATACAACTAAGGAGCCAAAGCCTAAGGAAGAATGCTATCCTAGGTAGAAGTGTGATAGATCTAATGGTGGGTAGTGAATGATACAACAATTTAGATTCAATAAAGGCATATCCATGAGACTTGCACCAATGAATGTTTGGAGGAATTTTCCTATGTAAAGCGCTTTGGGCCTAAGTGAAATACTATAGTGGCTTTGTGCCAAGAAAATGGATAAGTAACATTTGGTGGAAGGTGTTACAGTTCGAGGCGCAATGTAGTTTGGTGAAGGTGTATCCAAACGTCAACCCTTCATATAATGTAGAAAAATTAGAGAAAAATGGTTGAGTAGACCAATACATGAGTTTAATGGATTTTTTGGAGAAAATAGATTTAGTTATGAGTCCTCCTCATCGAGCAAGGTATTATAAATAGAAATTGGATACTTTAAGCTATTTAATTGGTATTTAACTCTAACCTTGATCCATGGATCACATTTTAAGAAAAAATTTATCGGTTGAATGTAATAATAAGTATATCCTAGTGTATTATTTAGACCAGTGGTGAAAGAAAAAATATGGTTATAGTACCTAGTGCATAGTCTACAAAATTTGTCACATGATTTATTGTAACAACATGGCAAATCCTATTGAAGACTTAAAAAAATGGAAAAGCACCAAACTGATTCCTAATGTATCAAATATAATCTTGTAGTTGATTGCAAGGGTGAATAAATTACTCCTAGATACATGTAGGAACTAATGAAGGTACTCCTCGAGTTGTGTAGTCTATCAATTAAATTTTGTTCTAAGAAGGGTAATTCCCATTGAAGTGGATTTTCATTCCCTATAGGAGTAAATGAAAGCCACATGTGTCCCCTATGTAATGTACTAAATACTCTACATCAAGCCATGTGTGATAGGGATGAACTAAACATTGGCATGCAGAGAGAGACAATGAGGTAATGTAGCAATGTGTGAGTGAGAGTTCCATGCAGAAAAGAATCTCGAGAGTTGTTGTAAGGTAGGTTGTATGAGCAGGATGAGTGCATAAGTATGATGTTGAAAATCCCACAAGTTGAGATAGCTTGTTGTATGCATTTGAAGAGAAGAGTGGGCAAAGAGTTAATTGAATTTTTACGTTAGGCTAAGTCAGAAATACTAGTGCATGAACATTAGGAATTCATTGCTTCCATCTAAATGGTTTTATAAAGAATAGAATGGGGATTGGTGCCTCCTAAAAATGGTTTCTTATAAAATAAAGCTATTGGTTCTTTTGTAAGCTAACCAAAATTCTGCAAAGAGGGAGTTGGTGCTTCTTGCTAGTGGGTGATAACAAAATAATCAAGGGAATCGATGTGTTCTATTGGTCAATGCTACAAAAAAAATTAAGGGAGTCAGTGCTTCCTGTAAGGAAGCCTAGTTTAATCTAAGTAGTGTCTTTAGATTCACATCAAAACAAAATAATATTTGTGGTTATCCCTTTATGGTTTTCCATTCATATCTAGTGTCTCCATGGGTCGCATATGTATATGATGTTTACGGTGCTACTAAGTGATTCATGTGTTAATTTATATTTCTTCTTACCTTATGTGTGCTAAATAGGTAAATGGTAAAATCTAGAAATAATTATTAAAATTTGACTCATGTATATACTCAAATTTTGGCAGATATTTCTAAAACATTCCTGGAGTTATAAATATTGTGGAAGAAAAATTTCTCCTTGGAATAAAAGTTGTTGGGTTTTTCCCAACGTTGGGTTTTCTTAGGGTAAATTTGTTGTCTCTACTATGTATAGTTTTCTCTTTATAATCCTAGTTGTCTCTTTAATATTTTGTGTGTAACTACTGAAAAATATATGTGACATAATATAATTTGATTGGAATTCACAAGAAAGTAATTATCACATCAAAAGATCAGTTTTTACTTTGCATTATTGTAGAAAATATAACATGGTATTAAAACTTGGTAAAATGACAACCATCGAAGACCTAGAAGAATCATCAAAGGAAGCTAATTTTTTGTTTTCATCATGGTGTCATTATTTGTTAGGATTAGAGATGCATATTTGGTGAGTGATAACTATGTTGTACAATTGGATATGTTATGAGATATGTCTCTTGTGGTGAAGTGAATATTTGCAAGAATATCCCAATCCATGAAGCAATATGGATTCAAAAGCTACAAGGACATCATTGGGTAACTTAATTTGAGACACAACATAAAGAGGAGCAGTAGCGCTCTAGTACATATCCACAAATTAGTAAATTGTGGACAAAAAGGAGCCACTAATTTGATGTTGAATGTATCCCTTATTGGAAGGGAGTGATGAGATCTTTGCAAGAATGCACTAATCATATCATAAAGCCATTAAGGATTTTGGGTGGGTCATAAAAGAATTTGACTGCGAAGATGAATACATTCACCATCGAAGCTGAGACAAACTGGCTGCCAAAATGACTCGGCTAAGTGATAAAGGAATTTGACCAAAAAGGTGAATGACCCAAGGTAATTATAGGATACATTCACTTGTGAAAAAGTGAAAACATAAATTGTCAAATATGACCAGTAGGAACATTATAATTTATTTGGTTGTGTTGATCTTCAATATTCTTGTATAAAAAATTATGTGACCATCACAGAAATCTAAACTATCCACAATTTTTTTTAAATATAAATTCTGAAAAATATATTTTGAGAAATAAACTACTAAATAAAATTATAAATGTGTAACTTGAAAAGTGAAATTAAGAAACAACAATATACACAACAAAAAAATATTTTCTAATCAATCTAATTTAACAACTTTCCTGACAATTTAGTACTTGGCCTTCTCCTTCATTGTTTGGAATGGAAGCCTCTCATCTTAAAAAGAAGCATCAAATTTTTGTCATAAAAATGATGCTTAAGAACCATCAAAATTTTCACATTTCAATTTTCAAGAGCAAAATATCCAAAGCATTTTTTAAAGTGGGCCCATTTAACACCTCGTAACCATAATTTTTAATACCGTCATCCTTGTTAAATGTCCACCACGCATACCTTGCCCATAGAATGCGACCATATCTCATAGACATAGAATGTAGAACAACTGGGAGTATATCGTGCTCGTTTATTTCCCAATAGTTAGTTCTCGTATATACATATTCACCTTTAGGAAGCTTAGGGAGTTTGAAGGGATCAAATCATTGAGTATGGAACTTTTACGGGTATGAATTCATCTCCATCCAGTTTCTAAGTCATCCATAGCATAAATATCACCGATGGAATACTCGCCAAAATTGGCTTTGACATCCCCTATATCTGACCTATGAATTATTGCACCGAGAGGCGCATCTACAACCCAATATGACCCTGATGTCAGGTATGCCACGTCCTCATACAAAATGTCGGCTTAAGTTTTAAATTAAAAAAAATAAAAAATAAAAATCGCATTGTACTAGAACATATATCAATTTCTAATACAATTATGTATTATTTATATAATTTGAATGGATATTAAATTATATACGTGAATTTGAATGGATCATAAATTTACCATTAACAAAAAAAATTACCACATTGAATTTCCAAATTAAGTAAAATTTTAAACATATTTACTCTTTACTAAAGTCAATACCATTTCCTAAATCAAAGGAAAAAAGTTAATTCAACACAAACAATCAAAATCCAAAATCTTTTAATATTTCTTTTAATTAAATATTTGTAAAATGAATTTATACTTACTCCAGAGCTATGGTAAATAAATAAAAATATATATAAACTAGATGTATGGTAAATAAATAAAAATTCTTTTTATATTTATTCCATAATAATATTTTATATTAGCTTTAAAAGGGTTTATTTGGATGAGCCTGTGGACGGAATACGTAGGGACAAGTGTGTGATACATGGACTAAGTATGATAAATAAAGAAATAAATATAAAATATATATAAAGAGGTATGGTAAATAAATAAATATAAAAGAGGCATAAATAGATAAGGTAAATATATCAAATAGGATTATAAATAAAAATGTAATTATATAACAAGCCTATGGGCCAAATACCATAGTAAAGAAAAGGGGTATGGTAAATAAATAAATAAAAATATAAATAAACTAGAGGTATGTTAAGTAAATAAAACCTCTTTTCATATTTACTACATAATCTGCTTTATAATTACAAATATTTATGTTCATTAGTTTACATAACTAAGAAGAAAGAGAGAGAGAGAGTTATAAGGGAGAGATGGAGAGACAGTGTGTATGTTTAGGGGTGAGATAAAGAGACAAAGTAAGATGTATGGAAAGAAGGGGGAGAGAAGAAGTGAGAAGGAGAGAGGGAGGGAAATAGTAATGTAGTTGGAGAGAGAGAGGGGCGGAAAGAGAGAGAGAAAGAAAGGGATGGGGGAAGAGAGAGAGAGAGAGAGATATGGGGGAAGAGAGAGGATTGGAGGGAAAAGAGAGAGAGAGAGGTGGGAGAGAAAGGGAGAGAGAGGAAGGATGAGAGAGAGAGAGAGAGAGAGATCAGGGAAGAGAGAGGGATTTAGGGGAGAGAGAGAGAGAGGAAGGACGAGAGAGAGGACTTGAGAGAGAGGAGGAGAGAGGGATCGATAAGAGATATGGAGTTGGAGGGGGAGAGATGTAGGAAATAAGAAATATAGAGAGTGAGAAGTGGAGAGAGAGAAGGAGTGACAAGGGAGAGACAAAGAGAGAGCGTGTATGTTTAGGGCTGAGATAAAGAGACAAATAAGGAGAGATGGAGATAAGGGGGGAGAAGGAGATATAGGGAGAGAGGGAGGGATATAGTAACATAGTTGGTGGGTGAAGAGAGAGAAAGAGAGGGAGAGAGAGATGGGAGAGAAAGGGAAAGAGAGGAAGGAAGAGAGAGGATGTGAGAGAGTGAAGAGAGGGAGGGAAAGAGAGATGGACTTGGAGGGGGAGGAGGAGAGAGGTAAGAATAAAGAAATAGAGAGAGAAAGTTGGAGAGAGAGAGAGAGAGAGAGAGAGAGAGATAAGGAAGATGGAGAGAGAGGGAGACAGGGGAAGATAGAGATATAGATGGAAGGTGAAAAGAGGGAAGAAGAGAGAGATGGGGAGAGGAGGGGATTGACAAAGAGATTGATATATGTGTGTGTTTAGGAGGGTGAGATAGAGAGACAAAAAATAAGAGATTGAGGGGGATATAGATATGGATGGAGGGTGGAGAGAGGGAAGAATATTTCTCACACTGGATGGATTGATATAAGTGGAGATGGTGATTTATAATCCTATTTGATTATTTGCACTATATGCATCGATTTTAGTGTAGATATTTGTTTCTAATGATATTTGATTACTTGCACTAGATGCATTGATTTCAGTGTAGGTGGTGATTTCTAATACAATTTGATTGCTTGCACTGAATTTTTTTATTTCAATTTAGATGTCGATTTATAATTATATTTGATTACTTGCACTAGATGAATTTGTTTCAATGTAGATGATTTCTAATCCTATTTGATTGTTTGCACTAAATGCATTGATTTCAGTGTAGATGGCGATTTCTAATCCTATTTGATTTATTTGAGTAAATGCATTGATTTCAGTGTAGATGTTGGTTTCTAGAGAGAGAGAGAGAGAGAGTGATAAGGAAGATGGAGAGAGAGGGAGAGAGGACAAAAGGAGAAAAGAGAGATATTAATGGGGGAGAGGGAGAGAAGGGGAAGATAGAGATATAGATGGAAGGTGAAGAGAGGGAAGAAGAGAGAGATGGGGAGAGGGGGTGATTGAAAAAGAGATTGATATATATGGTGTACGAGAGTGCGTGTGTTTAGGGGGGTGAGATAGAGAGACAAAAAAGAATAGATGGAGGGGGATATAGATATGGATGGAGGGTGGAGAGAGGGAGGAATATTTCTCGCACTAGATGGATTGACATAAGTGGAGATGGTGATTTCTAATCCTATTTGATTATTTGCACTAGATGCATCGATTTTAGTGTAGATATTTATTTCTAATGATATTTGATTACTTGCACTAGATGCATTGAATTCAGTGTAGGTGGTGATTTCTAATACAATTTGATTGCTTGCACTGAATTTGTTGATTTCAATGTAGATGTCAATTTATAATTATATTTGATTACTTGAACTGGATGACTTAATTTCAATGTAGATGATTTCTAATCCTATTTGATTGTTTGCACTAAATTCATTGATTTCAGTGTAGATGGCGATTTCTAATCCTATTTGATTTCTTTGAGTAAATGCATTGATTTCAGTGTAGATGTTGGTTCCTAGAGAGAGAGAGAGAGTGAGTGATAAGGAATATGGAGAGACAGAGAGAGAGGACAAAAGGAGGAAAGAGAGATATTAGCGGGGGAGAGGGAGAGAAGGGGAAGGGAGGGAAGAAGAGAGAGATGGGGAGAGAGCGTGATCGACAAAGAGAATGATATATATGGAGTGCGAGAGCATGTGTGTTTAGGGGGGTGAGATAGAGACAAAAAAAAAGATATGGATGGGGATATAGATATGGATGGAGGGTGGAAAGAGGGAAGAATATTTCTTGCACTAGATGGATTGATTTAAGTGGTGATGGTGATTTATAATCCTATTTGATTATTTTCACTAGATGCATCGATTTTAGTGTAGATATTTATTTCTAATGATATATGATTACTTGCACTAGATTCATTGATTTCAGTGTAGGTGATGATTCCTAATACTATTTGATTGCTTGCACTGGATTTGTTGATTTCAATTTAGACGTCGATTTATAATTATATTTGATTGCTTGCACTAGATGCATTGATTTCAATGTAGATGTTGGTTTCTAATCTTATTTGATTGATTGCATTAGGTGCATTGATTTCAATGTAGATCTCTTCATAAACACTAAGACGATTGCTTTGCATTAAATGCAGGTATTTGCAGGTATCGATTTCAATGTATATGTTGATTTATGATTTGATGTAATTGGATATATGACGGTACATTAAAATTAAAGTGATTGGATTAACAATATGCATTGATTTTAGTGTAAGCACAAAAAGTTTTTAACAATGTAGATTGATTTTTGTGTTATAGTAATTTAAGCTATTAATATTGGAGAGCAAGAGAGACAATGTATCATGTTTACTACAACAGATTGAGCTAAAGATTTAAATGGTTTACGATTTAAATTTTCTTTTTCATATAATCGATATGAAAAGATAACAAAACTAACAAGGTAGGAAATAAGAATAGTAGAAGAAAATAGTTTGAGATTGATTGTAACATGAGTACGTTCTTATTGTTCACATTTTCTATCTTTCAACACTATTATTGTCACTTTGCATTTAAAAAAATATTTCATCATTTTTCATCATTATAGTTATTAACAATAATTATCATCTGAACGAACTGAGGTAACTAAGAAAATTTAAAATTAAAATGACCAAGTTAATCTCAGAAATATTTAGCATATTTAAAATGATTATATTAATATTTGATATATTTACATAGTACTGATAAAATTAATCATACCTTTGATAGATTTTCCTTGGCATCACACGACTGAAACCAGCCTAGATCCATCTTACATCTCAAAAATATACAAAAATTTTAATAATCTGAAAAATGTGACGTTGATGCCTCCAACTGGAACCAGCCTAGATCCATCTAACTCTGGATCTATCATGCGCTGAGATGGATCAAATCTCTCGAGGTGCAAACCTTTCCTAAAGTTTTGCACTCAAAAAATAGGTTTGCACCTCGAGAGATTTGATCCCTCTCGATGCATGATAGATCCAGAGTTAGATGGATCTAGGCTGGTATTAAAAGCTCTCAAATGCAATACAAGAATATAAGTGTCTCAATAGACAAATCTGAATATATAAACTGATTCAGAAGGTAGGAAAAAGCTAAGAATGGCTTTTCAAATTCACTAAACAGTGAAATATTACCATAAACAGTGATTTCTTCATTAATGTCCTACAGGTGCTTTGAACTTCTATGCAACTTTTCGAGCTGTAGAAGTCCTCAAATGCCTCTGAAACCTCTTCCAATGGCTTTAGAAGGTCGAAATTATCTGAAATAGAGCTTTGGTCACCTCCAACTGATAACCACAACTCCAAATAGCTCCAAACCCAAAATGGCCCTAGTGGCCCTGAAAAATATCCTAAAGGTTTTCGGCCTCTGAAAATCTTCAAACAGAGCTAAGACCTATTCCAATGGCTCTGGAATTCAGGAAATAGTCAAAAATGACTTTTGGTTCACCAAAAAAGGTTACCCACAGCTCAACCAAACTCAAAACCCAAAATGGCCCTAGTGGCTCAAAAAGCTTCTCCGAAGCTAAACAGGTCGAAAATGAGCTCCAATGGCTCTGAAACCTACGCCATTGATTCAAAAAGGTTGAGAACATATGAAATCAAAAAAAAAATCGTTCCAAAAGGTTGAGTAATGAGAAAGTTATGACCAAAACAACTTTGCCCCAATTTCCTCCACTAAATGTGGGGCAACTGCCAGTTAACTCCACTAAAAGTGGAAGTCCACCTAAATTTGGGAGCACCTGCAGAATCTCCGCCATATTAAACTCCACTTAACTGAAGCTTAATTAAATATTAAACTTGATATTATGCTTCTTAAGCGCTCTTAATCATTAAGCTCCCACACTGGTCATATGATGAGGTTCCATGGGAGGAGGGTTAGCCCCTCTGTGCTCTGCCGGACCCACTCCACTAAAAGTGCAATAATGTTTTCATACGGTGTCCGTTTTTCAAACCGTTTGCGGCGTTGGGATCGTATTGCCGAGGCCTATCTCTTTGCTCAAGTTCCAAATCAATTTGAGAACATTCATTTTTGAGCTTTTTCCCAAGCTCAGATTTGAGCTCCTGAACAGGCCACAACCTCCAAACAGGGATCCTCTGCATGAAAACAACAAATGGAAAAGGTCATGGAGGAGTACGGGGACATATTCACCTCACTCGCAGGGGTGCCTCTGCACTTTCAAGTCAAGCACCTCATGTGCGACGGTGCCCAATGAACCGATCTATCAGCACTCTGTTACAGAGAATGATGAAATCAAGAGGTAGATTTAGGAGCTACTATATAAATGTCACATCCGACTGAGTTCATCACCCAGTGGGAGCCCGATCGTGTTCGTGCAGAAGAAGGATGGGACTTGGAGACTTTGTATTGACTATCAGACGCTGAACAAGATCACTGTCCGAAATAGGTACCCAATCCCACAGATTGATGACCTTCTGTACCAAATCAAAGGGGCGAAATATTTCAACAAGATCGACTTGAATTCCGAGTATCATGAGGTACCAATCAAACCCTCTGATGTGTGGAAGATTACCTTCAAAGCCAAGGAGAGCCTTTTCGAATGGTTGGTCATGCCTTTCGAGTTGACGAATGCTCCCGCAACCTTCATGAGGTTGATGGATGACATCTTGCAGCCATTCACCAACTCATTTGTAGTAGTGTACTTGGATGACATTCTGATCTTCAGCCAGACTTGGGAAGAGCACCTCCACCACATCCGACAGGTCCTCCAAACACTACGGTAACACAAGTTGTGTGCCAATTTGGAGAAGTGCAATTTTGGCATGACCAAGGTTCAGTATCTAGGATACATTATTGATGAATGAGGGGTGCATGTGGATCCAAGCAAGATCTAAGTCATTCGGGATTGGCCAACCCCAAACACTCTAATGGAGCTTCGCAACTTTCTGGGTCTTGCTAATTTCTATCAGAGGTTCATGTTGGGATTCTCTCATATCACTTGGCCCTTGAGTCAATTCACCAATGGAGGAGCGAAAGAAAAATTCTTTTGGTCGGAATCTCAACAGAAGATGTTCGTAGAATTAAAACATTGCCTTTGCTTTGCACCAGTGCTCACATTACCAGACTTGCAACAACCATTTAAGATCAAGACAGATGCCTCTAACTATGCTATTGGGAGTACTATTGGGGCAGTTCTTACTCAACGTGGGCATCCAGTGGCATATCAAAGTGAGATCTGACAAAGTCCGCAAGTATCCCACTTATGACAAATAAATGTATTCCATTGTGCAGGCTTGCCAACAATGAAAGCATTACAATTTTGAGAAGGAAACGGTCATCCACACAGACCACTGACCCCTGCAGTTCATACAGACACAAGGGAAGTTGTAGAACGATCGCCATAAAAAGTGGTCCACATATCTACAACAGTTTCATTTTAACATCAAGTACAAGAAGGGTAGCACCAATAATGTTGCAAACTGCCTCAGCCGACCATTGATCGTGGCGATAACCACCGTTCTCAACTCTTGTGGACACGAGACTTCTAATTGGCCACTTCTCTACAAGAGTGACCCAGAAATCAGCCACACATATGAGACACTCTTGGAGGGTACGTAAGTTCCAAAATTTCACCTCCAGGATGCATTGATATGTCACCTGGGATACCTTTGTGTTCCTTCAGGCGAGCGTGCCAAGATTATTTTGGAAGCACACTAAAATCAAGTCGTTGGGAATTTCAAGGTCGAGAAAATAGTGGAAGTACTGCAAAAGTATTTCTATTGGCCGAACCTTCGACAAGATGTTAGTAAGTACATCAGATCATACACTGCTTGCGCCATTTCCAAACCGACCATCAAGAATCAAGACCTCTATACTCTGCTGCCTACCCCTAGTCGACTTTGGGATTCCATCTCCATGGATTACATGTCAAGCCTTCCTTCTACTAAGCATGGAAACAACTGTGTTTTCATGGTCGTCGACGGATTCTCGAAGATGGCCATTATTGTGGCCTGCAAGATTAATATCATAGAAAAAGCCACTGTTAAACTCTTCTTTGAACGAGTGTAGGTGCACTTTGGGATCCCACAGTCTATCATATAAGATCTAGACAACAAGTTCCTCAACACATTTTGGTCCAGCCTCTGGTCAATGTTGGACACCAAGCTCACCAAGTCCAAAACTTTCCATCCACAAACTGATTTCCAGACAGACATCATCAACAGGATGATCATACACATTCTACACATGTACAATTCAAATAATCCACACACATGGGATAAGATCCTCCCCTATGTACAACACAGTTATAACCGGGCCCTCCATAGCTCAACCAGCCACAACCCCTTTTAAGTGGGCTTGGGATTCCATCCACTATGTCTCATTGAAGTAGTCATGCCATTTGAGGCTACTCAGGTCGATTTGGCTGATGTCCAGTCTAAAGTTGACAAAGCAAATAACTTCATTGAGTACATTCAACACATCCTCCAATAGGTTCATGACATATTGAACAGAGTCAATGCTAAGTAAAATCATTGACATGATCAACATCGGGTTCCACACAACTTCCAGGCGGGCGACAAAGTGTGGCTACATTTGTAGAAGGAGCACCTCACTAGACCCCACTGCAAGCTTTGCCCGCTCCGATATGGGTCATACACCATATCGAAGGTTATAGGGGCCAATGCCTTCAAGCTCAGTATTCCACCATTCCTTGGTATGCACCCAATATTCAATGTGGACTGCCTTCTTCCCTACTTCCCACCTTTACTGGACACCTCTGACATTGCAGAACAACTCACACCAACAGATTTAAACCTAGACTGCATGGAACAGGCCACCAAAGATTGTATCATGGACATGAAAATCAAGAACACTCACCAACCGAAGATCCAGCTATATCGGGTTGTCAAAGTTGGCCAACTCCTGCACCAAGGCAAGTGGTTCACCAGGGACCAAGTTTAGTAGAAGTTTCCTCATCTCATGGAGGAACTCAATGCAATGGGGACCATTGCTTCCTAAGGGGGGAAAAATGATCTAGATGGATATTGGTGGCCACTCGCCTATTCCACTTAGGTCCCCACTATTTTTTCTTTCAGTTTTTCAATTTCCTTAATCATAGCACAATTTACTATTTTAGCATTTTTTCGGGTCTTGAACTTCCGGAGTCGTTTTGAGGCCCTGAACGACATTTTTTGGGAAATCTGGAGTAAAATGGGAGTTGCATCTCTGTTTCTCACATCAAAATTTATGTTCCTCAGATAGATATTTCTAACGAGATATTGTGCACGTAAAATGAAGATCGTATGCCAAAGTTACATCCCGAGAAAGTTCATGTACCAATTTACCCAAACAGGGCCCATAGTTTTGGCGCTTCATCTCCTAGGGTTAGGTTTTTGGATGTTTAGGGTTTTCCATTGTTTCTAAATAATAAATAGGCATTTGAGCCTCATTGTAACATAGTTCAGTGGCTTTTATCCACCACATCTCTTCTCAGAGATAAGCTACCAGCACCCTAGGTAGTTTATTTCCATTGCATCTGTCACAAATTTCAGTTCTTTGATATTAATGAAATAAAGTGTTATTTCCATTGCATCTTTGTATTTACGGTTATATGTTTATTCTGTTGCGTTCCTGCATAAATACAGATCAATTTTTGAGGATAAATATTGTGTTCGATTATGTGGATGGTGTATATTGTGTTCTTTCATTTTCATATTTTGGTTATTCATAGAATTCAAGAAAATATAGTAATTAATTAATCTAGCATCTAAGTCAAATTTGTTTGCATATCTAGGATTTCAAAATATTATAAGATATGTTCAGACAAATTGTTCCAATGAAATATCCACAATAGTATAAAAATAATTTTGTAGGAATAAATACCATCTTGAGCCATCTTGTTAGGAGAAGCGAGCCACATGCCATGAGTTAGGTTGTTTTGTAAATAACACTTCCCTAATCCAATAAGAAACTCAAAAGCGTATGGAGAGAAAGAGCATGTAATTAATCCATACATCAATGCTAATAATTTCCATCATTGAAAGTTTAGTGGACATTGTTAAGAAAAATATTTGAGGCTTGAACCATTTTTTCACCCCACAAACCACACAACCAGGAGAAAAGGGCATAGAGTAAAGAGTAAAGAGGATCACAAGTTGCCTACAACATCTGCCAAAGTTGTAGTGATTGTAAAGGGATTTAGAGTAGAACCAAAGGTAAAATTTCATCAACAAGATTGATAGTGAGTTGATGTTGATGGTAAGAGCAAGGATTACAATGAAAAATATTTTTGAACCTGGTCTAGTCACACTTAAATTATCAACCAAGGAATTTTATACTGAAACATTTATGCAATTGTTAAGTACGTGAAATAATTGTATAATGAAATTTATACTCTTCTTATTTTAAGGAATGGAAATCTATCTAAGTTATATGTAGCGATTTGATAAAAAAGAGCTAATAACCTATAGCTTACGTCTTCCGAGCATAAAATTCCTTATGATTTACCTATTGATGTTTTAGAGTTCCTTAGTTCCCTTTAAAATAAAATAATTTGACTCTAAATAAAATGGAAGAAAGAACTTCAAGAGCTACAGAAAGGATTGAAAAATAATTTCAATGTTGGAAAACAAACATAATCTATAGCGCACTTGATCAAATCAAACAATAAATCCACTATGAACCATGGTCTCATAGCATATTAGTGAAGGATGAGTTACAAATATTATAACTATTGAACTAAAAACATCCATATTATAATTGAATATGCAATGCAAAACAATTATGAAAGTGTATTCACCAACTACCTCCCTAGGATGACCCTACTTGAGGTGTAGTAAACTTCTTTTATATAGCTTAATTTAAATTAGAATAATGGAAATCATTTTATTTCATCAAAAAAACTTAAACATAACATACACTATATTGTAAATCCTTCTAATTATCTCATTTAGAAACTTGAACACTATAAATTGTGTAGTTTTTAACCCTGTACAGAAATGATCTTTAAATGAATTATTAAAACAAAAAATAACAATGGCGAGTGCATAAAACATAAAATAGATATACACAAATATTTTCCCCTGGATCCCCAAACTGGGAATACGAGATTAATTTTTCATTATATTCCTTCCAATGTTACAACACATATATATACATGTCGAAGCATTCATAAAGCTCAATCCATTAACCCCGGATTAGAACATAATTGTAGTTCCCTCGACCAGATCTACAAAATACCATGGACAAAAAACCATCATGCCCAAAACCATGTGCAAAACCCATGCACAAAACCATAGGTAGGTTCGCCCACCTAATATAGGGTCCAAAAAATTTTTCCCAAGCCACTACCCCTGACCCCGTGCAAGGGGGCTACTGCCCCCTATTGTGCCCGACGCAACGAACAGGGGGGAATAATTCCCCCCTATTACCCCCCTGTGACCCCCCTACGCATGCAACTAATTATGGAAAGAATATAACACACACCAAACAAATTGTTAACCCTAAATAAGCTGGAGATGAGCATTTTTATATTGAAAGAGCCTAGGATTCTTGCTAAGAAATTCCTAACTATGGAATCCAATTCTTATCCATGAAATTTTCATTTCCTCTATATCAACATCGAGGAATGGGATATTAGGACTCACAATCCATCAAGAATATTAGACTCGACTAATTTTTGGGGGATTTCATGGATCCACTCCCAATCCTAGCTTGCTACTTTAAATGGCATGATATTGAGTTGTGTGATCATCCCTCATCTCCTTAGAATAGATCAAGGTATATTCTAGAGAACTCAAGGTGTTGATCTCCCCTATAATTTTACTCCTTATTGGACTACGATAGACTTATGCAATCGCCTCCTTTCTCAAGTTGGGAATTGATCATGCTCTTACAACCTTGATAATATTATTTTCCATGTTATGAGGACAATTCAATACCCTAATTTGTTTCCAACTAAATATTTTCTTACTCCTCAAATTGATAAAAAGTTACCCATTGTAACTTGCACAAATATAGTTATATTTTTGTTGGAATTGTTGTCATTGATGGCAAAGGAGATGAAAAAGTAGGAGCACCTGAAACATCATTCAAGGGGCAGAAAGGCAGCAGAGACATCAGAGGAAACAAAGACAAAGAGAGATAGCAAAAGAAAGGCAAAGGAGATAGCAAAAAGAGAAGTAAGGAGAAGCATCAGTCAAGGAGCAGAGGATAGCAAAGAAGCAGAAAACTATTCAAGGTGCAGAGTGGTATCTTTAAGTGTTCAGCATTGCATGGGTATGGTGAGACTCTGTAATTCGAAGTATAAATGGCTCCTATGTGAAATTATAATTAACTCTATACATGAATTTACTGTGGAGTATAGTGTGTGAGGATATATATATACTAAGGAAATTACAGTCATAACACAGTGAACCCGCAAAGGAAACTGTGAAATCAGGTGATGGCATAGTAATAATTGTATGGGAAATGCTCTGAATGAATTTCTGTGTAGAGGTTTTGTGGTCGATATTGGTGAAGTCAAGTTTAAAACTTCTGGGTTGAAGTATTAAATTGAATTGATATGTTACGAATTTGGGATGGATTCATATAATCTATTTTATGAATAAATTATGTATTTTATGGTGAATGTACATTACTGTGGAAGTGAGTAGATGAAAATTTCAATGTGTGCGTAGCGTTCTTGGAGTATCACATTGCAGAGATCGTGAAATTAGATCGACGGCGTAGTCCGATTTCTATAAATGAGATTTAACTACAATAGAGATTCGTTATAATGATAACAGTTGAGTAGTATCATTGAACCATATTGGAACCGCGAGTTAGTGTTGTACGCGAAAGGTAAGTGGAACTCGGAAGATGGAACCCGGTAGCGGAACACGAAGTTAGGCGAAACCCCGAGCCAAAAGGGCAGAACCATGACCAGATGAACAATGACGACGGTTTATGGTTTTCATCGCACCACCTTTACACAGTGGGCAGTATTTGAGGAGTTGGGAGCGATTCCACAGGATGGATGACGCGTGTCCCAGAGCAAGTTGGCAAAACCACTCTCACTGCGCGCCATCATGCATCAACTCTCGACTGAGGACCCCATGCGATATCGATACAAGCTGTCAATCTGGAGGGAAGTGATTTGACGGTGATCATATTGGGAAGATGCGCGAAGGTTAAATTAAGGTACGTGCATGTGTATTTGATTGATTCCATCGATTGTATGGTCGGGCCCATGCATACGAATGTGTTGATTATTGTTAAGATTTGCAGATTTATTAATCTTTGGGGTCATAGTTATAAGGTTCAAACATTTAGTTATGAGGTGTGAAGGAAGCCCCCGAAATGAAATAATAAATGTCGAGTTTATTTAAATATCAATGGTATTGGGTCACATAATGGCTGTCTATTATATCAGTTGGTTCTAAGCCCGTCAACACATTCCTTAATCTAATTCTATGAATTCGATAATTGAACCTGAAGAAAGAATCAAGAAGGCTCCCTTATTGAATTAAAATAACGAACCGGGATATTGAACTATTCGAATTATGGGTTGGTTGGGCAAAGAACTTTGAATGTATTTTACACATATGTCGAAATTTATTATAAAGGTCGAAGGTTGACCTGAATCCTTACAAGTGTATTGACAAAGATTCATCATGTAAAGGTTGCCACTGCAGAAATTAAAAGTATTGAAATTGCCCAGCAGTGATATTAAAAGACAATTATATGTACAATAGTTATACAAATTGCAATGAAGAAGAGAGCCTACAAGAAAGAAAGAGAGAGGAACAACAACAGAAAAGAAAAATCCAGTCAAGCCAAAATCCAGAAAAGAATCTAACTGAAATTGAAGTGTGTAACTGAAAATGTAAATGTTGTAATTAAATTTTTTATTGTTTGTGATGCATTGGCAAGTCTCCGGAAGAGAACAAATATCCCACTGTAATGATAAATTGGTACCTACAGTTATGTTTTCTGAATGAGCAGATAAAAGAGATGAGAAGGCAGA
Organism: Pinus albicaulis; assembly: GCA_034641835.2. Taxonomy (NCBI): domain Eukaryota; kingdom Viridiplantae; phylum Streptophyta; class Pinopsida; order Pinales; family Pinaceae; genus Pinus; species Pinus albicaulis. The sequence continues at coordinate 451,632,022 of CM076569.1, read as the reverse complement.
AGGAAAAGAGACATGGCTGTCCATTTCGAATTCCCAGTAGAATACAAACAACCATGAAGCTATTTTGTATAAAACAGGGTAATATCCAAGGGGAGAAGGTTGACGAAAACAGAGTGAGAGAAGAAGAGAGTGTGCAGCAGAATTGAAGAGAGTTGAAGAAAATAAGAAAGCTGCAAGAGGTGAGAGAGAGTGAGCATAGAGAATGTTGAGTATGGAATTGAGGCAAAGAAGAGAAGAAGAAGGAGGAGCAGAACAAGATGTTGTGAAAAGTTAAAGAATGAAGAAATGAAGCAGTGAGGCAGAGAAGAAGGATGAGCTGAGAAGAGAAGGAGGAGTTGATAGTGAATCTGAGAAGATGAAGAAATGATATAAGGCAGATATGAAGACTGACGCACAATAGTGAAGATGATACAGAACAGAGCTGATAACCAAGGTAAATCAGCAAGTGTTTTCCTTTTGAAAGAGTAAGGAATTTGGATCTTCCCTATCAATTTGTAGCTTGATAGATGTCAGTTGTAGCTGACTGAGGTTGGAGCCTCCTGTAGGTTGGTGCCTGCAGAAAATAGATGGGAGTTGGTGCTTCCACATCAAGTTGTAGCTTGATAAACTGTCAGTTGTAGTTGATTGAGGTTGGAGCCTCTTGTAGGTTAGTGCCTGCAGAGAATTGATGGGAGTTAAAGCCTCCTTGCAAGTTGTAGCTTGTAGAATTGAGGTAGGAGCCTCCTGTAGGTTGGTGCCTACAGAAAATCAGTGGTGAGAGGGAGTTGGAGCTTGCCTTTGCATCACAACAATAATAAGATGTGTTTTTCTCCCTTTATGGGTTTCCACTTATATCTGGTGTCTCTATGCATGATGTCTATGTGTTGATGTGGTTTATCTAATCTGCTTAATACATGTTGCTTACATATTAAGACTATTGTTACATAAACAAATCTGCTTGATACTTGCTGCTCACAATTTAAGATTGCTCACATATTAAGTTGATCATGAAATGAAGATGTAAATAAGTTTTAAGGGAAAAGTTTTAAAATTCCATGTATGTGTTAAATTGATTCACCCTCCCCCCCTCGCAGTTTAACTAAGGGTTCAACAATTGGTATCAGAGCTGGTTCCTTTGGTGTAAGCTTGATAGCTTGAAGGAGATCTGGTTGAGTCATGGACTATCAAAATGCACCTGTGTTAAATACAACAAACTTTCCTGAATGGAGAGATAAGGTTAAAACAGGTTTAATGGCCTATGAACCTGAGGTATGGAAGCTTGTGTGTGATGGTTATTGCAAAGACTCACCCATGGTGAAAGAAAAACAGAGGAATGCCAAGGAAAAATGTGTGATATATAATAATATTCATAACAAGGACCTTGAGTTGATAATGGATTTAACCTCTGCAAAAGAAATCTAGGATAGATTGCACTTCATGCATGGAGTAAACACTAAGGACTGCACTGACAAGAAGGATAAGAGAATTAAGAAGAAGAAAAATTCATGTCAACGGGAAAATATTCAATCAAATGAAGTACCTGCTAGTGTGAATGGAGATAAGAACCATGAAGAAATTACAGCTGAAGAAAGAGCCAAGCTTGACACTGCTTTGACTGAAATAGAAAAATTGAAAAATGAAAACAAAGACCTTAATATGGTGGTGCAAATATGTGATGAGAGAGAATATGAAGATAGGAAATAAATTATTGACCTGAAGACACAACTTGAAGAGGCAAAGAAGGTAGAAGACACTCTGCTGCAACAAATGAGAGAGAAAAGTAAGGAATGTGAAAGATTGGAAGAAGAAGTAGTCAGCCTAAGAAAGAACGTAGAAAAAGCCCAAAGAGAACTATTAATGAATACACCTCTAATGAAAGGCTCTGGACAGTTGGACCAGATTCTAAAGGCTCAAAGGTCACCTCTCATAAAGGCTGGGATAGGATATGAAGGTGAAACTAGTAAGTCCAAGGTTGAAGATAATAGGAAAATCATTTTTGTAAAAGCTGTAAAGAATAGTGAAGCAGCTCAGCAAATTTCTTCAGAAGAAGAAACCAACAGGAACATGAGTTGTAGAGAAACAAACAAAAACAAGCAGCAGCATGAGAGGATAAAGAATGAAGGGATGAAACAGTCAACAGAAAAAGGCTCATATGCTCCTGAAGATGAAGTGAATACATTTGGAAGTTGTCAAAGGAGGTTCTTCCCTCCTATGAAAAATAGCACATGTTTCTCTTGTCATAAACCAGGACATAATGCAGCACAATGTAAGAGAAGGCCTATCAACTTCAACCAGAAAAAGATACAGCAAAAGAGTAGAACCCCTCAAGCAAGCAAATGGAAAAGACAATCCTTCACCAGGTACACAAATTACTTCCATGGCTACTGTTATGCATGCAATAATTTTGGACATAAATCTGTTGAATGTAAAATGTATTCAAGAAGGGGAACAAAGTATTATACATCAACTCAAATGTACTATGATAAAATAAGATGTTATGTATGCCTCAAACTTGGTCACAAAGCAAAGGACTGTAATCTGCCATATACATTAAAGAACTCTAGACAGATGATGGAATCTAATCAAATCAAACAAAGCTATGAATCAAAAAGAAATAAAAACATTATGAAGAACCCCAATAAAGTATGGAAGGAAAAGAGAAAGGGGGAGCCTATTATCTCAATAACATAATGAATCCTCCATAGTCTCAGGGGGAGCTGCTCTAGGAAGCAAAGCAAAAATCCATCCAGTAATATATATGAAGCAACATCCCAGGGGGAGAGAAGTTCATAAATATACCCCATGAAATCAGTCTAAGAAGAGCTCCATGTAATGAGAACAGCTATGAGATCAGGAAGAAAAAGGAAATTCCTCTAAAAGAGAACTATAGAGAAAGAAGATGATCTGAAGCATTCAATAGCTGACAAAGTGATGGAATAAGAGAAGACAGCAAGAAGCCACGGTAATAGAAAGAAGACATCAGCACCTTAAAGTGATGATCACACTATGCCTCATACTACTAGAATTAACAATGAATCACATTAAGAAGGATGAGTAAGAAAGGTGCCTATCATCAATTCATTACATATTTCAAAAGGTTCACTTGGAGAAATGCAGTTAAGTGATTAATAAATCTTTGAGTAATCAGCCCATGAAGATTCATAGAAAATAAATTGAAGATTTCTTCCTGAAGATCATTATGTTAGACAGATGAATTGTCCTTAAAGCAGTAATGATTCTGAAGCAGTCCTAGAAAGGAAATGCAGTGACATTCTTTTAAATCGGAATGACAGAATAAGAAAATGGTTAATAATGATCAGATTAGTTTCAGGATATTTATGACTGTTGGTGTGAACAATGGAAAGCTCTATAGTAGAATTTATGAAGGATGTCTTAGTTATGGGTTTATATGCAAGCTGAAGTGAAATCTCTGCATAGTTTATCAAGGTAGTATCAATTGGCATTTAGGTACAAGAAGCATGCCTATCAGCGAAATATCAAGTGTTATTATGAAGTAGCAGCAATATGGTACAGGTCCTCAGGATCAAAGGTTTTTGGCAAAAGTACATCAAGGTAATATTCCCAGTGTTATCTACATTCATCATGAAAAGGTTAGTAGCAGAGCAAAAATAACTCTATCGTGCTTACACTTGAAGTAGTATATTGAGCACTGAAGCAATATCTTTTTCTATATATAATTTCATGCCTTCCTGAAGTTGGTACATGTATATCTTCAAGGCCTCTTTCTTAAGATTAGTTACAAAACTGTGTGAAGTCTGTTTGCTGGGTTTTCAATCAAACATCTTGAATATGCTCGTGTGGAAGTTCATCCTGATAGAACAGTCAAAGTATCTGAAGAATAAAGGACTAGTTGTGATTACCATCTAAAGCTTAAAATTTTTAAATCATCTAATCCTACTTCAGCACAAAGGATTTACTGGTAATCCACCTTTAAAGAGAGATTTATCATTGACATACATAACCTCCTTATGTCATAGAGGAAAGTGCATGATTGATAAGTGAGACTGACTAATACACTGAATGTATCTAGTCTCAAGGGCTTATTTTGAAGTACATTATGCAATCAGTAAAATCATTTGATCTCTTAAATAAAATTCTGGTTGATTCATTGATCATATCAACAACAAGAAACTCTCAGTCTTTAAATGTAATATCCTTGTCAGCATCCTAGTTCATATCATCACCAACAGGCAGGAAAGGTGTACCACAGCAATAAAAGATATATTGGCATCATTATCATAATTGAACAGATGTTGTCTACATATGTGTATTGCAGAAGAAAACTTATCTCATCTACAATCTTCCTCAATAGAAATATATTGGCGCAATACATCAGATATAGACTGAAGTATAGTTGAAGCAAGCCTGATATGTCACTTGGAGCATTCACAATCTTTAAGTCTTGATCCAATAATGCATCTCTTATTATACAAGTCTGATTATATATGGCTGTCATCACCTACTCTTTATACAAGTGCAAGGAGTCTATGCTTCGGAATGGTATCGACTTAATGTGTATAGACAAGTTCAATAATCCCCAAAAGTGTTCTCTCAACAACTCTTTTACACCAGTTTGGAGCAGCAGGGTACAAAGTCAGAATATCTCAGAGAGAGGAAATGCAGAAAGAAAACTAGGAAATGTGCAACCCTTTGCCATTGATGTCAAAGGGGGAGGAAAAGCAGATAGGTAGAGGAAGCATTGGATTATTGGTGGATGTGTTGCCATCAATGCCAAAGGGGGAGACTGTTGGAATTGTTGTCATTGATGGCAAAGGAAATGACAAAGGAGGAACACCTGAAACATCATTCAAGGGGCAGAAAGGCAGCATAGACATCAGAGGAAACAAAGACAAAGAGAGATAGCAAAAGAAAGGCAAAGGAGATAGCAAAAAGAGAAGTAAGGAGAAGCATCAGTCAAGGAGCAGAGGATAGCAAAGAAGAAGAAAAATATTCAAGGTGCAGAGTGGGTATCTTTAAGTGTTCAGCATTGCATGGGTATGGTGAGACTCTGTAATTCGAAGTATAAATGGCTCCTATGTGAAATTATGATTAACTCTGTACATGGATTTACTGTGGAGTATAGTGTGTGAGGTTATATATATACTAAGGAAATTACAGTCATAACACAATGAACCCACAAAGGAAACTGTGAAATCAAGTGATGGCACAGTAATAATTGTATGGGAAATGCTCTGAATGAATTTCTGTGTAGAGGTTTTGTGGTCGATATTGGTGAAGTCAAGTTTAAAAATTCTGGGTTGAAGTATTAAATTGAATTGATATGTTACGAATCTGGGCTAGATTCATATAATCTATTTTATGAAGAAATAATGTATTTTATGGTGAATGTACATTACTGTGGAAGTGAGTAGATGAAAAGCTCAATGTGTGCATAGCGTTCTTGGAGTATCACATTGCAGAGATCGTGAAATTAGATCGACGGCGTAGTCCGATTGCTATGAATGAGATTTAACTACAATAGAGATTCGTTATAATGATAATAGTTGAGTAGTATCATTGAACCGTATTGGAACCACGAGTTAGTGTTGTACGCGAAAGGTAAGCGGAACTTGGAAGACGGAACTCGGTAGCAGAACACAGAGTTAGGCGGAACCCCGAGCCAAAAGGGCGGAACCATGACCAGATGAACAGTGACAGCGGTTTATGGTTTTCATCGCACCACCTTTACACGGTGGGCGGTATTTGAGGAGTTGGGAGCGATTCCACAAGACGGACGACGCGTGTCCCAGAGCAAGTTGGAAAAACCACTCTCACTACGCGCCATCGCGCATTAACTCTCGATTGAGGACCCCGTGTGATATCGATACAAGCCGTCGATTTGGAGGGAAGCAATCTGACGGTGATCATATTGGGAAGATGCGCGAAGGTTAACTTAAGGTACAGGCGTGTGTATTTGATTGATTCCTTCGATTGTATGGTCGGGCCCATGCATACGAATGTGTTGATTATTGTTAATATTTGCGGATTTATTAATCTTTGGGGTCATAGTTATAAGGTTCGAACATTTAGTTATGAGGTGTGAAGGAAGCCCCCGAAATGAAATAATAACTGTCAAGTTTATTTAAATATCAAAGGTATTGGGTCACATAAGGGTTTTCTATTATATCAGTTGGTACTAAGCTCGTCAACACATTCCTTAATCTAATTCTATGAATTCGATAATTGAACCTGAAGAAAGAATCAAGAAGGCTCCCTTATTGAATTAAAAGAACGAACTGGGACATTGAACTATTCGAATTATGGGTTGGTTGGGCAAAGAAATTTGAATGTATTTTACACATAGGTCGAAATTTATTATAAAGGTCGAAGGTTGACCTAAATCCTTACAAGTGTATTGACAAATATTCAGCATGTAAAGGTTGACACTGCAGAAATTAAAAGTATTGCAATTGCCCAGCAGTGTTATTAAAAGACAGTTATATGTACAATAGTTATACAAATTGCAATGAAGAAGAGAGCCTACAAGAACGAAAGAGAGAGGAACAGCAGCAGAAAAGACAAATCCTGTCAAGCCAAAATCCAGAAAAGAATCTTAGTGAAATTGAAGTGTGTAACTGAAAATGTAAATGTTGTAATTAAATTTTTTATTGTTTGTGATGCATTGGCAAGTCTCCGGAAGAGAACAAATATCCCACTATAATGATAAATTGGTACCTACAGTTATGTTTTCTGAATGAGCGGATAAAAGAGATGAGAAGGCAGAAGGAAAAGAGACATGGCTGTCCATTTCAAATTCCCAGTAGAATACAAACAACCATGAAGCTATTTTGTATAAAACAGGGTAATATCCAAGGAGAGAAGGTTGAAGAAAACAGAGTGAGAGAAGAAGAGAGTGTGCAGCAGAACTGAAGAGAGTTGAAGAAAATAAGAAAGCTGCAAGAGGTGAGAGAGAGTGAGCATAGAGAATGCTGAGTATGGAATTGAGGCAGAGAAGAGAAGAAGAAGGAGGAGCAGAACAAGATGTTGTGAAAAGTTAAAGAATGCAGAAATGAAGCAGTGAGGCAGAGAAGGAGGAGCTGAGAAGAGAAGGAGGAGTTGATAGTGAATCTGAGAAGATGAAGAAATGATATAAGGCAGATATGAAGACTGATGCACAGTAGTGAAGATGATACAGAACATAGTTGATAACCAAGGTAAATCAGCAAGTGTTTTCCTTTTGAAAGAGTAAGGAAGTTGGAGCTTGATAGATGTCAGTTGTAGCTGACTGAGGTTGGAGCCTCCTGTAGGTTGGTGCCTGTAGAAAATAGATTGGAGTTGGTGCTTCCACATCAAGTTGTAGCTTGATAAACTGTCAGTTGTAGCTGACTGAGGTTGGAGCCTCCTGTAGGTTGGTGCCTGCAGAAAATTGATGGGAGTTGGAGCCTCCTTGCAAGTTGTAGCTTGCAGAATTGAGGTAGGAGCCTCCTGTATGTTGGTGGCTACATAAAATCAGTGGTGAGAGGGAGTTGGAGCTTGCCTTTGCATCACAACAATAATAAGATGTGGTTTTATCCCTTTATGGGTTTCCACTTATATCTGGTGTCTCTGTGCATGATGTGGTTTATCTAATCTGCTTAATACATGTTGCTTACATAATAAAACTGTTGTTACATAAACAAATCTGCTTGATACTTGCTGCTCACAATTTAAGATTGCTCACATATTAAGTTGATCATGAAATGAAGGTGTAAATAAGTTTTAAGGGAAAAGTTTT
>CM076569.1:451344582-451624208 GCA_034641835.2 Pinus albicaulis | reverse complement strand
TGGACTAAAATTTTGGTATGAGGCTAAACTGCCTATAGAGGATTCGAAAACCCGACCAACTACCTAGCAGCAAAACCATCCACTGGCCTGCCTAACATTTTCCTTATTATATCTAAGGGGTCAACTTATATTTAATTTTGAGTGGTTATGGTGTTGGGGATTCGGGGCGCGAGGTTAACCCCCGGCCCCAGACCATTTTCATAACATACCACGGAGTTTAGACCAGATTCACTACATGCCCAATTGTCAAGTGAACTCGATTTTCAACATGTCACATGGCAATTGTTTTGGTCACGGTAAATTTAATGTTGGCGGGAAGGGTTAACTTCAGAAGTTTTGGAGATAACTCACATACAACCGTTTAGAGGTCAAGTTAAATGTTAAGGTGGAAAACCTTACCTCAAACCATGGAAAAACTGTATTGTTGAACCACAGTTTAAGGTTAAGGTTGGAGCGAATGAAGAGTGGAACCTGCCTTGGGTAGGGTTTCGGGAAACCAAACTATGGGGGATAAGCCAAACCCTACCCCAACCATGGTTCAAAATAATCGACAGGTTGTTCAAACAAAACAAATCTGACGATGCTCATTTCCCCATTTGACACCTTTTTATTTGGTTCATGGGCGACATAGTGCATTTAAGGGTTCGAAAAATTGCACCTAAACCAATGGGAATCTTTCCGGCGAGAGGCAAAACTGTCGCTTCATGTGGCCACAAAAGGCAAAATTTGTAGAACAATTTGTAGGTAGTGTAGAAATTATACAAGATGCATGTATATTACCGGACTCCCCTGATCTAACAGATTAATCTTATGTTAAATACATAATCCTTCCACTTAATTCTTTGCAGAAATTAAATCGTCAATTGCAAAACACATATGAAGCAAAATCAATCACACATAAACATAGTTGTTTAACAGGGAAACTTAAAGCTAAAAACCCCAACTATCATATATTATGTATATCAATGGATCATGTAATAATCTCATACAAAGTATAAATTATACAAGATGCATGTATATTACCGGACTCCCCTGATCTAACAAATTAATCTTATGTTAAATACATAATCCTTCCACTTAATTCTTTGCGGAAATTAAATCGCCAATTGCAAAACACATATGAAGCAAAATCAATCGCACATAAGCTTGAGTTGTTTAAAAGGAAAGAGTTTGAAAGCTAAAAACCCCAACTATCATATATTATGTATATCAATGGATCATGTAATAATCTCATACAAAGTTTAGTACATCAAGCTCTCAGTATAATCAACAATCATTACACACTGTCATGCAGAAATTTGCATATCTATGCACCAATTTCTTGCCTCCTGACAGCCTGCCTCCACTACACAATCCTTGCTGAAGAAGACCCTTGAATGAATTCGAATTGGCCTTGCCTTGACTGAGCAATCCTCGTTGGCATCTCCAATGCGTGTCAGATGCATTGAATGCATCACTATAGTCACAACATATAGTCTATCTCACCCTTTCACCTATTTCTCCACTGGGTCTCCACTGGAACTGATATGCAAGTAGCTAACTGTTGTATTTGTTCAGTTGCAAGTAAGTCTCTAATTGTGAATTAATTAAATAATTAATTCACTAAACTCTCACTAGTGTATCTTCAGTTAGAAATAGATACAACTAGCACAACTGAGTTAAACTAAATAACAACTCCCATAACTACTCTTCCAACTCTATCACAACTCTACCACTTCAGTTCTAACTGAGTCCTCCATGCATGAGTCACCAACCACCCTAGGAATTGTGTAATTCCTTCAGCCCACTGATTTTCCAAATCTGTTCACTGAAATAAACTGCTCCAAGAGAATAAGTTGATATTTATTGTCGGATTATTATTAAGGGCTAATAATAATCGACATGCATCTATTTTTAGATTAGTGATCTATAAATAGACTTCTCCCAATATTCTATAAATATAATTTCATCTATTTTTCCAACTTGATCAACCATCTACAAATAGCATCTTGCAACTTATATAATATGCTCACCATGTCTAAAAATAGACATACACCTAAAAATAACCTGCAGGCCCCACTTAGTGAAGGTGCTTAATTTTCACTAAGCTCATCATATTGTTGTATCTCAACAGGTAGGTGCGAATTGGAGGATGATTAGCAAGAAAAATTCTCTAGAGAATAACTCAGTAAATTTTCTACCTTTTTTAGTGCAAAAAGAGCCCAGCTAGGGGATATCGGATGTTCCACATGGCCTCCCGAGAATGGACTAAAAATTTGGTATGAGGCCAAACTGCCTCAACAAGATTCGAAAGCCTGACCAAGCGTCTAGCAGCAAATCCCTCCATTGACTTGCCTAACATGCTCCTTATTATATCTATGGGGTCAAATTATATTAAGTTTGAGTGGTTATGGTGTCGGCGGGTCAAGGCATGGGGTTAACCCTCGGCCCCAGACCATAGTTATAACATACCATGGATTTTTGACTAAAGTCACCGCATGCCCAATTGTCAACTAAACTGGAGTTTCGACATGTCATATGGAAATTTTTTTGGTCATGGTAAGTTTAATGATGGCGGGAAGGGTTAACTCCGATGGTTCCGGAGATAGGTCACATATAACCATTCGGAGGTCAAGTCAAATGTTAAGGTGGAAAACCTTACCTCAAACCATGGAGGAATTGTAATGTTGAACCACAGTTGCAAGTTAAGGTTGGAGTGGATGGGGAACAAAATATACCCTGGGAAGGGTTCCAAGAAACGAAACCACGGTGGATAAGCCAAACCCAACCCCAACCCAGGTAAAATCTTAAGGATGAAATTTTATCTTAAAGTTTAGCAACCTTGGCGAATCTTACTAATCTCTAATATCCAAAATTTAAAATGTTTTATGATAATTTTGTAAAAAGTCTTTAGATTTTAAAATATTTTATATTAGACAATATATAATATTGGCGATTTTTAAGGTAAAATAATTTTATACTATAAAATTTTAGCGAATTCAATTTTAGAATGAAGCCTTTCAAGGAGATGAATCAAAATTGAAATCTAATTTCATTGAGGTTTCTAATTCATGTGATAAGATGTTTTAGGATTCTAACATGTTTCCTCCTAAAAGAGGTAAACAACATGAAGTGGAATTGCAATAGGATGCATCATTTTTTAACATTGGTGTGAACAAGATGCCAGTGCTAAAGAATGCAGTGGTCAAAAATAAAATGCAAAAGCTATTTGGAAAAGAGGACATTGGTCCCAAAGCATCTTCTTGTGGGTTTCATGATTCATTGGCTTTGAAGAAGGATGGTGAATGGCGATGGTGATCACATTTAGTAAAGATTCGAGCCAAGTGTAAGGCTAGACATGTTAAGCATCCTAATGACGACAATGTTTAAAGTGAATTGAATTTGAAATTGCATAAGTTTCCTTTGTTTGAAAATTTAGGAGGGAATGTTTAGATTCCTCCAAGGGAAGTTTTTTATTATGAATATCTTGGATAATTGCAGCAAGACAAGGACTCCAAAATCAAGGAAAGTGATGTAATTTCATGAAAATCTCAAAGCGAAAAATCCAAGAAAAGTTAAGTGGCTTGATACTAGAAGGGTGAGGGATTATACCCTCATCTATTTTTTGATTGAAAATGAGATTTTGGAGGTCCAAAAGCTTCTAGTGGGGAGGAATGATTTGGTGGATCAGTTTAATGCCCAAAATTGAAACTGCTCGAAACAACTCAAAACAAAATCCAAAGTGAATATCTCATCGTCCCTATTTCAACGCAATTCTCTTCACTCAAAACCAATATTGAATGCTCCCAATATCGTGTTCTGAACAATTTGGAAAACAACTAAAATTTTAAGAATTTGGTTGAAGGGATTCCGAGTCAACAATCTGTACATTGACTAGACAATGACTGTACAATGTGATTGTACCTCTGATGTACTAATGTTATGGTGAAATGATTCTAATTTATGCAGGAATGAAATAGAATACACATATAACCATAAATACAAAGATGCAGTGGAAATAACACTTCATTTCACTAATATCAAAGAACTAAAATTTGCTTACAAACATAATGGAAATAAACCAGCTAGGGCATTGGTAGCTTATCTCTGAGAAGAGATGTGGCTACTACAGGCCTTTGAATTGTGTTACAATGAGGCTCGAGGTCTTATTTATTATTTAGAAACAATGGGAAACCCTAAACATCCAAAACCCTAACCCTAGGAGATGAAGCGCCAAAATTATGGGCCCCGTTTGGGTAAATTGGTGTTTCAACTTCTTGGGGATGTAACTTTGGCATACAATCTTTGTTTGACACGCACCATACCTCGGTAGAAAGATCTATCTAAGGATTACAACTTTTAGTGTGAGCAACATCGATCCATGGACCCATTTTTCTCCCATTTTCCCCAAAAAACATCGTTTAGGGCCTCAAAACGGCTCCGAAAGTTCAGGACCCGAAAAACTGCTAAAAATAGTAAATTGTGTCGAAAATGAAAAAAATGAAAGAGACAATGGTGGGGCCCCAGGTGGAATAGGCGAGTGGCCACCAATATCCACCTGGATCATTCCTCCCCCCTTAGGAAGCAATGGTCCCCATTGCGTTGAGTTCCTCCATGAGATGAGGAAACTTACGTTGAACTTGGTCCTTGGTGAACCACTTGCCTTGGTGCAGGAGTTGGCCAGCTTTGATAACCCAATACAATTTTATCTTCTGTTGGCAAGTGTTCTTGATTTGCATGTCCATGATACAATCTGTAGCATGTTCCATGCAATCTAGGTTTAACTATGTTGGTTTGAGTTGTCTTGCAATGTCAAAGATGTCCAGTAGAGGTGGGAAGTAGGGACGAAGGTAGTCCACATTGAATACTGGGTGTATACCAAGGAATGGTGGAATACTGAGCTAAAAAGAATTGTTCCCTATAGCCTTGGTGATGGTGTACAACCCATATTAGAGCGGGTGAAGCTTTCGGTGGGGTCCAATGAGGCGCTCCTTCTGCAAATGTAGCGACACTTTTTTTCCCACCTGGAAGTTGTGTGGCACCTGATGTTGATCATGTCATTACTTGTACTTAGCATTGGCTCTGTCCAATATGTCATGAACCTATTGGCAGATATGTTGAATGCGCTTGATGAAGTTGTTCGCTTTGTCAGCTTCAGACTGGACATGAGCCGAATCAGCCCGAGTAGCTGCAAATGGCATGGCTATGTCAATGGGACATAGTGGTTAGAATCCCAAGCCCACTTGAAAGGGGATGTGGCCGGTTGAGCTATGGAGAGCCTAATTATAACTGTGTTATACATAGGAGAGGATCTCATCCCATGTGCATGGATGCTTTGAATTGTACATGCGCAGAATGTGTACAATCATCCCATTGATGACCTCTGTCTAGCCATCAGTTTGGGGATGGAAAGTTGTGGACTTGTTGAGCTTGGTTTCCAACATTGACCAGAGGCTAGACCAAAATGTGTTGAGGAACCTGCTATCTCGATCTGATATGATAGACTATGGGATCCCAAAGTGCACCCACGCTCGTTCAAAGAAGAGTTTAGCAGTGGCTTCTACAGTGATATTATTCTTGCAAGACGCCATAATGGCAATCTTCGAGACTCTGTCGACGACCACGAAAACATGGTCATTTCCTTGCTTAGTAGAAGGAAGGCCTCACATATAATCCATGGAGGTGGATTCCCAATGTCGACTAGAGGTAGGTAGCGGAGTATATAGGCCTTACTTCTTGATGGTCGGTTTGGAAATGGCCCAAGCAGTGCAGGATCTGATGTACTTCCCGACATCCTGTCAAAGGTTTGGCCAATAGAAATACTTCTACAATACTGCCATTGTTTTATCGACCCCAAAATTCCCAGCAATTCGACTGTAGTGTTCTTCCCATATCATCTTGGCACGCTCGTTTGAAGGAACATAAAGGTTTCCCAGGTGAAATAACAATGCATCTTGGAGGTGAAAATTTGGAACTTGTGTACCCCCCAAGGGTGCCTAGTATGTGTGGCCAAATTCTGGATCGCTCTTGTAGAGAAGTGGCCAATCAGAAGTCTCATGCCCACAAGAGTTGAGAACGGTGGTTAGCGCCACGATCGGTGGTCGGCTGAGGAAGTCTGCAACATTATTGGTATTACCCTTCTTGTACTTGATGTTCAAATTAAACTGTTGCAGATATGTGGACCGCTTCTGATGGATATCATTCTGCAACTTCCCTTGTGTCTGTATGAATTGCAGGGGTCGGTGGTCTGTGTGGATGACTGTTTCCTACCCCAAAATGTAATGCTTACATTGAGCCACCTATAAAAATTTTCATATCAAATGGTGGCTAAAACATTTTTGGAGTCTTCAAGGAACAAATTTTATTGCTAAAAATGTTATCTCTTGAAGCCTCTTGAAGACATCGTACCTTTGTTTCAATATTTACTGTTGTTTCCATCTTAAAAACTCTGAAATTTTGCTCATTTCAAAGAGAAAAGACTGCTTCAAAATCACCATTTTTTCCCTTTCCTCCACTTCGAAACTAACCTTCATTTTGCTCCCCTTTTTCTCCATAAAACTCCTCTATTTTCATGATTCTCCTTCTTCCATTCATGAAAATCATTTTTACATAGTTTAAAACTCATTTTTAAACTATACCAAAACCCCCAAATCCATTGAAAAACTTGAAAAAATCATGAAAAATACATATTTTTGTATTAAGGCTTAAGCCTCTTGGGCTAAGTCCTAAACCACTTCCCCGTTATATGCCCTGGTGCTAGAACAGGTGCTAAGCCTTTAAAAGCGCTTATCGCATCGCAAAATTCGAGCGCATAAGTCTGTTTCACCAGGCCAAAGTTCCGATTGAGATTAGCCTTTGTATTAAAAAACCCCCGATCTTATTACTGTTCCATATAACCTTAAAGCCCACATCCGGCTCTTAAATCATTGTATAAACCATCTCCGATCAATATTTTTCTTTGTAAAGTCAAAAAACCCCTTTTTCCAAAGTTTTGGTCTAAATCGCGCCCATACTGTGTTTTTTATATATTAAAAATGGGTAGATTAAAAAGACCTGAAGCGCAATCGCATCGGAGAAATTCATAATGGGTAAGACCCGCATCAAACTTTCCGATGCGATTGGGTCCCATATGTATAAACCCCACCCCCACCGCTTTTTCATTCCATATATTCTACGCTTGGGACCAAGAGTTAAGTCCCAAGGCGCCAATCGCATCACAAAAAGTCAAATGGGTAGATTGAAAAGCCCGATCCCGAGGCTCCGATTGCGATTAGCCCTTTTTTATGTATGCCCTGGGCGTATTGTATTTCATATAGAACAATGCCCCGCAAACGGGCGCCAAGCCATATTATAACTATATAACCCGCCCCTATACATATAAACCTTTGTTTTATGTTAATTTTTGGTTTTCACATGATATGAAGGGTTTTCCGCCGTTCTCTTTTAAAAGCAATCTCCATCGTTGATCTTGAGCCAATCAAACAGCCTGCGCATCATTGCATCGCAAGTTTTTATTGGGCGTGTCCAACATTTCTCCGCCTCTGATTGACATCTCTCGATTCTTTCCCTGCCGTCGATCTGATCTGCAGATTGACGGCCCATAACTAATCGCTCCATCGCGCTCCAAGTTCATTGCTCGACCGATTGCGATCCTTCGATTGGATCTGGACCGTCCACGTGTCCATATCGGACGGTCCGAGATGCTTTTCCCGATTTTGGTTTAAATAATGCGTCGCCGCTCATAATGTTTTTTGGCCAATCGTAGTCGTTGATCTCTGCAAATCAACGGCCCATATTTGCCCTTCCTCCGCCATTGTAATATTTATATTTTGACCCCGCAAACGAATCTTCGTCGTTGAATGTTGCCATCCAACGGCCACGCTCTTAAACTGAACCTCTGAAGCAGTAAACCCAAAAACGCAGGATTTCTTAAATATTGTTTGTGTTTTGCAGGTTTCAAAGGTTTTTCCCATTATAATATACAGAAAAAGAAAGCCGAGGGTGACGATCCTCTGACCTTTCATTATCAAAGGGAAATAACTACGAGGGTTCTATTCCACATCTCGTCAATATTTCATGGGGTATTGATGCCTCACGAGCCCTGCGCAGCACTGCACATCAACAAGACAGTGTGAATAAAATCACAATCAAAGAGTATCAGTGTCGAAGACTAAACATGCAGAATAGAAGATTGAAGACAATTTTGGGGGATTACTGCTAAAATTTATTATCAAAAGCCTAGTCCTCCAAATTAAAAACAAAATCAAAATAAAATCAAAAAGATCTATCAGACAGAAGACCTCCACCGCCACAACAGAGGAAAATTAATTCCTCCCAGCTACCACAAAGCCACCTGTAGCCACAAGCATTCAAACATAGGCCGAAGTTATTGATCAAACGAAGATATTTGCCTCAGGGCAGCCAAAGGTTTAATTCTGCTAAAGGAACTTAAAGCGAAAAATATCAGCAGAGTTATTACATCCTGAAACAGAGCCTAAAAGTCAAAAAAAGCTCCCACCGAGCTTAAATATTAAATGTAAAACATGAATACAGACAGAACACTTGTAAACTTCTCCATCGAGCCCCTCAAAGGCCGAGAAGTCATTAATCTATATTAATTATCTTGGGAGATCTTTTATCCTCTCCTCCCTCCTCATCCTTCTATAAATATTGTTGTAGAAGATGAGAAAATGTTGGTTGCTGAATTTTTAAATATACTTGAGCTTGAAACTCCTACTTGTAAATAGTGTTCACTAGCTCTTGAAGCTCTGTTTGTGATCTAATAAGTTAGGCTAAGAAGTGAAGATGATTGTTGAACTGAAACATTGGACTTGAAGATGTAACCGGTTTGACTTCAATATACAAGTTGTTTCTTGGGATCCTGGTCTATGTCATTGGTGAAGTGCCTCTTTCTTTGTTATTTGTTTTCCCTTTTCATGTATGCCACATTGTCCATTATTCTCTGATAAAGAACAACAAGCATTGAGTTAGGGCGTACTGTTGACCAGTACCCTTCTCTAACTGATAAGCTTTATCTCAATGTTTTCCTCCAATTTGTTTATTTAAGAATGATTCAATACAGTCTAAGCAGTTAGGAACATTCACATTCCCTCGTCCTACTGTTTTCTTTAAACATTGTTCTTGAATGTGATTTCCATTATTTGCTTATTAAAGTTGGACTAGAAAAGTGATGGTGAGCCCCGTTTTCTAGCTTCTTGCTCCAAATGTAGATTCTGAAAGTTTCCCTAAGTGTTTGTTGAAAGCAGACTAGGTTAAAAAGTACCTTATCTGATCTTAAGTTGCATTTTGTTTCTCTTAAGTGTTTTTTCATCCTTTCTGAAGGAAATTATGCGGATTACTGGATTGTTTGTCTCTTGAGTTATCTTTAATACAAGCTTGTCCAAAGAGGTTTATGGTGAGCCCTGCCCTTTGGTTGGTTTTAAACAGTTGCTTAAAGGCTTTTTCTTGTTTGGACTGACTATAAATCCTTGTTGAAATTATTATCAGTTTCCACCCCTCTAACACTTTATTGTTTCCATTCCATCATTTTATCTCAAAAGATCTTGTGATATAGATGACTTGCCCCTTGGATCACTCTTGAATTGTTGCACAATTAAAAGCCCTATTATGACTCCATAGCCCAATGGACTAAAAACCAGCGTTATATCTATATTTTTAGCCAAAGCTTGTTTTGATCGCTTGCAACTTCACACCTTTGAAACTATTTCCTTTTAGGACTTTCCTCCCAACCAATAATCATGCTCAACCATCCAAAAACAAAACAAACCCTCGGCCTTCATAACTAACCTAATATCATTACCCAAAACCTTAAAGATAAATCCATCTTTGCACTTATTGGAGAGATCCCTCTCCGGATTCAGGAGGGCTAGATCCTAGAATCCCAAAGTGGTTGAAATAATGTTGTTTCTGTGATTGGACTTTTCCAATCTTGCTAATTACAGATGCCTAACACATTGTCGACAAGCCTGCACAATGGAATACATTTCTTTACCATAAGTGGGATACTTGCGAACTGTGTCGAAAAATTTCTCACTATGATATGCCACTGGATGCCCCCATTGAGTAAGAACTACCCCAATAGCATAGTCAGAGGCATCTGTCTTGATCTCAAATGGTTGTTGCAAGTCTGATAATGTTATCACTCGGGTAGAACAGAGGCGATGTTTCAATTCTACGAAAGCCTTCTGTTGAGATTTTGACCAAAAGAATTTTTCTTTCACTGCTCCCTTAGTGACTTGACTCAAGGGCCAAGTGATATGAGAGAATCCCAACACGAACCTAAGATAGAAATTAGCAAGACCCAAAAAGCTGCAAAGCTCTGTTAGAGTGGTTGGGGCTGGCCAATCCCGAATGAATTGGATCTTGATTGGATCCACATGCACCCCCCTTTCATCAATAATGTATCCTAGATATTGAACCTGAGTCATGCCAAAAAGTGAACTTCTCCAAAATGGCTCCAAAATGGCACACAACTTGTGTTTTCGTAGTGTTTGGAGGACTTGTCGGATGTGGTGAAGGTGCTCTTCCCAAGTCTGGTTGAAGATTAGAATGTCATCCAAGTACACCACTACGAATGAGTTGGTGAATGAATGCAGGATGTCGTCCATCAACCTCATGAAGGTTGTGGGAGCATTCGTCAACCTGAAAGGCATGACCAACCATTCGAAAAGGCCCTCCTTGTCTTTGGAGGTAGTCTTCCACAGATCGGAGGGTTTGATTGGTACCTGTTGATACCAGACTTCAAGTTGATCTTGCTGAAATATTTCGCCCCTTTGAGTTGGTCCAAAAGGTCATCAATCCAAGGGATCAGGTACCTATTCTGGACAATGATCTTGTTCAGCACCCGATAGTCAATACAGAGTCTCCAAGTCCCTTCCTTCTTCTGTACCAACACAATCGGGCTCCCACGGGGCGATGAACCTGGCTAGATGTGACCTTTCTGCAGCAGCTCCTGAATCTGCCTCTTGATTTCATTGTTCTCCAGGACAGAGCGCCGATAGATCGGTCCATTGGGTAGCGGCGCACCTCGGGTCAGATCAATGGGGTGCTTGACCTGACAGTGCAGAGACACCCATGTGTGTGAGGTGAAGATGTCCTCGTACTCCTCCACAACCTTGTCCATTTTTTATTGTCGTGCAGAGGAGCCCTCTCTAGAGGTCGTGGCCATAGTATTCTTCTTGCCCTAGGGGCGGATCATCAAGAAAACAAATTTCCAAGTTTGGGAAATGAGCTTACTGCATTGTTTGGCAGTAACCAAAGAGATAGAGGTAGGCAGTGGTACCTCTAATATCCTGTACAGCTTATTTCCCAAAGTAACAATAAGAGCGCGAGGCCAGGATTCATACACATCATGTCGCTTCCACAAGTATGGTTGGCCTAATAATACATTAGAAACATCAAGAGGAGCAATGTCACATAATACCTCATCCGTGAAGGGCTTCATGTTGTAGGGAAGGCGGCACTGCTGGCTGACATGGAGATCTCGTCCTTGGTGAAGCCACCCGATGGTGTATGGTTGTGTGTGTGTTGTGGTCCGCAAGCCCAACCACTTTATGGCGTGTGCTGAAATGAGGTTCTTTTGGCTCCCATTGTCAACAATGAACTGTAGCGGGGAACCCTTTACCCACATCTGGGAGCGAAAGAAATGTTCCTCCTCCTTTGGATCTTCTTGTTCCTCCTCCTCGATCTTCGCAGTGTCAACAGTGGTGTTGGGCTCCGCATCAATAATTTTTTTCCCTTTGTCATTCCCCTTGTTAGGTCTTGATTCAAAGTTGGAGCATGCATCTAATTTAGAAGCCCTCATCTCGGCCACCAACGACTGCTTGGACCGACACTCACTTGTGTTGCGAGTGGAGCTCTTATGGAACTCACACCACTTTTTCGTGTCCTTCTTTGGCTTCGCAGTGTTTTCTTTGCTTGTGGCTTTGGCAGGTTTTCTTGGGCCGCCATGCCTTGGATTTGTCCTTTGTTCTGCAGTTTGGGGGCACCTTTCCCTTAATTTTGATTCGCAGATCCAAAGTCTCGCTTCTTCTGTTTGAATTTCTGCTCAATCTTGGCAACATATCGGTATGTCATACCAAGCGAGGAGATGTCGAGGAACTCCATTTCCTCCTGAATGTATCTATAGAGACAACTGCGATACTTTAGCACCAAATGTTTCTTTGAATCTTTGATACCCAACTTTGTGCACAAGGTATGGAACAGATTCGTCAGTTCATGCACATCTTGATCCCTTTGTTGCCGCAATGTGGTCAACTGTCAACTGGACTAGAGTTTCGACAGGTCACATGGCAACTATTTTGGTCACGATAAGTTTAATGCTGGCGGGAAGGGTTAACTCTGACGGTTTCGGAGATAGGTCACATACAGCCGTTCATAGGTCAAGTTAAATGTAAAGGCAGAAAACCTTACCTCAAACCATG
This sequence comes from Pinus albicaulis, assembly GCA_034641835.2. NCBI lineage: Eukaryota > Viridiplantae > Streptophyta > Pinopsida > Pinales > Pinaceae > Pinus > Pinus albicaulis. The sequence goes on along the minus strand of CM076569.1, from coordinate 451,611,786 downwards.
GAAGAATCGTAATGTTGAACCATAGTTGCAGGTTAAGGTTGGAGTGGATGGGGAGTGGAACCTGCCTTGGGTAGGGTTCTGATAAACCAAACCACGATGGGTAAACCACACCCAACCCCAACCATGGTTCAAACTAATTGATAGGTTGTTCAAACAAAACAAATCTGATGATGCTCATTGTGCCATTTGGTGCCTTTTTATTCAGTTCATGGACGACATAATGCATTTAAAGGTTCGAAAATTGCACCTGAATCGACGAGAATCTCATTGGCTCGTGGCAAAATTGTCACTCCACGTGGCCACAAAAGGAATAATTTGTATAACAGTTTGCAGGTGGGTGAAAATTGGAGAATAGTTAGCAGGAAAACTTCTCTATAACATAAATCAATCAAAGTTTTACCTTTTTCTAGTGAAGAAAGAGCCCAACTAGGGGTTTTTTACTGTTCTATAGCCATTAGAGACATTTTTTTTTTCATTTTGAGCATTGTAACTTGATGTAAACACATATTTTTTAGCATAATCAAAGAGGCCCAAAATTGGAAGCTAAAAAGGGATATGTAGCTGAGGAGGGGTGAACTCCTTCATCATTTCTTTTCTTGTGTATGTTGTTATGGTACTGATTTCTTCTTTATTTTCTGCAAAACTGAGTTTTAAAATCATGTTAATGTATTAATGTAATTGACATAATTGGCTAAAAACCCTAAACATTACACTTGCAATTTTCACCATAAACTCTCAAGTTTTCATTTACAGATCATCAACTTTTCTAGCATATAAACTATGCTTTACACCAAGATATATTTATTAGGTAATGGGTTTCCTTTGGTTCAAAATCATGTTTGGTAAATATGTTGTAGTCTTTTTTATCCCACTTGTTCAACAACAGGCTAGTCAGCATACGAAACATTAGTGTTCGTTGGATATTGTGCTTCCATGCCAGTTTGACTTGTGTGCCTTACTTCCCTTTTTGTTGTAAATAAATTCTTATTGTCTATTCAATCCTTATCTTGAGTGTGAGACTAATTGTGACTGCAGTTGGTTTTCTAGGTGTAGTTTTAACGAGCTTCTCCTTGAACGTAGATTTAGGGACAAAACATATCTCATCTTTGTAGAAGATGATTTCGTCTTCCACATTATACATGTCATCATGAATGATTCCATCCAATAATTCAGAAGTGAATTTATTCTTAGAATACTCTACTAAGAGATGGGCTCTCCAATCTATCAATAATATGTCCTATTCCACATGCCTGGCCTCATTGGATTGTAAGTTGTTACATGTAGTTCTACAAGCTAGCATGCAAGTGAATTCTCCTTGTTTGGGTATAACCTCCGTTTATTGAGCTATCAAAATGTGGGGACCACCATTGGTCATGCCTCTCAAAACTACCTTGTTTCCCTTTGGGTTTCAGAATTTCATGTTCATCATTTTTTGTTTCATCACAATCCTTCCTAGAGAGTACAACCACTAAACTCCCAACACAATATTAGTATATGAAAATTATATCACATAAAAATCATGAGTAAGTGTATAGTTACCAAGAGAGATTATTAATTGTGGAACTACATGGGTGCATGTCATATGATACTCATCAGTTACCCTCACTTCGAAGCCCTCAAATTCTTGGATAGGGATGCCTCTCCTTACCACTACAACCGTATCAATTAGGTTGTATGTTGTTATGACATATAACAATGTTATGACATGTTTTCCTTGTAAAGCGTCCTTGATTTTGAATGTGTGATATTTAGGTACTCCTGAAAGAGTGGCGATAGTACCTCCTTCAATTCTTAGAAGTAGCTTCCTTACTGTTTTTGGGGGTGATTCTTCTTCATAGATGTTAAGCTCCTTACTTTGTGGTTTTATTGTATCACTCTGATTGTCACTATCAAGAAACACTTCAATGTATTGAATCTTACCTTTTCCCAAACATCAGTGACCTAGTTCCCATGGCTCTTTGCAAGTGAAACAAATATTCTTTCTTCTAAGATTTTTCTACGCCTCTTCATCTAGGTGATCCTTTTTGGTTTCGTTGTCCAGAGATATCTTCTTTCCCTTGTATTTTGGAATGACTGAAGTCATGGGTGAAACATTCACTTTTGGTGCTGCACCTCGCATATCTCGAGTCTTATTGAAGGCATATAGTAGGGTTGCAACATTGAAATCCTTAACCTAGCCCTTTGGGAGTTTAGTTAATCCTTCGATGAAGAGCATGATCATTTTTTCTTTGGTGATGTTTGTCGCCATGACTACAATCTTTTCGAATTTTTGATATATTCCTCATATGATCTGGTCTACTCGAGTTGTGCCAAATCTCTAAATTGTATATCCGGATTCTTTCGATCAAATATATCTATTAGCCTCTACGAAAAGCCTACATAAGAAATGATGTTTGCATGCCCCAACATAACTAGTCCACATTACCACCAATCATGTGCTTCTCCTTCTAGGTGTAGCATGGAAAATTGAACAACATATGTTTCTTGCATGGGATTAAGTCGGAAATAGGTGTCCAACTTTTACATCCAATCCCTAGCTCAACATTTTGATGACCCGTCAAAATAGGGGATGGGTATATTTCCTACTTGCACGCCTACTCTGGATTTTTTTTTTTTTGTTCCGTGGGTCTATTATGATATCTTATGTTGTTGTATTCCCAAAAGGTTATGGATGCTCGAGTGTTATCTTCTAGTGTTGCATCGAAATTATTCATCAAAGAGCCTATTATGCTTTGTTTCCTCTTGGGTCGTTATTTGTTGTTGGTTTAAAAATTGAGGGAGTAAGGGTTTGAGGTTCCTTCCAGTATTTTTCTTGTTGTGTGCTTGAGGAAAAAAAATTGGAAAAAATAGGGTTATGGTTGTTGCTTCCTTCAGTACTAGCCTTATTACCAAAATTTTCTTTATTATCATTATTACCAACAATGTTAGAATTTCCTATGAGTTGTATCATTAGTTGTGTTAATTATTGTTGTCCTTGATCTAGTACCTAATTTATTTCTTGTGTCCCCTTTATTAATTGTTGTCCTGGTTGTTTCCCTTGTAATATAAAATTTGTTATTTTTGTCTATCCATGAATCAGTACATGTAATAAATCCTTGGAACCTAGTCCTCCTCGATCTTCCTTATCCCCCATGGCTACATTGCAGTTAACCTTATTTTTCCTAACCATAATGTTACTCGTATCCCCTAGAAACGTACAAGGTTGACACCCTCACAAGCTATAAAGATTCTAGATGTGATAGAACTATAATATCCTAGGGAATTTTTCTTCTTATTTTTCTTAGCGTTTTTTGCATACAACTAGGGTTTAAAAACAAAAAATTCCTTTTTTCATTCAATAATGAAATAAATAATACAATACAAATATAATCATTATAGTTCCAAAAATAACACAACCCAAACAATTAATTTGAAAACAATAATTCATTAACATAATAGTATAATTCCTCCAACAAAATATCAAGAACAAAATTCAAATCCAACAAAACTAATGATGAGCAATTGTACTTTTCTAGCACTAAAATGTAAACTGAAAACATTACTCAATTATCACTTCTTGTAAGTTAGGAATTTTGAACTTCCATAGAGCGAATGACTTAGGGTTCTGAATAAATCAAGTCATGTAACAACAACTGACACTAGAAATGAAGGATGAACCTTGTCTTAGGTCTTATCTTAAACCCGCCCTCCAAATATTAATTAGAATGCTCCTATGCAGTGTTATATGTATCATTCAGGGCCACTATAGGACTCAACAAGACTCTTTGATTTGTTTCTGTAACCTTATGTTCAACCTTAACCTACCTCAAAGAAGTATCATTAGCCTACTTCAATATAATTTCACATGTATTCAGTCAACAAGGTTTACATTATACCTTAGTGTACTCAGTTTTTTGGTCGTAGGCGTCTCCAATTACTTCAGAAATTTTAGCCTACTGGACTCAGGCACCATTGTGGCTACCTCAGGGATGAAACTCGCGTGTATCCTAACTTCAGACATAATCGTTTTGCTTCGTATTCTTCCTTTATTCCACCTTAATTAACTTGTATTAAATTTATAATTTTTCTTCAGTGTTTAGTCATAGAAAACCCTTACCCCGGATCTCAAAATTATAGTGTCCTGCCTCACAAGTCTAGGAATTATGTTCCTGTTGTTTTCAAATAGACTTGCAGGGCAACAAGAATTAGGTCAATATGCCTTAGGATCTCGACAAAGTCATGTTTCATATGGTCGATGGGGTCGTTGAGGTATTCTAATGGGAAGAGGCCACATGGGCTAATGAGAGGCCTCCACGTGGCCTCCCGAGAATGGACTAAAATTTTGGTATGAGGTCGAACTGCCTCCACAGGGTTCGAAAGGCTGACCAACTGCCTAACAGAAAATCCCCCCACTGACTCGCTTAATATGTTCCTTATTATATCTATGGAATTGAATTATATTTAATATTGAGTGTTTATGGTGTCGATGGGTCGGGGTGCGGGATTAACCCCCAGCCCCAGACCATAGTTATAACATACCACAAAGTTTAGAACAGAGTCACCGCATGCTCAACTATCAACTACACTGGAATTTCGACATGTCACATGAAAATTGTTTTGGTCACTGTAAGTTTAATGCTGGCGGGAAGGGTTAAATCCGACAGTTCCGAAGATAGGTCACATACAACCGTTCGGAGGTAAAGTTAAATGTTAAGGTGGAAAAACTTACCTAAAACAATGGAAGAACCGTAGTGTTGAACCATAGTTGCAGGTTAAGGTTGGAGCAGATGGGGAGTGGAACCTGCCTTGGGTAGGGTTCTAGGAAACCAAACCATGGTGGATATTCCAAACCCGACCCCAACCATGGTTCAAACTAATCGGCGGGTTGTTTAAACAAAACGAATCCAACGATGCACATTACACCATTTGGCACCTTTTTAATCGATTCACGGGCGACATAGTGCATTTAAAGGTTCAACAAATTCCACTTGAACCAGTGGGAATTTCACTGGCGCAGGGAAAAATTGTCGCTCCACGTCATCGCAAAAGGCGAAATCTGTAGAACAATTTGCAAGTGGGTGCGAATTTGAGGATAGTTAGCAGGAAAAATTCTCTGGAGCATAACTCAGTCAATTTTCGACCTTTTTGAGTGCAAAAAGAGCCCAACTAGGGGTTTTTGACTATTATGGAGCCATAAAAGACTTTTTTTTTTTTTCATTTTTAGCACTGTAACTTGATGTAAACACATTTTTTTAGCATAATGAAAGAGGTCGAACATTGGAAGCTAGACTAGGAGATGTAGCCCATGAGAGGTGAAGTCCTTCATCATTTGTTGTATTTTGTATGTTGTTATGGTATTGATGTATTCTTTATTTTATGCAAAAGTGAGTTTTAAAAGCATGTTTATGTGCTAATGTAGTTGACATAATTGGCTAAAAACCCTAAAAATTACACTTTCATTTTTCACCATAAACTCTCAAGTTTACATATACAGATCAATTTGGTATCAGAGCTTTGGTTATTTGGTTGTTTTGAGGGTTTAATTTTATTGCAAGTTTTTATGATTCTTACAACATTGAACGTGAAAATAGGAGAAGGAAATATTGTGGTAGAAATTTCTAAAGTAAGGTCAAGGAGAGAACATTTTCCACAATCTCCACCATAAATTTTTCCTCAAGTTTCACCAAAAGCCTCAACATTCATGGCCCGTGAAGGAGAGCCAGAAAATATGTCAGAGGATGATAAGGCTTTCATAAAGCCATTCTTTGACATGACATAAATGGTGAAATTAATGTATGAAGAGATGAATACAAGGTTGCAAGGTGAGAGCTCCAATCCTCCAAAGCGAGATGGACCTAAAACTCCAAAAGGAAACGAAGGATATGGGTATAAGCCTCCAAAAGGGAATGAAGGGAATCGTGACAAACCACCTTTAACTCCACCACTTCTATCTCCTACAAGGATTAGCATTGGTGGAGGTGCAACGCTTCTATCAACCTTGAAAAACCGGAGGTGCAACGCTACCTCAGCCTGTTAAGGAGTGCGATGCGTATGGTCAAATACCAGGGTTGAATTCTAGGTTGTATGGTCAAACATTGGGGTTGAATTAGGTTAAGTGGATTGGCACCTAGTTTATATTTTTTTAAGAAAAAAAATTAGTCTTTAGTTCTTGTGTGGAGCGCACATATAAAAAATGATTCATTTAAAAAAATAAAAATTGATATATTTATTTTAAAAATGGGGCTCTCAGATATATATATTGACAAATTCAGTTACTAGTTATATTCCAAAAAAGAGGGGATAGAGATCCTTGTTACATTCGAGTGAAGGAAAAGCAAAGCAAGGAGGGAAAAATACTGTGCCTCCTTTGAGATGACTATTAATAGTATGTTGTATATTTGATTCATGATATATCTGAATAAAAAGATATAATATATAAGCAAATTTAAATGACATAATAATAGCAAAGGGAGTTGGAGGAGTGAAGATTAATTCTTGCTTCTTTGACACCCATTTGAAGCATCATTATTACCTTGATTTTTGCCCGGATCGGCGTTGGGAACATTGTTGGAGCTTGAACTAGGAGCATTTTTCTTGTCCAACATGTAACGTGGGATCTGCAAGGATTCTTCAATGTGAGCACAACGATTATTAGCTCCGCTCAGCTGCTCCTGGAGGGATTGGGATTGATGTTGAAGGAATTCAGTGTCTATCTGATGTTTGTCCCCGATTATCCTTAACCGAGCTCTTATCAACTCCATCTTAGCTTGCAGATCAGCACAATGAAAGCAGTTCTCATTCCTCATGATTTTAAAGAGGGGAAAATACAAAGTTACAACTGTGTGAAGAAGAGATCGAAAGGGAAATAGGGGCAATGCTTGAAAATGAAGGGATGTGATTTGCTTGTTGTTGGGATCAACAAATATGAAGGTGACACTATGCAGTTTAAAAGCAGTTGATGGAGAGGGATTCATGTAAGTGACAACGAGCTGCGAGAGAATTAAATAAATAAAGGGGCAACGGGAATATAGGAGCATAGAAAAATGAAGATTCAGATCACAGGTGGCAATGCACAACAAGGCAACAACGAATAAAAGCCCAAGTTGACCCCGATAGAGAGATCAGAATCGAGGATTCATTGCGCGAATGGAGGCATCAAAATACGAGGGCGCAGGGCTATGAGCGATGCGCATCTGGTGCCTAGAAAAGGAGCTGAGGACATGATTTAAAGAGAATAAGAGGGTAGTTGACAGGCTACGTGATGAAGGAGGGTGAGATTCCTAGTAAGATAAGGCCACGGGATAAATGCATGGATGGGTATGGGCTTGGTAGATTTTCCCTGAAAGGATCTTGAAGGTGCAGGGAATCTGGCAGACTACGATCACACATAGTAGAAAAATCATGGAAAAGGAGAGGAGGAGAGGTTATCTTGGGAAAGGAGTTGACCTAAGGGTTTGCAACATGCATTGTTGGCCAATGAGTCAGCTTTCTTGTTATTGAACCTCGGAATATGATAAACTAAGAGGTCTCAAATATCCTTATTCAAGGTTTGACACCTTGTGATCAGTTTACTAAGAGCAATGTTGGGGGTCTGAGCTGAGCTTTTCATCATATTGATGATTATTATTGAATCACCAAAGACCATCACCCTTTGAATCTTGAGTTTCTTTATTATTTAAAGGCCTTTAAGCAGCACATATGCTTCTGCTATGTTGTTTGATTACCGCCCCAACCCCCATTCAAAGGTAGCAACGCTATGGCCCTGCCCATCCATAATGCAGCCTCTTGCTCCTGTTATTCCTGGCTTTTCCTTTGAGGCATTGTCAAAGAAGAATGCATGCCTTTTGATTCTGTCAAGCCACTCAATAAACACTTTTTCTTGGAGTCTGATCTTCCACTGATCCTTGTGGGGGTGTTGGATGGCAGGAATTTTATTGTACCTCGGAGGAGTGTCAAGAGCTCTTCCAAGGAGAATTAATTCTTCAGCTTACAGATCATTGACTCAGTTGAGGTGACTGTTATTTTTGGCAAAGATGATCTCAATGGTGAGGCTCCATGCCTTGCTATGCACTTTCCTGATACAAGTTTTATGATCTTGAAAGGTAACCTTATTTCTCATAAGCCAAATTTTCCACAGAATAACACGATGAAGAGTGTCCCAAACTATTTTGGCCACATTCTTCTTCTTTTTGTCCCATGTGTAGCTGTTTTTCCAGTTAACAATCAGTTTTGAGACCGAATTGATGGTACCCATCTCAACTTGGAAGGGATCCGTGAGGGAATACCAACATTGCTTAGCAAAGCAGCACTCAAAAAAAGGGTGGAAGATAGACTCCTCGGCCATGAGGCAAAGGGGACATCTAGATGCACCCTGGATGCCTTTTTTTTTAAGTTGTCACCTGTCAGGATCTTCCCTTTGACCAAGGTCCAGATGAAGATTTTCATATTTGGGAGTGCTTCTGATTACCAAACTTATTTCCAGATTTCCCAAGGAGGAGTGAGAAATTGTTCTTTGTGAAGAGTCCCATACCCTAATTTTATAGTGTAGGATGACCTAGAAGGATCCCATCTAAAGTTTTCCTCTTTGTCTTTTGAGAGTGGAGCAACGCCATGGATCATTCTTTTCAGAGAGGCTTTGTCATTTTCAAGATGAGAAGGCAAGTTTGGGAAGGTCCAACCATTCTAGTTGTTGGTTCTCTCATCCCAACTAGATATTTTCTCCAGAGTGTTGATCCCATGCTCTCGAAGATATGTCTGTATGTGCAGAGTGCTTGGGTTGTTTGAGAGAGGGGGCTGGCCCACTATTTTGTCCTCTCAAATGTTGATGTTGTGACCTCCCTGCAGGACTTTGGATATGTTGTTGCAAATGAATGGAATGAATTTTTTACACTGAACCCATATTCGAGAGCAAGGTCTGTTGGGGATGGCCTAATCAAGAAGGTTTTGTCTTGTAGTAGAAAGATATTTTGTTTCCATCACTTTCTTCCACCAGCATTTTTTTCCAGTAATAAGACACCACACTATTTTCCCACCAAAGGCTATGTTCAGTAGTTTGGGTATGTAGATGGCAAGTCCACCATTTTCATAATTTTGAGTTACCTACCTCCATTTGACCAGATTGAATTTCTTCTTCTCACTTTTGCCACCTTTCCATAAGAATTGTCTTAAATTTGCTTCCATTTTGTGTTGAATGCTAATGGGGGCTTGCAGCAGCGAAAAAAGATACAGAGGCAAGGTAGAGAGAACATATTTTAAGAGGATCATGCGCCCAGCCAAATTGAGCCATGAAGATCCCCATTGTTGGACTTATTTTTTTCATCTTGTTGATGGTAATGCTCCAAACTACAATCTTTAACTGTCCTGAGCTGACAGACATCCCAAGGTAATTGAAATTAGTCCAATTCCATTTGTAAGATACCCCAAATATTTGAGTGATGCTATGGATGGTGTTCATGGTTGCGTTCCACCCATAAATGCAACTTTTATGGTAGTTTATTTGCCCTCTAGAAGAGTGCATAAATTTATCAAGAATATTTTTAAATCTCTTAGCTATGATGCTAGTGGCTCCTCCCATTAAGAAAATATCATCAACAAACTGAGAATGATTCATGTTTTTTACTCCATTGCTAAATTTGATACCAATGATTAGTCCAACAATGTGATTGTGATCCAAAGCCCTGTTGAAAGATTCAACCATGAGAATGAAGAGAAAAGGAGATAACGGGCAGCCCTGCCTTAGGCCTCTAGAAGATTGGAAGTAGTTTCTAGGCCTTCCATTGACCATAGGAGAGATCCAAGGATTGGAAATGCATGCATAAATGAGGGATACGAAATATGCTTCAAATCCCATTTTCTGAATAACAGAAAGGAGAAAGGAGTGCCTCACTCTATCGAAGGCATTGGCAAGATCAAGTTTCAGGATAAACCCCTTCTCCGTTCTCATCATACTAGATTGAATGGCTTCTTTAACTAATAGATTGGAATCTATGATTTTCCTGCTAAAGATGAAGCCACCGTGATTTTCAGAGATGAGATTAGGGAGGAGGTCTTTGATACGGGTGGCAAGGATTTTGGTGATGATCTTGTAAGAGGAGTTGCAAAGGGATATAGGCTTGAATCTGGATAAGGAGGAGGGGCGGGTCTCTTTGGGAATAAGAGAAAGGAATGTCGAGTTAGTGAATCCCCCAATATTTTTTTTCCTTTGGACCCAAAGTATCATTTTGATGAGTTATTTTTTAATGACATCCCAGAAGGTCTGATAAAGGCTTATGGTGAATCGATCTTGGCCTGGTGCTTTGTTAGGATGGAGAGTCCAGATCGCATTGAGAATTTTAGCCTCTTCAATGTCCTTGGTCAGGGAAGAGTTGGTGATCTCTTCAGTAATCATTGTAGGCATGTGGACCAAGAATTCACTGTAGTCCTCCAACTCCATGGTTTCAGATAGAAGGCTTTTATAATGGCTATAGCCAGCTGATTTCATTGCCTCCTGATCTATGTGAATATTGCCTTCTTCATCCATTATGGCTATGATATTATTTCTAGACATTATAATGGTGGTTTGCTTGTGAAAAAATGAGGTGTTTTTATCCCCAGCTTGAAGCCAGATTCCTCTATTTGAGTCTCCATTTTTCCTCTTCTTTTCTATTTGCGCTATACAAGGTCCAATACAACTCTTTTTCCTGATCCTACTTTTATTTATTCATCCCTTGAATGTCTATGTATTTTTGGATTTCTTCTAGCCTTCTCTTGATGTCTTGTATTATTATGTCTGGTTCTCTATAGCGATGTTTTGTCCATCCTTTGAGAGTAGTGCGCACAAGCTTCAACTTCGTCTCCCAAATGTGCATTGAAGAACCCTCGATATGTTGCTTCCAAATGCTTTTAACAATGTATCTAGATTTTTGGATGTCACTCCAAAGCGAGTTGTAGCGAAAAGGGAGAGGCTCGAGGGAGGATTGATCACCAAAGATAAGGGTGACGGGATAATTATTAGAGGCCGAACATGGTATAATGGTGGAGGTTGCAACGAAGAAGTAGGAGATGAGGGGAATAGCAACTAAAAAATGGTCAAGCCTTTCCCTAATATTTCCAGACCCAATTTTTCGATTGCTCCATGTGTGTTATCTCAAAATCAGACCCTGATAGGCTGCTAGTCAAGGAGACCCTCAGTAACTATTTCAAACCAAAATTTTAGTTGAGGCTTAGCCTCCTCAACCTGAGAGGGCTCTCTCAATATGTTAATTATTTACAAATAAAGATAAGATGGCTAACTCTGTGAATAAAATGAATAATTGGTTGTACTACTAATCAACAAACATCTATTGGGTAAATGGAGTCAAATGTGCTTTCACAAAACATAAATATCAGTTTCATATGGAAGACAGGGCATTTCAGGGTTTAAATGCATCAATAGAACAGTAGGACAGAGGATACACATAGTTCATGAACATATATAGGAAGTTAGTGCACCTTCAGTGAATTCTAAGTAATATACATTCATGCCACTGCAAGTAATTTAAAGAGAAATATAATGAGACAATCAAACATCCATAACCCCTTCTGAATCCTGAGTGATGAAACAAAACTCTCTGTATTAAGATAAAAACACAGTTCTCTGATATTACAAAAAGTATGCTTGTTCAATGAAAATTCCATCCCTTTGCAATTTGATTTCTTCCCTCTTATAGAGTGGTCAATACATCCTTGGATTCCTTCCAAACATTTGAGAAGAAATTCGAATTTGACACCTATCAACTTCTAAACAAACTTCATTTACAAACTGATAGTTAAACTGTCTGTCTTACAGTCCTAATATAACTAGGACTAAAACACTATTTATTATATCTTAACAACCTTTAACAACCTTATCTAATCATTAAAAACTATGCTTGACAACTAGACTTCAACCATGATGTTGTTCATCTTCTTGTTGTTAGACCCCATCAACCTGCTTCTTATCCATTCTTGTAAAATAGGAGCATGTTTCCTGTATAATAGCTGAATGCCTCATTTCTGTCCATTCGAACCAATTGCTGAAGAACTGGTTCTCAAAACATGTGGCAAATTTCTTATAACCTTCATTTGAATTCGACCTTCCAGCTGTGCAAATCCCAACCCCCAAAATGGTGCAAAAACTACCAATACTACTGCACTACGAAACTGCTGAGTCTGTTATTTTCGTAGCGCATAATTTTCCTTTTAAAATCATGCTTCAAACCTCCATTTCTATGTGCCAAACCCCCTGGATCTTCATTGATATTCTCCATATACCTCCCACCAGCATCAAATCTCAAAACCAAACCCTTTTCAACTTTGAAAATTTGCAAAAAAATTTCAAATTGCATCCTACAGCAGTTTCGTAGCGCGCTACGAAACTGCTGTGTGTCACCTTCAGCAGTTTCGTAGCGTGCTATGAAATTTTTGAGTCTTCACTTTTCACAACTTCCTTCAAAAATTTTAGTTTTCAATCCTTTAATACTATATCTCCAGGTGTATATCAACTTCCATAACCCATAAACATCAACTTTAAACAGCTCCAAAAATGAGATATTACCACATAACCTCAAAAATTTGTTAAAAGATGATACTTACTGTTTGCACTTATTTTAGCTGTGGCTGATATTCAAACTATGCTAGCTGAATTTCCAGGTCTTCTACTCTCCTCTTAAGCCTTCTATTGTTTTCCCTTAGCTTGGTATTGACCATCCTAATGAATTTTGCTTCTTTGATTGCAGGTAGGGTCCATATGAAGAATTGAGCTTGACTATCAATTAATTCAAGGTTTGGATTTTTCTCCAGCTCCCACAGTCCTTTCATCCTTTCAAATTTGGCCCTTTCTTCTGCATGCACTCTCACTTTTTTCTTCAACTTATCAGTCTCATTATTTTCCAATCTGAGTTTGCCTTTGACATCTTCATAGCTGCTCTTTTCCTTCTCAATATTGAAAACCCTGTTTCTGTCTTCTTCAGGCATTGAAAATGATGTATTTGTAGTTTCTTCAAAAACATTAGCACTTTCACCTCATGTTTGATCTATCTCCATGTCTGATTGTTTCAACTTCTTGGAGTGCCTAGTTGAGGGTTTCCTAGGCTTAAAGATAAACTCTGCCACTTCATCCTGAAAATCTAACATTTTGGATGTCCTCAATTTCTTTGATTTGCTGCCACCTGTATCCAGTTTGATGAAGTCTGCTTGTACTAGGGGAGACTCTTCAATGTCAATAGCTTGAAGTATATCATTCAAATCACCTCTTGAACTCTCTGTAACTACAGTCTTACCCTTTTCCTTTAACCTTTGACTCCTAGTCAACCTCATTTGATCTGTTTTACTAGTTGACTGTTCTAGAATTGTCTCCTTAACCAGAGTTTTTTTCTTCTGTGTAGATTTAGGAGTATCTTGGATTTTCAATGTTGTTCCTATCATTAGTTCTTTAACTTTTTTTCGAGGCTTGAGCTTAGCAAATCTTCTTGACTTTGTTTCTACAGGGGCAATAATATTTGATGGAGTTTTTTCTTTAGCTTGAGGACTAACACCTATTCCTTCAATCTCAATTCTACTCAAAAAGAGGAATTCGACCCAATCTCTTTTTTCTTTCTGCAACTCATGTAAGACTATTAACTTGACTAAGCCATGGTGAAATAATGAGGTTTAACATGACTCAACTTTCATTTGTACCTTATCAAACATCTTATCCAAACTTCTAAAAAGATAAAAAGGTAAATCTAGAGATATTATCCCTGTGAAATGAAGCAAAAGTTTAAAGTGATAGGTATACACCTTGTGGTATCTCCCTTCGCAGGTGAAGTACCTCTGAATATTGTAGAGCAGATTGGAAAATGTATCTTTAACATAACTTCTTGGCACAACCTTGTTCAAGTCAACCTCTGTAAACTCTGGTTTTAGAAATATTTTGCAGGGTACCATGTCAAACTTGAAGTTTTTAAACCACCTGTCTTCAACCCTCGGAATTTCTATAACTGCTGATATCACTTCAGGGGAAATTGGTAAATTGAGGAATCCAATCTTTGAGTTTGATCCTGTGAATTTTATGGCAAATTCTTTGGTGACTTGAGTGTGTCCTCCTTGAAGTTTTTCACAATACCTCCAGCAACCTACTTTCTTAAAGGCTTCTTCAACAGACTTGTCTTTTGTCAGGGCTTCTACACCTTCAGGCTCTGTTCTTAGGCAATGACCAAACCTATGACTCCTTTCTTCAACCATTTTCTTCTTGAAAACCTTGTATCTTCAGAAATCTGTGATAATCCCTTTGAAAACCATGTGTCCTCAGCAAATTAGCAAATTAGCAATCAGAGCTTCCTGTTGAATGAACTGGCTCGCTTGGTAAATGAGTTTAGCCTCGCTTGATAACAATTATGCCTCGCTTGAAATATAGTTTCACATCCTCGCTTGAATTTGTTTCAGTGAACTTTGGTCTTTCACCACTAATTTTGATCCAGGTGGATATCGGTGGCCACCCACCTAATCCATTTGGACCCACACCATCAATTCTTGCAACTTTTCACATTCAGCACCACTTACTATTTTTAACAAGTTTTCGGGTCTTGCATTCCCGAAGCCGTTTTTGGGCCTTAATGATCCAGGTGGATATTGGTGGCCACCCACCTATTCCATTTGAACCCCCACCATCAGTTCATTCAGTTTTTAAGTTGCAGCACATCTTACTATTTTTAGCATTTTTTCGGGTCCTGAACTTCTGGAGCCGTTTTGAGGCCCTAAACAACGTTTTTTGGGAAAACTGGGAGCAACATGTGTCCATGGACCAATGTTTCTCACATCGAAAGTTGTACTCCTCAGATATATCTTTCTAATGAGCTATTGAACGCGTCAAATGGAGATCGGATGCCAAAGTTACGTCCCCGGGAAGTTGAAACACCAATTAACCCAAATGGGACCCACAGTTTTGGCGCTTCATCTCCTAAAGTTAGGTTTTTGGACGTTTCAGTTTTTCCATTGTATCTCAATAATAAATAAGCCCTCGAGCCTCATTGTAACACAGTTCAGAGGTCTGTAGCCACCACATCTCTTCTCAGAGATTCGCTACCAACACCCTAGCTATTTTATTTCCATTATGTCTGTAAGCATATTTATGTTATTTGATATTAATGAAATGACGCATTATTTCCGTTGCATCTCTATGTTTATGGTTATTTTTGTATTCTGTTGCGTTCTTACATAAATCCAGATCAGTGGTATCAGAGCGATCTGCTCTTTCTTTCTTTTTCTTTGCATGTCCCCAACGCGGTCAGGGTATAAGGAGTTAGGGCTCGATCTGGTTGAACCCTTGCAAGATCAGCCTCGCAAACCCCAACGACTTCCCATGGCGGAAGAAAAAAAAGACGAGGGAGCAGGGGATCCTATCAAAATATTGCTTGAGGAGGCCCTCAAGAAACAAAGGAACGCGATGATGGATTACTTTGCTCAGATCCTTCAAAGACTGCCCACCTACGGTGCATCTGCATCCAACAGCCATTCTGGAGGTGCCACTCCCTTCAAGGTACAGGTAAACTTTGATATTCTTGTATTGAAGGCCAAATAGATGCAAACTTCGTAGATAGATGTTTGAATTTGCTGGAAGGGTATTTCTCGGTCCATGATTTCTCTGACCGAGAAAAGATTATTTTTGCACTCCTCAAAACTGCCCCCCATGTCAAAGATTGGTGGGAAACCTATCGTGAGCAAGAGGACGAAGGGGAACCCTCTACGTTCTCGGCCACACCCACTCGGAATTCATTCTGAGACGGCATCAAGGAACAATATTACCCTGTGGGGAGCTATGAGGACAAATACATCCAATGGACCATGTTGCGGCAAAAAAGGGATCAAGATGTGCATGAACTGACGAATCTGTTCCATACCCTACGCACAAAGTTGGGTATTAAAGATTCAGAGAGACATTTGGTTCTCAAGTACCGCGATTGTCTACACAAACACATTCAAGAGGAAATGGAGTTCCTAGACATTACATGGCTTGGCACGGCATATCGCCATGCTGCCAAGATCGAGCAAAAATTTAAGCAGAAGAAGCGAGACTTTGGATCTGTGAATCTGAAAGGTGCCCCCGAACCGAAGAACTAGGGGCAAGGCCAAAGTGGTGCTACTCAGAACAACACCACAAATCAAAATAAGGACACAGGGAAGTCGTGTGAATTTCATAACAGCCCCACTCACAGCACAAACGAGTGTCGGGCCAAACAGTCATTAGTGGCCGAACTAAAGGCACCTGAATCGGATGCATTTTCTGATCCTGAGTTAGAACCAGACAAAGGCAATGACAAAGGGAAGCAAATCATTGATGTGGATCCCAGTTCCATTGTTGCCACCATCAAGATCCAAAGGGAGGACCCAGAGGATCCAGAGGAGGGGGAGTGCCTCTTCCATTTGAAAATGTGGGTGAAGGGTTCTCCGTTGTAATTTCTTGTCAGTAGCAGAAGCCAAAAGAACCTCGTTTCAGCAGAGGTCGTGAAGCAGCTCGGCCTACCAACCATAGCACACCCGCAGCCATATACCATCGGGTGGCTTCACCCAGGGAGAGATATCTGCATCCACCAACAATGCCGCCTTCCGTACAACATCAAGCCATTCACGTATGAGGTATTATGTGATGTTGCTCCTCTTGATGTAGCTGATGTATTATTGGGCCAACCAAACTTGTGGAGGCGACATGTTGTGTATGAGTCTAGGCCTCGTGCTGTTATTATTACTTTGGGAAATAACTTGTACAGGATACCAGAGGTAGGATTGCCTCCTATCATCTCTTTGACTACTGCAAAACAACGCAGTAAGATTGTTTCCCAAATGAGGAAATTCATTTTCCTTACAACTCGCTCACAGGGAAAGAATAATATTGTGGCCACAACCTCGAAACAAGCTCCCTTACACAGCTGCAGCAGATGGAAAAATTCATGGAGGAATACAAGGACATTTTTTCCTCACTCACAGAGGTTCATCTACACTGTCAAGACAAGCACTCCATTGATCTGACCCGCAATGCACTGCTGCCTGATGTTGCTATACCTCCTGCACATACACATACAGAATCCACACAGGTACTATCTGAGGCTGATAAAGAAACCAAATTTACTAAATGCATCCAGCATGTCTACCCACAGGTCCATGACATCTTCAACAAATCTAATACCCAGTTCAATAGAATTTGCTTCATCTCAGGAAGGATCTCAACGCAATGGGGACCATTACTTCCTAAGGATGGAGGAATGATCTAGGTGGATATTGATGGCCACCCACCTAATCCATTTGGACCCGCACCATCAATTCTTGCAACTTTTCACATTCAGCACCACTTACTATTTTTAGCAGGTTTTTGGGTCCTACACTCCCGAAGCCGTTCAATACCTTGCTTTCCTTTTTGTAGCAAAACTCTAGCAATTGTGTTTTCGGAAGCAAATGTAAAAACCATAAATTCTTTGGAAAAATCTGGACTGATGAGCATCGGTGCTTGTGTGAGTGCCTTCTTGATTTCTTCAAAATATTTCCTTGCTTCAGCTGTCCATTTAATGTCCACTCCTTTCTTTAGCATCCTTGTTATATCTTTGACAATCTCAGCAAAGTTAGGAATGAAGCGCCTAACAAAATTCACTTTCCCAAGAAAAGATTGAATCTCTTTCCTACTTCTTGGAAAATATACCTTTTGAATTGCATTGAATCTATTAGGATCAATCCTAATTCCTTCTTCAGGAATAATATGACCAATTAATTTTCCTGATGTTAAAGCAAAGATGCTTTTAGTAGGATTGAGAGAGATACAAAACCTTCTACATTTCAGCAGAATTTTTTCTAGGTGTTTCAAATGATCTTCTTCTTTCTTTGAATAGACTGTGATATCATCAAGATAAACAACTACCGACTTATCCTTTTCTTCAGAAAAAAACGATGTCCATTTCTCTTTGGAAAGTGGCTCCCGCATTCATGAGACCAAAGGGAATTTTAGCGTACCTGAATGTACCCCATGGTGTTGTGAAAGTTGTCTTTTCTTGATCATCTGGATGCACAAGAATATGATTGTAACCTGAAAAGCCATCAAGCATAAACATCCTTTGTGAACCAACAATATTTTGCAGAATTGAATCCATCTTAGGAAGAGGATAGTTATCCTTTAGTGAAGCCTTATTCAAATTTATGAAGTCAATACAAATTATGATTTCTCCATTCTTCTTCCTCTTCATCAGCTTGCAATTTTGGTGCTTTAAAAACATCATTTTGATCAAAAAGCTTCTCAAGAGGAATAAGACCCTTTGGTATTGAATTATTCTTTAATTGCAAAACTTCAGAATTTTCTACAGGCTCAACAAGCATATTTGTTGATCTACATGTGTATTTTCAAATTCTTCTTTCAACTCAATAAAGTTCTTGACCTGTTGATCATCTTCAAAAACTTTCCAATTTATGATATTGTCCAGTATAGCTGGCCTATGATGAACTTCAATCTCATATTTTTCATTTGAATTCGTAGGAATAATGAAAAGACTTGCGAAAACAACAAGGGAATCAGCAATAGAATTTTGATCTCTAATTTTGACTATGAAGGAATAAGACTAAAAATTTTCCAACAAGTCTAAAACTAAATTTCTATAAGCCCTCATTCTTACATCCTTCGTTTGATAGACACCCTCAACTTGTCTGATAACCAATTCAGAATCTCCAAAAATAGAAATATTTCGAGCCTTCATCTTTTTCAAAATATCTAGACCCAAAATCAAAGATTCATATTCAACCATGTTGTTTGTGCAATCAAAATTCAGTTTGTAAGAGTAAAACTTACTCTCATCATTTGGATTTGTAATCCAAATCCCTGCTCCTGCCCCTTCTTTTCCTGCTGATCCATCAAAGTACAATGACCACCATTCCTCCATCTCTTTGTCATTTACTTGTCGATTTTCTACATGCTGATTTTCTGAGTGTTGATTTTTTGAATGCTGATTTTCTGCTCTTATTTCTTCCTCAACACTATTATTTGATTCATTGAAAATAATGGCAGATCCAAGCTCAGTATCAAAAGCATAAATAGGAAAATTCTGAGGTTTATCTTTACTGCTTACCATGTAGGCCATTCTAGTCTATCGATACAACCTCCTTTGCTCATCAAAAACATGAATTGTGGCACAGGAAAGATCCATCTGCATTGTGCCTTTAATTTTCACTGCCCATGATCTTGACAATGGCATACCAAACTTTGGAGGAACATTAGCTACAACAATGTCCATAAAAACTGTCTTTGCTGGAATTTGCGTGAGGCCAACAACAACATCCTTTATTAGACCAATACATTGAACCCTCTTGGAATCAAAGGAAAACAAATCCTTATATGGTCTTGTGATTTGCAATCCCATTCTCTCCATGATAACCTTGGGCATAAGGTTATGAGAAGCTCCTGAATCTAACATAGCATTATGCAAAGTATTATCATGAATACTAATGCTTACATAAAAAGGAGGAAACTCTTCATTTTGATCATCTTCTAACCTTGGATCCAAATATATAGTAGGATTTTCTTCTTGGACATTCAAGATATCAGCAGCCCCTGGTTGTGAATTCAACATCTTAACTATCTTGCTTCTATATTCATTCACCTTGAGAATCTCACTGAAAGGGACTGATATTTTAATCTTTGAAATTTCATTCTCAAGGTTGAAAACAGAAACAGACTTTTCAGCATCTTTGACAAGAGGAGGAATTTGAGTGTCTTTCTTACCAAGTGGAATATATTTTTTACCTTCAGCCACCTTTGGGGTATCATTCTTAGCTTCAGAAACCTTTAGAGCATATTTCTTGGGTTGTGCTTTGTTTGCAATGATAGGCACATTTCTATTTCTGAGATTATATTGCTTTTGCATCTCAAAAATAGCATGTTGATACCCTTTAAAATAATCTGATGGTTCTTCTCCTAAATAATGATTATTTTGTTTAAAGAAAATATATGTTGAGTCCAAGAATTTACGGAGGGGACCCTAGTAATTCTCTTTTATTGGACATTTAATAGTTAAGGGAAATTATCTCTTCTTTTCTTTTCCTAGAGATGAGAGAGAACTCTCAAGGGGAGAGGAGGGAGATATGGAAAAGAAAGGAAAGACGATGCCTGGGGATTATTCTTGAGCTCGACTAGGGCCAGTGGAAACTTCAGATTGCAGACTTGGTATGTGGAAAATTCAAGGCTAGACTGAGGGATCTTGATACCAATGAATTAAACTTGAGAAAACCATTGCCTAAGTGATTTTTCTAGAACTGAGGAGATCGGGGGGAGAAACTAAAAGTAATAGCTAATTTCTCATTGGAAGGGTGGTGTGGTCCCATTTGTAAATTATTGGTCATTGACATAGTAGATAAGTATATATATGGTCTTAAATTTCATTTCAGTAGGATGCTAGATAAATATGTTAATATTGAACAATACCTTGTAATATGAAAAGTAAGACGTGTGTTATCTTCAAAAAATAAAATAAAAAAATATGTATATGTACTTATTTATGTGATGGTATGTGCCCAACAAGTCTAAGTCATGTACCAAATATGTGAACTGTTCTTATATTCTGTGTAGCCTGTGAGGCTAAGTCATAAACAAAGTATGTGAGTTACTCTTTTATTCTTTTTCAAAGAGAGTTCGTTCTTTTCATTATAATGCTTGTAAAACCCTTGGTAAAGGTGGCAAGCTACAAGAAAACCAACTATGATAAAAATATATATATAAGCCCTTGGTTACGACAGTAGGGAAAGAATGTGGAACTAAAAATAAAAGAAGAACACCTGCTAATATAATTCGTATAACAAAAGGAAATCTTGTTGAGGGTTACTAGTGAGCTAAACAGGAAAACAACATTACAGTAAGAAATGTTATGTAGAGAAGTCATAGAGGGCCTATACCCATATTTACTCCTTGTAGCCAGTCAAATTGTCGATAGCCCAAGAAAAAATTTTGGATTGTGAAGCTCTGTCGAATGAATCAGAGCGAGTAGGGTATATAGAGGATAAAGTTAGAGAACGAATGGAGCCAAGCTAGAAAGACTGAGAATTGTAAATATTTCTTAAAATAATTTTCAAGGAAAATTCAAACCACAAAATTGTATAGACCATGAGCATAAATTTAAGCCGAGATACAACCATAAAAAATTTAACAGATTAATGTAATGCACATATTTCATTCACACGAATTTACCCCATGATAGCAGCAGAGAAAAAATTATTATACACATTACAACAAATGCATGTTAAACTATAGAACTGTATTTCAAAATAAAAGGGAAGACCTCCATTAGAAATAATTAAACAAGAGAAATACATTAGATCTGAAAGACCTGGATTATTCTCACTTCATGGGTGAAGAAGATATACCCAGTTGAAGTGTCTAAAATAATACCATAATAACTAAGCCATCTTGCAACAATAAGTGACTGCAATGGGTAAGGCATCTAGTCCCTAATTATAAATTCACTAAGGAATTCTAGGGAAAAACCAACCCCGAACTATGCCTTCCTCGACTCAGATTTAGCAGCGAAACTCACTAAAAATCAAGGAACAGAAGCTCTGCTCCATTTTAGGGAACAATTGAAAAAAATATATAACTTAAACCATAAATATGCATTAACCATCTTTAGATTGCAAGATGAAAACCCTTAGTGTAATCCATTGTCAAACAAAAATCTCTCAAAAAAACCCTCAAGGAAGGGTAATATAGCAAGGAGCACCTTAAGTTTGTTGTGCAAGGAACCCAAGTTGCAGTGGCATATAGAAGATTGAACCAAAGCTGCATATACAATGGAAGTAGGAAGTCCAAGCCCATAGTATCGAGTCTACAAACAATGTATAACCCTAACTTAACACAGTATTTTGGAATGATATTGTTGAGGTTATGCGAAAAAGAAAGGGAACTTAACATAATACCTTTAAGTGACTAGTGAAGGATTCAGAACTTTGCATCTGCAACCATAGGAAGCCAGGGTGATCATTTTAGAGACAGGAATAAGGATAAAAAATTAAACAATAGACAAGACAGGAAAAGAGCAGTGACCTAGAAGGAACCATTACCATGTTGCAAAGGATACAGGCCACATTTGTCCATCCATCCACGAACCAGAAGGGAAAGGAAAATAAATCGAAAAACCGGAGATCAATCGTTGGTGGCGACATGTTGTCAAGAGCATTGTTCCTCTGGATTGTGATAGAAATCCTAGTGAAGTAGGGGTTTGGTAGAGAGACTTTCCCCGACGTCAGAAACATTTGAATGATCGGCATTGAGAGAGACAAAATTGGGTAGCTACCCTTACCCACCAGAAAATGTGAGGCGTTGTTGGATGAGAAGGATTCGAGATCGATGGTAGCACATGTTACATATGTCTCTCCTTCAATGTATTGGAAGGATTGAGAACCTGGACAGCTGGAAAGCATTAATGCTAGTTGGTTTCCACTCTCTTCCATATCAAAATTCAGATAACCGTAGTTTCCAAGGAATGACAAAAGGGTCGATTATGATCAAACAATGATGGTAACACAAAGTAATTATGATAATTAACCTGCATATTATATACTTAACGTTATGGTGTGACGTACCAAATGTGAAAATATGGTTAACTTATAAACACGAATTGGGATATGTTAAATTTTGTTATATATATATATATATATATATCAAGTATATTGTTATTGCATGTGATAAGTGGTATCAAAGCATTGGGTTGCTACACTGAGGCATGTATGGACATATGTGGAATAACAGATGTGAACATGGTGCATGGAAAGGAAGTTGATACAATATGAGATGGGGAGAAGGGATTACCCCACCAGGAAGACCATCCGAAGGAGCAAGACCTATGCCTTTTTAGGAAAAAAACCCATAAATGTGGGTTCAATTAGGTGGAGAAAGCTAGAACACGAATGCAATATTTAATAGAGAGTGTTAAAAATATATGAGCATAAATGATGAATTTGAGGGTTGATAATGAAAGGTTGTGGTTGGAACATGAAAAGATCATGAAAAACCTCTCAGACAGGAAAAACAAAAGGAATACGAATCTTAGTCAATATGAAGGGAATAGAGAGGAGTTGTACAGACAATAAGAAGACAACCCAAAATTTGAGGGAGGTCGAGTTGGAAATGAAGAAGAATATGATAATGTTTCTAGTGGAAAGGGAACTAAGAGACATGCAATTAAACTACAAGGGGAGTTTAATCAAATAAAGTCCCCGACCTCTGATGGAGAGGTGGAGGAGACGGTTGAAACGTGGCTAATCAATATGAACAAATACTTTGAAATAAATGAATATGATGATAATTTGAAAGCAAGAATGGCAATATGTCAACTGCAAGGTAAGGCCACCTTATGGTGGGAAGAGATTAAAATGGTTCGAGGAATTGATGAGTAGGAAGTTACTTGGGAACAATTCTATAAGCATTTTAAAGATAAATACTTGACCGAGTAGTTCTATGATGAAAAAGAAAAATAATTTCACAATATGAAATTGGGCAACAGTCCATGGATGAGTGTATAACTAAGTTTACCTCTTTGTTAAGATATGTCCCTTACATCCACGAAGAGAAAACCAATGTGTAGTGGTTTACCAACAACCGACTCGCTTTCATGAAGGAGAAATTGGAATTTGAAAACCCTAAGACAATGGACAAGGCCATTCAAAAGGCTCGAATTTGTTATTATCAAATGAAGCAGAAAGGGGATAATACTAAGGGTTGGATAAATAAAAGGGGCAGAAAAAATTATCAAACACCAAAAATATGAGACTTGCTGGAATTAAGAATGCAAGCAGAAAATTGTCGAATGGGCCTCTAAGTAAAAATAAATAGAAGTTCATATCCCATAATGAAATTAGGAAAACTGAACTGTTTAGCAAATCGGAGCCCAGTAAAAATCAGAAGCCCCCCTTGCAGTGTTGGGGTTGTGGGGAATCCCACTATTATAAAAATTGTCCTCACCGTACCAGATCAGAACCAACTGCTAACATTCAAGGAGTCTCTACTGTCGATGAGGTGGAAAGGAGCATACCAAGGATCAATGTAGCCTTAGAGGATCATCAAGCTGAATATCAACCTGCACTAGTAGAGCTTGAAGGTAAAATAACTAACCATCTTGTTTCTATTTTAATAGACCAGGGTGCAAGATTGAGTTATCTCAATCCAAAAATAATTGATTTATGTCATATGAAAAGTTTAAAATTCAAAAATCCTTGGCTAGTGCAACTGGCTATGAAAGCTAAGAGAAGAGTTACCACGAAGGTAAAGGACTTTTTAATTGAAATAGTTGGACAACAAGTTAAGGCAAATTTAAATATGCTACCACTAGGTTCCTATGACGTGATGATAGGCATGGATTGGCTAGAAAAGCATTGAATCTTAATAAATCGTAAGGATACAACTATTAATTTCCTTATTGATGAGGGTATTAGAAAAGAAATTTGGGGTATTAGAAGGGAATTCAAGATACACCCCATTTCATCCCATGGGTTGGGCAAGTGCATTCACAACGACTAGCAAATCTACGTTTTTCAGGTGAGATACACCAATTCTAAAGATAAGATATCTACTCTGGAAAGCATACCAATCATCCAGGAGTTTGTATATGTCTTTCTGGAAGAAATCCAGGGACTTCCTCCTAAGAGAAACATCAATTTCACTATAGAAATAGTTCCCGGAGCTACCCCAGTATCAAAATCCCCTTATAGAATGAGTATCCCTGAGTTGACAAACTTAAAGATGCAACTCCAAGAGTTGTTAGACAAAGGCTATATCCGCCCCAGTGTGTCCCCTTGGGGAGCCCCAATTTTGTTTATAAGGAAAACAGATGGCACTCTTTTCTTATGTATTGATTATCTTGGCAACTAAATAAGTTAACGATTAAAAATAAGTACATGTTGCCCAAAATTTATGATATGTTCGATCAAGTTAAGGGCGCTACTGTGTTTTAAAAAATTGATCTATGATATTGATATTACCATATACGAATAAAAGATGAAGATATTTTTAAAACAACAATTAGGACATGCTATGGACACTACGAGTTTGTTGTTTTTCCATTCAGGCTCACCTATGCTTCGACAACATTCATGAGCTTGATGAATGGTACTTTCTACCCCTTCTTAGCCAAGTTTGTTCTAATTTTCATTGATTACATCCTAGTTTATTCTAGTAGTTTGGAAGAACATAAGGAACACCTCTGGATAGTATTGCAAAATTTGAGAGAGAACCAACTTGATGATAAATTTAGCAAATGTGATTTTTATAAGGACCAAATTCAGTACTTAGGACGCAACATCTCCTCTGAAGGTATAGCGGTGGATCCGGAGAAAATTAAAACCATCATGGAATGGCATGTTCCAAAAAAAAATGTAACCGATTTACGCTTTTTTATGGTTCTGGCCAGATATTATCATCGATTTGTAGAGGGGTTATCTAAATTTTCTCACCCTATCACCTCCTTGCAAAAGAAAGGGAAAATTTTCAAGTGCTCAAAAGAGTGTCAACAAAGTTTTGAAAATTTGAAGCACTTACTTACTACAGCTCCTGTGTTGAAAGTTGCAGATCTGGAAAAGGAATTCACAGTTTGTATGGATGCTTGCTAGGAGGGTGTAGGGGGAGTCTTAATGCACAAAGGTAAGGTAATCGCTTACGAATATCGTTAGTTAAAGGAACACGAGCATAGGTACTATGCCTATGACTTGGAGCTAATGACAGTAGTCCATGCTTTGAAAGTATGGCAACACTATTTTCTAGGAAAAATATTCATGTTGATGACAGATCACAGTAGTTTAATCGGTTTCTTTAAGCATCCCAACGTTAATGCACGTCAATCTAGGTGGAATGTGTTTCTAAGCGAGTTTGACTTTGAAACTGGAGATCTTAAGGGGAAAGAAAATCGTGTGGCCGATGCGTTAAGTAGAAGGTTGCATTATGTATATGAGATTTCATATAGTCAAGTGGCCTTTAACTTTTCCAAGTAGATTAAAGAAGTTGCCCTGAAAGATATGGAATATGAATGTCTTTGGTAGCAAGGTAAGCTTGCACGAAATTCCAGGACACAAACTGAATATGATATCAATAACAATAATTTGCTAATATTTAAAGGGAGAATGTATGTTCCTAATAAGTTATCAATTTAAAAAAAAAAAATATTAGATGAATTCCACATAAGCCCCTACACTGCTCATCCAAGATGTCAGAAGTTATTTTCTGCAATTAAAAAAAATTATTATTGGTCCAGAATGAGGAAAGACATTGCAAAATACTTAGCAAAATGCTTAGAATGTCAACAGGTCAAGGCGGAACTCCAACACCCTGCTGGTTTGTTGCATCCATTACCCATTCCCGAGTGGAAATGGGGTACAATTACCTTAGATTTCATAAACGGATTACCCATATCCAAAAGACAAAATGATTTATCATGGTAGTAGTGGATAAATTGAGCAAAGTAGTTCATTTCATTCTTTTTAAATCCACTTACCAAACTTCCCAAGTGGCATATATATTTATGAGAGTGATCCAGATTTATGTAGGAACGCAACAGAATAAACATATAACCATAAATACAGAGATGCAGCGGAATTAACACTTCATTTCATTAATATCAAAGAACTAAAATTTGCTTACAGACAGAATGGAAATAAAACTAGCTAGGGCACTGGTAGCTATCTCTGAGAAGAGATGTGGCGGCTACAGGCCTCTGAACTGAGTTACAATGAGGCTCGAGGGCCTATTTATGATTGAGAAACAATGGAGAACCCTAAACATCCCAAAAACCTAACCCTAGGAGATGAAGCGCCACAACTATGGGCCCCGTTTGGGTAAATTGGTGTTTCAACTTCCCAGGGACGTAACTTTGGCATCCTATCTCCGTTTGACGCACATGATACATCATTAGAAAGCTCTATCCGAGGACTACAACTGTCGGGACGAATTGGATGATCCAATTCGCTGGTAAAAGCATACCCAAAAAACGTCGTTTAGGGCCTCAAAACGGCTCCGGAAGTTCAGGACCCGAAAAACTGCTAAAAATAGTAAGTTATGCCGAAACTGAAAAACTGAAAGAGAAAATGGTGGGGGCCCAAGTGGAATAGGCGGGTGGCCACCAATATCCACCTGGATCAGAGAGAGATATTCATATCACATGGCATGGCTAGAGTAATAATTTTTAATCAGGATGTAAAGTTCATGTCTGCATTCTGGAAGGAACTCTTCACTTGATTGGGTACTCAAATTCACTACAATGCTGCTTACCACCCACAAATAAATGGGAAAATTGAGTGGGTGAATCAAGTGATTGAGGATATGATGCACATGTATGTGATGCAGCAGGTAAGAAGAATACTTTCATTTATTGGAATTTTATTATAAAAACGATTACCACAAGTCATTAAAAATGAGCCCTTCTGAGGTACTTTATGGGAAAATATGTATAATACCTTCTAACTAGAATAGTCCCAAGAATAAAATGATTCTAGGGCCCGACATGTTAGAAGAAATGGAAATTACAGTGAGAAAAGTTCGACAAAATCTAAAAGATTCTCAGGATAGACACAAGGCCTACACTAATAAAAAAAGAACTTACCCAGAATTTCAGGTGGATGACCATGTTTATGTGTGAGTTAAACCTAAAATAAGTACCCTTAGATGGGGAAGTTGTGCAAAAATATCACCCTAATACTATTAACCATTTTTATATTGCAAGGTGAAAGCCTTTAGTGTAATCCCTTGAGAAAGAAAACCTCTCAACAAAACCCTCAAGGAAGGGTAATATAGCAAGGAGCACCTTAAGTTTGTTGTGCAAGGAAACCAAGTTGTAATGACATGTAGAAGATCGAACCAAAGCCGCATATACACCGGAAGCAGGAAGTCCAAGCCCATAGTATCGAGTCTACAGACAATGTATAACCCTAACTTAACATAGTAATTTGGAACGATATTGTTGAGGTTATGCGAAAAAGAAAGGGTACTTAACTTAATACCTTTAAGGGACTAGTGAAGGAGTTAGAACCTCGCATCTGCAACCATAGGAAGCCAGGGTGATCGTGTTAAAGACAAGAAGAAGGAGAAAATATTAAACAATAGACAAAGCATGAAAGTAACAGTGACCTAGAAGGAACCATTACCTTGTCGCAAATGCTACAAGACACATTCGTCCATCCAGCCACAAACCAAAAGGGAAAGGCAACAGAAATTGGCGAATCAGAAGTCAGTTGTTGGTGGCGACCTGTTGTCAAGAGAATTATTCCTCTGGGTTGTGATAGAAACCCTAGTGAAGCAGGGGTTTGGCAGAGATACTTTCTCTGATGTCAGAAACATTTGAATGACTGACGGTGAGAGAGACAAAACTGGATAGTTACCCTTACCCATCGGAAAACCCGAGGCGTCGTTGGATGAGGAGTATTAGAGATCGATGATAACACAAATTCCATATGTCTCTCCTTCAGTGTATTGGAAGGATTGAGAACCTAGGCATTTGGCAAGCATTAATGCCAACTGGTTTCCACTCTCTCCCTTATCAAAATTCACATAACCATAGTTTCCAAGGAATGATAAAAGGGTCGATTATGATCAAAAAATGGTGGTAATGCAAAGTAATTATAATAATTAACCTGCATATTATATACTTAACCTTATGGTGTGAGATACCAAATGTGAAAGGGTGGTTAACTTATAAACATGAATTGGGATATGTTATATTATGTTATATATAAAAGAAAATTCAAGTGTATTGTTATTGCATGTGACACATGTCTTTCAATTGCAGTTGGATGTTATCTAACTACAACAAAATTTCACTCTTCTCATCATTTATTTCATGCAAGACTTTTCCCAATAGAGATTTAAGTTGCCAATACAAATCGATAGTGTGCAAGTATTGATTTTAGTGACCATGGGTATGATAATCTAGAAGTATTAACTCTGATGATCGACATAGATCCATCTTAAATGTGGATCTAAGAAACATCTAAACAAAAAAAAATAGGACAACCAACATAAATCCATCTTTAATGTGGATCTAAAACATCTAAACAAAAAAATAAAATATAATGAGTCCATAATCATTAAACAACATTTAAATTTATAAAAATACTAATTATCTACACTTAAATTACAAAATAAATTTAAAATCCTACTTTAAAATATAAAAAATTAGTAATAAGTATTTAACTTTAAATATATTAACAAAAATTTACATCCATCATCCTCTAATAATAAAAATATAACATGGAAAAATTCAAATACCATTATTGCATAATGGTTATAAGTATACCTATATAAAAATTCAAATAGTAAAAAATATTTAATTATTTATTATAATTTTATAACATTTGTTTTTATTTATAATATAATTACAATTAAAAACTTATCTTTGAAAACATATTTGGATTATTTGGATTTCTAGAAAAACTTGGGAAAAGTTCAAACCATGGACCATTTGGACTACCATAAGCTTTATGTATTTGAAGGCTGAAGTCCCACTTTTACATCAAATTGAAAATTCTGACCAAATTTTGATAGAGAGGTGAAACTGCCAGATTAACCGTCTGATATGATCACCCAGTATCCCAGTTTTTGAATAACGCATACACGTATATACGTTTATTTATATTGGGAAATACACGTGTTTCTCTAACCTAGATTTTCTGGTATCCTTCCTTCCTCTCCTTCGTTCCTAATGGTCTCTGACCTAGTCTTTTTTGGTGTCCTTCCTTAGTAATGGTCTCTAACATTCTGTGAACGTGCATGTGACCTCCTCCCTTCGTTATTTGCACTGTCACTAAGCGTTCGAACCCTCTTTCCCCTAATTCCCATTGTGCATTTACTAATGGCGCATCATCTGCCTCTGCGTCTACTTCCACCTCCATCGCTGCATATTTATACAACCCCAGCCAGTTTCTTTTATCGTGGCCCACATGTCAAGAACACAGTCGCAAGCCATCTCTACCGCCGTCTTATTTTCCATGGATTGTGACCCTTTATCAACTACTCCGAATTTTATGAAAATGAGAACTTAACTGTTCAGATTGAAAGCGCCATTATGACAATTTCTTTTTCACTTTGTCTGATTGGACTAATGCTCATGCGATTATTCCAGTTTGCCATTATTCCAGTTTTTTATAATTTCAATTTTTTTTATATTTGGCCGATAGATAAAATAAGATAATGGAATTATATTTATGTCTTATAGATCAGGTCAAAGGCAGTGTTGAGTACAATGATGTCAATATAAAGCTGGAAAATCAAATAGTTAGACTTGGCCTAGAAGATCCAAGATTTAATAGGTTTGAGGATCATACCTATCTCTGGTAACATCCAAGGTTAAATGAAGAACACTGATAAAAACTCAACAAACTCTGTTGGCCCAATGAAGAGCTGGTGGAAAGTGCGAGGAAGTGCAGAGGAAAGTGCAGACTGTCTACTATTTCGTCGGTTGCTGATGTATGGCAGACCTAGTCCATCTCTAGGAACGGATCTGAGATATGGTGTGGTGGGGTGAGGTCTCACAGATCCTCACTGATCTAGAGACTTAATATGTAATGGTCAATCAGTCCCTTGCTTCCCTTGTCTAAGCTAGTACCTTGAAAAATGTTGTGATACCCCAAATGGGAGGCTGAATAATATGTATTAGGAAGCTGAGAGCCTCCTGCAAATATAGGGCCTGAATGAAATTCTTGAAAATTCTGCGAGGATACGAGAGATAGACATTGATGGACTGCTAGTATGCCCAGCATTGCAAATTCATAAAAAAGAAAAAGGAGGTGCCCCCATAAACTTGAAAATGGGAGAATTGGCCTATTTGACATCTTTCTCTCAACTTTCAAGTCAAAGCGTGTAACAGGTTAGCCCTGTATTTGTTTCTATATAACTTTTAAGTTGTATTTCTACACATATCTATTAAGCATTGCATTTTTTTGCGAAGATAGATTAGTATTGATATACCATATTACATCTTTAAGCACTGCAAACTCTTGTGTAGATGTATCTATTTGGATTGTATTGATATATTGGTGGAGATACATCTTTACTGATTGTATTATCTATTGCTATTGATGTGCTCTAGGTTTGGATTTTTTAGGCAGTCAAGTAAGTATGATTAATTTTAATTTTAATTTTAATTTTGATTTCAATTTCAATTCAAATTTTAGATGATTTTAGATGATTTTTTGAATTTTAGATGATTTTTAGAAAAGCACAAATACTTTAAGTAATGTGTGTTTGGTATGCGAAATTCATGGGCAGGGTTATTCAGTGCATCATGAAAAATGCTAAATGATTACCCTTCAATGTGGCTAAATATCCAACTGGTCTGGATGAGAAGTTCAAATCTTTTGAAAAGACAACATTATTCGTGCACCAATAAAGCATGAAAGTTGAGTTTGTGTGCACTGTGAATCGTGGGCTTGGGTGGAGTAGAAAAGACACTAGTTGTAAAAGAATTCTTAAAAAGAAATTCAAATTACTGTGGATCCTAGGTCTTGTTCATTTTTAAAAGTTTGATGAAGTTGGATTGACAAATTGATCATATTGATTAAGCTATAGAGATGCTTAGAAACATCTTAAATCTGTCCATGCCTGTAATATTCCTAATTAGCACCGCTAATTGGAATATTTGATTTTTGTATAGTTTTGCCGACTATAGTTAATTAATAAATAAAAGTGAGAAAAGGGGTCTAACTCACTTAAATAAAATAAAGTGTTTCCCTAGTAGAGGCAACGTTGTAACTTAAAGGGGAGAGCCTTGGGGGTCCACACACACATGAGAGAGGCCTCACGTAGGCTCCTAAGGTAACTGCGTAGGTCAAGGAGGAACTCAAGGACGCAGTTAGGGTTTTGAGGGAGCTAGCACTATAAAAGGTGGGGGTTTCACTCCATTTGGCATTGTTGATATGATATTGATATTGAGAGCTAGACTTCTGTCTACTTCAGCACGCTGGTTGTTTAGTCGGTCTGCAGCATTGTTTAGTGCAAACTGAGTGTCTCCGGTCGGAGATCTCACCCTTGGCTCCGGGGGACTTCGAGTGCCTGCTCGAGCAAGGTTTTTCCTTCAGTTTCAGTTAGTGATTTGCAGTGGATTTCTAGTGGACGGTTTGCAGAGGAGTTGCCCCTTTTTTGTGACTGCGCAGTCTAGGGGAGAGGACGCAGTCCCAGCTAGGGAGGACGCAGTTTGGTTGAGCAGAGTTGTGGTGTGGAGATTTGGCAGTGATTTCAGCGTTTTCCAGCCTTGAGGAGATTGTTATTCCATCCGGAGGATTTGCAGGTGGATTCAGCCCCTTTTCTCAGCGTGTTCCTTGAGCTTCTGCGCTGTTCCTGGAGGCACAGCGTTTTTGTAGGAGGAGGGTTTCTGGGGGTGATTTTCGGAGGTGGTCCGTTTGGTCTATGATTTCTGGGTTTTGTCCGGCGCAGCGAGTACAGGTGATCTGTAGATTTTTAGCTCATTCCGGCGAGGGGATCAGCCTCTAGTTCCAGTTCTTTCCGGGAGTAGCAGTTTACGGCAGTTTCTTCCAGCAGCTGGGAAGCAGTTTCTGTAGTAGCCATTTCCTGTTTCTGAGAGGGTTCTTCACTTGCCTGGTGCAAGGATAGGTGCTCTTATTCTGATTATCCATTGTACCCATTTATATTCTCGGATTAATAAAATGGCTTAGCATTCCTGGCATTTTATGTGTACTTGCTTTATATTCTGTTTCCGGCATTTTTCTATATAGTTGTATGCTTGTATTGCTGCCTATTTCCCGTTGGGGATATTACAGTGGTATCAAAGCATAATTCTGGCTCAGCCTGTGGTCTATGACATCGGGAAAGAGATCGTACAGAGGTTTTCTGGAATTTTTGAGCACTAGCAGTTGCAGTACCAAAAACGCAATTGGAAAAAGGGCCAAAATATAAAGAGTCAAATTTTGAAGTTTGGAATTAGAAGAAACGTTTTCTGGGTTTTTCTGGGTTTTGGGCAAGGATCAGCTTCCCAAATTCCTAGAATTTTTTGAGTAGTTTTCAGTGGGAAAATCGGAGGTCGAAGTTAAGCAGCAGTATGGTTTTGCAGCAGCAGTGCAGTTTCTGAGGAGCCTGTAGACACATAGCAGAAAGAGCTGATGGCAAGTGATGATGATGAGAGGAGATTTAGAAAGACACTCCTCCAACACATGCAGGTGATGTCACAGAAACTCACTGCGTTGGAGGTTAGTTTTCAGATCGGTAAGGGATCAGGTACTTCCCACCATTTGCCGGAGCATGATGCCACTCAGCATATGGCATCACATACACCCACACGTCCTACCATGCCCACATTCTTGCCAGAGGACACAGGGACAGCAGTACAGCGAGAAATAGATCCGGCTCGGATGGCTGGCCTTTTTGCAGAGTATCAGGCTTTCGGACCGACATTCATGGATTCTATCACCTTCAGAGACTATATCCAGTTCCAGTATGGCATTAGATTCCGTGATCATCATCGAGGGCACAGGCACCACCGTGATGACCACCGCACAGCTAGTAGACCTCACAACTTTCACAGAGGGAACATGCGCTCACATGATGGGGGCTTACAGCGCACAGTGGACAGATTCCATCTACCGACATTCGACAGGTCATCCAGGCGCTCAGAAAAAGCTTGGGTGGACAAGTTGGGTACCTCTTTCCAGCTTGACCGAGTATCGGAGAGGGGAACCATTAAAATGGTTACCTCGCACTTGGAGGATGAGGGAACACAGGGTTGCAGGGAGTCCGAGGTTACACCTAGTGTGACACAGGATTCACCCTCATTGGAGACCTCCTCGGCCGAGTCGGTTGATGTGGTAGTGGAGAAGGTAGAGCCTACCCCAGTAGAGCCATCCATTGAGGTGATGACCGGAGTCGTGTCCGAGTCTTCAGGTGGTAGCAGCACACGACAGATGGGTGAGGCGTTAGGAGATATATCCACCTTCGATGAGGCACTAGCAGGTACCGAGGTATTGGATGATGGTTGCAGACACCAGTATCATCGGCTTCGGACGGACCTTCGAGTTTTGAGAGAGAAGGCCGCGTCAGTACGGGAGGCCATTTTGTTGCAGGACCAGGAGCTGGAGGGTATGAGAGTGACTTGTGCCAAGTCGGCGGCCAAGTTGGTCCACATTGGGGAACAGCTGGATTCCCTGATGATACAACCAGAGGGCACGTTGGAGCATCAGATCATTCCCCTTCAGGCATGCATGGATGGGATTAGCAGTGTTGTTGGGTCATCTCTTCCCATTGGAGAGAGAGAGGCAGAGCCACCTAGTCAGATCTCATATGTTGACTTGGATAGTAGTATGAGACGATCAGAGTTGCACAGGGTACAACATCCATATGTTGAGGTTGGATGGAGAGAGATTTTGAGTTGGTACTCGGTGGAGCGGGCTATGGAGATGCTGATGGATCTGAGTGTAGCTCAGCAGGAGTTTCTATGCATGGGGATTACAGGAACCCCAGATTGGCATTGGGATCCAGGTGGGATCACCTATCGTTTCCCAGGCAGGTCGGCTGACCATGTCTTGGAGAGTGCAGTTGGCCTAGTAGTAGAGCATGTGCGGTTTCGGTTAGCTCCAGTGGCCAACCAGTTCATGGGCAGACTCCCTAGGTTGTCTTGGCATGACACTCATACACGGGATCACGGGGTGGTCAGCACACCTTGGCAGGAGCTTGTCGGAGGAGGTGGCATCGGCAGGCCACCAGATGGCACCTTGTATGGGGCCAAGGATTCTTCACCTTTGTGTGGGGCACAGAGGACGCAGCGGAGCCGAGCAGTGGTCGTAACACTACTGACACACAGAGAGATTCACTTTGGAGTGATGATCCTTTCATCGGCAGGTATAGTGATACGACGGTGGAGACGATGTTACCGATTGGTGGTAGTCCGGCATGTAGGGGCATAGCTCTAGGTCATCACATCCAGGGATGTGTGGGAGCCTCTAGAATTGAGCAGTGGATTGCCGGTGGACATGGAGTAGCATGGTGGTGTACCATAGTGTGTGGGACTGCATTGTGGAGTAGGAGTATCCTACATCACATTGAGAGCATGTGAAGAGTGACCGATGTTTGGACACAGTCAGGGCACGAGACGGTACAGGGTGCTACAGCAGTAGCACATGGTATCCAGCAGCATACCGAGGTATGCCTCAGTGTGCAGTGGCATGTTGAGGAGTCTATGGATGATCAGTGGTATGCGAGGGCATACGGTGCTACACGGCAGGGTCTTAGAGCATTGCTTCCAGAGAGACTCATGGACAGGGACACTGGGCTTACCTTTGGGGGTATTTCACCCAGGATCGATGGAGAGATAGAGGAGCGATACTTGGCAGTATCTGTGGGGACTCACACACCTGACTCGCTTCGACATCACTCACAGGTACAGTCGATTATGCTTTTGACCTTTGGCACCTTGGGCGTGAGCAGCAGGGTACGCGAGGCTCACCCAAGATGTTTGGATGACACTCAGTACATTAGGCGAGAGACTTCTCAGCAGTGGCACTGGGTTGGTGTGCTACTTGACAGCCACAGGTTGGGGGATGAGGTGATCCTTTGCAGAGGTGGTGCATCAGTGATCACTGAGCCTACGCTTGGGGAGCAGGTCATGAGGGAGACATGCATCATTTTTCCCTCAGGGCATGTCGAGATCATGCATGAGCAGAGGATACGGGGTACAGCAGAGGTAGTATCCCAGTATGTGTCTGGGCTCCAGACATTGTATCGACACCTTGTCGAGAGGGTGGATGGCATGTTCGATGCAGATTAGATGGCGGAGGTAGAACAGGAGGGCATTCCTTCTGTATGCCAGGGTGAGGACTCCTTTTCACATGAGTCCATAGGATCAGTTGAGGTCGCTTCTGGGGAGCGAGGGCAGTCATGCGCGGATGGTGACAGTAGACCGGAGCTATATTCTAGTGTCCAGGGTGAGCAGTCATGGGACTCTGCGAGAGATACTCTGGGTGAAGAGTCACTTGTGACAATTCAGCGAGAGCAGCAGGTGATGGAGCCTGAGTCGACAGAGGAGGACACTACTCACATCAGGCATGTTCCATATACCGTTGTTGTTACCACATCAGATTCTTCTTCTAGGATGGACTGGCGGGAGGTCATGAGTTGGTACCCTCTAGATGGTACGGTATTCTTCGTAGGGAGCACAGTCGAGCAGGGGCCCTTGGACATAACAGAGGTTATAGATTCCAAATGCGGTGGCTATGTGACATCATTCTTCAAAGACGACCCCGATTTCAAGAGAGCAGGATCAGCATGGGATTGAGTCACAACTTGGATTGGAGAGAGGTGATGAGTTGGTATGCAGTTGGAGGGGTAGCATATGCGGCTACAGGTACAGCGCAGCAGGAGGCCAAGAGCATTGATGCTTGCTGGTGGTCTTCACCTCTTAGAGCATTGGTCATAGCCAGAGGCAGTGCACAGTCTGAGTCGTGGGACTTGTGCGATTATTGGCCACAGTGGCGATGGGATCCGGGAGGACTATTGGTTGGATGGTACCGTGAGAGGCCCGTTTGGGATCCTGGCATTGAGATATCCCTTCGTATCAGGGTGATGCAGGAGGCAGAGAGGTTTCAGTGGGACCCAGGCACATTTTGCAGTATCAGTGGGGAGCATCAGCTAGAGAGTAGGCTCGTCTGCCATCGTTTTTTCAGAAGGGCAATTTTTGCCGGATGAGGATGCCACTTGGGAGAGCGAGCAGACTTTACAGCATCCATCACTTCAGTTGCTTGAGAACAAGCAACGTTTTGCCGGGGGAGACTGTAATATTCCCAATTAGCCTTGCTAATTGGAATATTGCATTTTTGCTTTATTTTGCCGCTTTGGCTAGAAATAATAAATAAAGTGAGAAAAGGGGTCTTTAACTCACTTAAATAAAATAAAGTGTTTCCTAGTGAGGCAATTGTAAATTGCAGAGCCTGGGGTCCACACACAAGGAGAGGCCTCATGAACTTCCCAAGGTAACTCCATACAGTCAAGGAGGAACTCAAGGACGCAGTTAGGGTTTTGAGGGAGCTAGCACTATAAAAGGTGGGGGTTTCACTCCATTTGGCATTGCTGATATGATATTGATATTGAGAGCTAGACTTCTGTCTACTTCAGCACGCCGGTTGTTTAGTCGGTCTGCAGCACTGTTTAGTGCGAACTGAGTGTCTCCGGTCGGAGATCTCACCCTTGGCTCCGGGGGACTTAGAGTGCCTGCTCGAGCAAGGTTTTTCCTTCAGCTTTCGCTTAGGATTTGCGGGGGCAGATTTCTAGGACGCGTTTGCAGAGAGTTGCTCCCTTTTTTTGTGACTGCAAGAATAGGGGAGAGGGACGAAGCCCTGTGCCGTGGGAGGACGCAGCTTGCTGAGCAAGAGCGGGTGAGATTGGCAAGATTTCAAATGCTTTTCCAGCCTTGAGGAGATTTTATCTCCATCCGGAGGATTTGAAAAAAAGATTCTGCCCCTTTCTGCCGTGTTCCTTGAGCTTCTGCGCTGTTCCTGGAGGCACAGCGTTTTTGTAGGAGGAGGGTTTCTGGGGGTGATTTTCGGAGGTGGTCCGTTTGGTCTATGATTTCTGGGTTTTGTCCGGCGCAGCGAGTACAAGTGATCTGTAGATTTTTAGCTCATTCCGGCGAGGGGATCAGCCTCTAGTTCCAGTTCTTTCCAAGAGCAGCAGTTTACGGCAGTTTCTTCCAGCAGCTGGGAAGCAGTTTCTGTAGTAGCCATTTCCTGTTTTTGAGAGGGTTCTTCACTTGCCTGGTGCAAGGATAGGTGCTCTTATTCTGATTATCCATTGTACCCATTTATATTCTCAGATTAATAAAATAGCTTAGCATTTCTGGAATTTTATGTGTACTTGCTCTATATTCTGTTTCCGGCATTTTTCTATATAGTTGTATGCCTGTATTGCTGCCTATTTCCCGTTGGGGATATTACAATGCCCTCATAATTTTCGATGATGTAGATCATTTCAATGAGCGAGATGCATTTTTTTTCAATGAAAGTATTTCACCAAAGAGCTCAATTTTAGTTACACCATGTTCTCACAAGCTCAGGGATTTGAATATCTAGTAGATGAGCTCTTAATGGCATGTATGATTTGTCTTAATCTTTGAAAATATTTAAGAGCTGCTACTCTTTTGTTGAGAAAATGACAAATCTTATTGGGAAGATCATCTGGATAGATTTACATTTTGTTATGAGAAGACAGAGCTAAGACCATAAAAATATGGACTGGAAGAAGGCGGAAAAAACTTTTGGGATCTCACAGGAGAAAACAGTTTCTCGTGGAGGTGGACAGAGAAAATAAGTAAGAATTCACGATCACCTTTGCAATTTAATAAGAGACGTTGCCAGTCAAGAAAAGTTTCCAGGCTTTTGAGAAAATAGGTTTAGAAAGCATGATCACCTTCGGTACTTTAGAAGAGATATTGCCAATAAAAAAAGTCTTCAGGCTTATCAAAAAAGCCTTCAAGCTTGTCATAGTAGTCTTTGGCATCCATTCATGATTTGTTGAAGGCATCATATGTAAGCATTCATGAGAGACCTGTATGCTATGTTTTAATTCTTCATTGTTTGGTTTTCCTTAACAGTAGAAAGTAAGCTTCAATGTCATTAATGTTGAACAACTGCACAAGATGAACCATCATAATACAGACATCGACATTGCAAATGAATTGTTAACAAAAGTTGTAGCAGAGATCATTCCTAAAAATGCTTCTAAGGCAGCGGCCAGGTAAGGATATTGGTGTCCTTTTTGCATACCAATTGATGCATGTGTTGTTTTTTACTTTGGAGTCTGGGTATACTTTTTTATTTTATTGGGATTGCATATCTTATAAGCATATAGAGGGAGAAGACCTTTTGATATTCCCGAAGAAGAGTGAGGTGGCTCTTTTAGCACTCTGTGGGAGCTATTGACACTGGCAAGATAAAAGATTCTTCTGTTAAGAAATGGATTGGGTGCTATGCATTTTTAATTTTGTTAAAGTTTTCTCCATTGTGCTTCCATGAATCTGGTGATACTAAGTGCCCAATTTTTTTGACGTTAACGTTCTGCAGAGCTTACTGGGCTAATACCTAGATTAGATATATAAACGACCCCACTGTTTTTGATTTAGAACTCGGGGATTGCTACAATGTCAATGACCGGAAGTCTATTGGCAACAAACATTGTTTTTGGTGGGAGACTTGCAAGCAAATCTTCAACCTCTCAACAAACATGTTTTTGACTTCACTATCAGGTGAATATTTATCTAGAAAGGAAGTCATTGGTCCATGGTAGTTGATCAGTTGCACCATACTGGTGGAAAGACAATTGTCATTGTGATTATAATAATTGTCATTATTTTTGTTCGGGAGATTTCCATAATGGCCATTCGTCTTGTTTTGGGGATTTCCACTGTCCAACTTATTGTACTAGTATCATCTCAGCTGGTATTAGAAGACTCCGTGTTAAGGAACACCTAACAAAAGAATATTTGAAACGATCACATTCATATTCACTATGCATCCCTTAGAGGTTGCCTATTAGTGTGTTGTTGAGAGTGTTTAGGTAGGGGAAGATTGCCTATGCATCCCTGATGCAAGAAAATTTGACTTTTCTTGCTATGTCCACATCCAAGAACATGCAATCTTAAGAATACCAAGAACTATACATAAATCTGATTACTCAGCCAATTAATTATTACAACATATAAAGACATTCGTTAACATATATGCAGAGATACTACACAATTTATAAGCATGTAAAAATTCCGTTCTGAAAACCAAATTCATATATACATGTTTGGCTTGATTATACATTCATTTGGTCATTTACTCATACTCCATCTCTCACACACTCACATGCTTATCATTAGATTTCATGATTAATATATACATATTAGATTCAATGAACCTCGTTCTTTCAAATCCACTAAGTTAAGATCTATTAGACTTATATAAGGGAAAAATCAACAAAGCTGGATTTTTATGACACTCCCATATTTCCAAAACTAATCCTATTCTAAATACCACGTTTTTTTAGAGATTTTACATAATAATTTAGAAATGCTAGAGATTTGTGTAACTTTTATAAGTTCTAGACTTTTGTGCAGAACATTTCGAAATTTCCTTTTTGAAGGCCCTAGATATTTCTGCATCAATCAATCCCTTGGAGGTTGGCCATTAGTATGTTGTTGACAGTGTCCAGGTAAGGAAAGATTGCAAAATGTAAGCATTATTTTTTATTTCGTTTGTTGCTTGAGGCAGTGCGACATAAATATCTTTTCTATGGGTATGCTGAAGAATATTCATGTACCAAGAGCAGGACATATCAGTTATGAGAGAGCTTTTCTTGCTCAATTTGGTTGTTACTTATGTTTACTACATCCCTTAGAGAGGATTTGAAATGAACATTCTGACAACAGTTTTCCTGTGGTACGACAATGTGGAAATCTAGTATCTAAGCTCAGCATGAGCCACAAATCCCATTAGCAATTTTTATTGCAGTCCAGATATGAATGATGCCCTGGAGTTGATTGTGGATGTTTCTACCTGATTCGAAAGTATTGGTGTTTTGAGAGGATGCCAGAGTAGCTAATTTAGTATCATTTGTTTTGCATATGAATTACCGATATTTTAGTTCCACATGCCCAATTGATTAGGAGTAAATACGCGGTTCATTTTTTTTCGTTCCCTACTATTTTAGACTATAAAATGCGCATGGTATTATGTGGAAGGTATTTTAATTTCAGAGAAAATTCTCAATCGTTTTGAGCACGCCTTTCTCTGTGGAAGGTATTTTATTTGGAAAGCAAGGCACAACACACATCCAAAACATTTTTTTTTTCAGAAGGAAAAAAACGCTGTTTTATATATTAAAATATGCAAAACAGTATATGAAATACATTGCGATACAGTGCATGGAATCACTGTACCAATGGAATAAAAGAGCATAGATGATGCAATAAAAGAGCATAGATGATGCAGTCTTATACAACGTTTTAGGCCCCATAAACTCCAGCAAAGAGTAACCGACGTAGGCCAAAAGATGATTATAAATTCACAAATTATACCAGAAAGCTGGCACCATAAAAACTATACAGAACAGCAACATAATACCGCGACAAAAACTAGGATCCAGAGGAAACCTGTAACTGGACCCGAACTCGAAAATATAAAGGCCACCAACTTCCAGAAAAGGAACAGAGATGTTCAGACATGAGAGAGAAGGAAAATTGGCTTGTAATAGCCGCGATTGCAATTTATGAATCATCCAGGGATCAGCCTCGCTTGCTATTAAAAAACATCCAAAACTGGCTCGCTTGGACCTGAAGAAGAAAGAATAAATGAACTGGCACGCCTGCTTTAGGAGGATATCATCCCAGATAACTCTGGCTCGCATGTAGAAAGTCCAAATACGGAACCACCTACGGTCCCCCAGAAGTAGCTTACACCTTAGAGACCAGCAAAAGATACCTCCCATAGTTGTCCCGGCATGTGGAGAGGAACAGATAACGAATTACCATATGGCGTCACCCAGCAGTTGTTCCCTAAGGAAAAGATCATTGTTGCACGCAGAGAAATGCCAATATACCTGTGACAAGGGAGAAACCAGCACCCCCAGATCAACCCGCAGAAACAACCCAAGCAGCGTTCCATCCCGGGGAGAGAGAGTTTCCTGAAGTTTATTGATCGATGGCCGGAGACACTTAACCATGTCCCCGAGGCGTCTTATTTTAGAGGGGTCGCCAATCCCTCTGATATTGAGAGACAGAATGGAAATCATGTCTCACCCCCAACCAGGCGTTTTCCTCTAAGGGCCCAGTCCATCTCCACACACCCAAAACATATTGTGGCTTTAAAAAATGATATAAGCCAAATCAGGTTAAAATTGGACACAATGAACCATCAAATTGACGAGAAATTGAATTGAAGATCTGAGTTTGTGCTGGAATGGTGGCTTGTGAAGTTTCGAAAAACTTTTTTTTTTCAGAAAGAAAAAAACGTTGTTTATATTAACAGTGCATAATTCGAAAACATTACATTCCATCTAGGGCAGATGAGAAAAGACATGAGCCAAAACATTAATCCCCAGAGACAACTTCTAAGGAAGAAAGGAAGTCGTGGAGAAAAAATGTAGTGTCCATACATCACTGGGGGTGGGCACCCCATTCAAATTAACGAGATCAGCAAAAGAGACACTAAAAGAAAGGGTCTCTAATATTCTTCATGTTTTGGGATTCTATGCTCTGTCCTTCATAACAGGCAATCTGATTTTTAAGGCTTCATATTGTCCATCAGATAATGGCAGTTCCCAACATTACGTGAATATATATGTATGTTAGTGATGCTGAAGCCTTTTGGCAAAGAAGACGGAACTGCAGATCATTGGAATGGATCTGCCCGGAAACGACTCCCAAATTTGGAATGGACCTAGAGCTATCTAAGAGAATTGATTATTTGTAATTGGAATTGATTATTTGTAATGTAAGAGAATTAGTGAAAAAGTTAATAGAATTTATCTTTTTTAAATTTATAATTTCATGAAATTGATAAAAAAAATTAAAATATATTACAATATTTTATTACACACAAATAGTAATATTTTTATCAAAATAATTTAAATTTCCTAACAACTTTACAAATACTATGCACTCCTACAAAATTAACATTTGGAAAATTTGTAAACATTGCACAATTCCACAAAAAATTAACCTTCACAAAACTTGCGTTAACATTGAAATCATGTGAGCTATTTTTCTTTTTTTTCACAAGTCTTATTGGTGTAGTTGTAAGTTTTTGAAAGACCCTTAACTTACATTTTTGTCTCTTCTCTTTTACAAATACTACTGGTCTTGTTGTAACTTTTTAAAAGGCAGTTTACTTCAATTTTTGTCTCCACTTTAACAAATATTGTTGAGCTTGTTGTAAATTTTTAAAGACCTTTTATTTAAATTTACATTGTTGTAAGCTTTTGAAAGCTCATTTATTTATTTTGCTAAATCTTCATTGTCTTAGAATATTTGTTCTTTTTAAGATTTGTAATAACCTCAAAATCCTTGACAATGTTATTTTTCATTGAGGGAATGTTTCACAAAGTTTGAAAGATTAATTTTGTGTGATTTTCTAAGATTATATAGGATGCCCAAATATGCATATTTGTGAAGATTCAAAATGCAGCATTTGACACAAGGTTCCAAAATTAATTTGTCTTTTTGGCATCTTTTTAGCAATTATGATCACCATATAGGATCTTAAAAAGGTAAAAGGCTATATTTTATAAAGAATGTGAAGTGGTCACTAAGTTTTGAAACATTTTATCTTTAAATTTTAAAATAGTTAGAAGAATAATTGCAAAATAAATAGTCATTGGGTGAAGATTATGTATTGAATCTTGAAAATCTACAAAATTGAAATTTTTAAAAATGAAAAAAATTCATCTTTTAAATATAATTTGTTATTATGCTTAGATAACTTAATAGTTTGCCATTTTTATTTCTTTTAATTAACATAAGTAAATATTTTCATTTTAAAAATATTTAAAAATTTAATATACAAAATAACACAAATGGAAAATATTTATTAATAACTTCGTTAAAAAGAAATTAAAATAATAAAACAATAATAATAATCCAATCTTATATAAAGAATGTCAAATAGTTTCAGGTTTGGAACATCTTATCTTTAAGTTATAAAATAGTGAGAGAAATAAATGGAAAGTAATTAATCTTAGTTTTTGATTATGTACAAAATTTTGAAAAGTAATTCATAAAGTTGAGATTTCATGAGAATTAATGATGAAAATATAATTCAAAAAATAGTTGTAATGTATAAATTTTAACAAAAATTAATATTTTAGAAGTATAGCTGTATAAAAAATCGTATATTTTTCACTTGAAAAAATGTAAAAATTTCAAAAAGATTATAAATTATTTTAACTACAATATACCCTTCCTTGAATAATTTTCAACAAATACTATAGCTTTAACTTAATTAAATAATATGGCTTTTAGGTAAAAGACCCAATCACTCAAATGAATCTTCCAAAACCTTTTCTTTATGATCTTTATATAATAACACCCTATTATGTCATTAACACCTTCTTATGTCACTGATATTTATGATTTATGATTTTGCATTATTCATGTCAATTCTAAAAAATTTGCAAGGAAGCCATAGAATTTACACAATTTACTTTAGGTTTTGATTTTTGGCAAAGCGTGATCTCAGCGCCACTGCCACATCAGGGCTACAAAGCCCCATTCGGCGTTAAGCAATGGCTAGACGACGTGTATTACTGATTACTTATCCATACTGCTTCTAAAATTACTTGTTACCAAACCATTCACTAAACATATATGCATAAC
The DNA here is from genome assembly GCA_034641835.2 of Pinus albicaulis. NCBI lineage: Eukaryota > Viridiplantae > Streptophyta > Pinopsida > Pinales > Pinaceae > Pinus > Pinus albicaulis. The sequence continues at coordinate 451,567,486 of CM076569.1, read as the reverse complement.
AATTAAGATAAAATAATTATATTTATATCCAACTATTAACCACAAAAAAAAAATCATTGTTAGATGTTCTTCTTCACAATATTCACAAGAGTTTTTGCTCGTGCGTATTCTCGGAGCTTGGTTAGCTTAGTTCAGTTCTGTTGGTGGCATAACAACTTGTAAGAGGTACATGGTGCTAAAATGTAGCCTGTAAGTGTAATTTTCGGTACTGAATTCCGTTGTCTAGAGGATGAGATTGTCGAATTTGGCAGATGGTCTCTGATCCTGAAGGATATTTGCTTAAATTTAGGGATTTGGTGGCATGGGTTTTAGTGACTTGGATAGAGACAACAAGGGGTTGTTAATGTGGGTAGGTGGAGTGGAGCTTTCTGACTGAAGATTAAGCATTTGGGTCCTAAGCTTTGAAGTTAGTTTTTACAGGGTTATCTGTTTACTGTTGAGATATAATCATATATGTCTAAGGCTATCTTTAGTTATCAGATTGCTTTTGTTTTCAGTTCTAACTCTTGGTGTAACTGGTGTTTTGGTTAGAGGAATTTGCTTCCAAGGGAGAGGTTTACGGCAAAGCTATAAGCATTGAAGTGTAGCTATTTTTGGTGAAGGTATGTTGAGAGCAAAGGGGCATCAAGAAGGTGGCTCAAGGCACTCCTTGGCATGAAGAAACCTAGTAAATCAGCTGCAGAGGAGGTCCTGTGTTTTGTACATTGATTAGTGACATCTAAAATTCATGGGCATGATTATTCAATGCATTATGAAAAATGTTGAATGATGACCCTTCAATGTGGATAAATATCCAACTGTTTTGTATGAAAAGTCAGAATATTTTGAGAAGACAACATGAAATCTGAGTTTGCATGAATTGTGGGCTTGGGTGGAGTAGGAAAGACATTAGTCGTAAAAGAACTCTTCAAAATTCCAAATTACTGTGGATCATAGGTCTTGTTCACTTCTTAAGAGTTTGATGCAGTTGGATTGAAAAATTGATCATATTGATTCAGCTATAGAGATGGTTAGAAACATCTTAAATCTGTTCATGCCCTCATAATTTTAGATGATGTAGTTCATGTCAATCAGATAGATACATTTTTGTTAATGAAGGCACTTCGCCAAAGAGCTCAATTTTGGTGACATCTCGTGACAAGTACGTTCTCACAAGCTCAGGGATTGGGATTCATTGGGAGCCATTAATTTATAAGTTGGCATGGCTAAATAGAGAATACTCTGTACTATGTAGAGCTTTTTTGCTTTCATGTCTTGTTTCAACGTCTTTTAGACCGAGGATTTGAATTGAATATCTGGTAGGTGGGTTGTTAATGGCATGTGATGGAGTATCTTAATCTTTGAAAGTATTTAAGAGCTACTCTTTTGTGGAGAAAATGACAAATCTTATGGGGAAGATCATCTGGATGGACCCGTCAAATGACCCGTCCAATAGTACAATTTGGCCCTAGTTGCTAATTTAACATGATCTCTTATTTATTTCCAATATTATCATCGATCTATCCATTTGTAGTTTATCTTGATAATAAGTTTCTAATTGCATTACAATTTTTTTATTATTTTTATTTTTTTATCTTTTATTTATTTATTTATTTTTTAAATTTTGTAAATTTATCAGTTCCTTACCATTTTCTATTTATAAAAAGAGAGAGAGCAGGTTGCAACATATACATATTTGGTGGCCTCAACCTGCCCGGAGGAAACCAGGTTTGTTGGCCACCTTAAAGCATTAAATGCCATCCAAAATTGAAATTGCTTCTTTCGTCTACTAGTCGCTATGTCCATTTAACTGTTTGAGACAAAGTCTATTTGACAACATGAAACATAAAAGTTATCCGCAAAAATCATAAAAACTTAGAGCATGATATTTTAACCATCTGAAGAGTCAATCGGTGTCGGATCTTTTGCTATTGAGCCAGGCATGACGACTTGCTGCATCTGTTGAGGCTGCCTTTTGATTCCACCAATGCGCGTTGTGGCATGACACTGTGACACCTTGATGTCTTGAATTTCTTTTTTAATTTCCTGAAGTATTGAGATCACTTCGGGACTGCCTTCACTTGGTTGTAAGCTTTGCAGCGCTTTGGCCAACACACATTTCAAAGTCCAATATGTGTGGATGGATTGATGAAAGAGAGAGAGACATCCTCTTGTATTCCCAGGGTCAACAACAAAATCCATGTTTTCCTCCTAGGCCTCTATATCTTCTTCCTTACTGCTACTTTCTCTCTCCCATCCCTGAATTACATTTCAAATCTGTGGAGGATTGTCCGCAGAGTAAACTTCCAAGAGATTCTCCATTATCTCTTTCTTCGTCTTTTTGCCTCGCTTGCTTGGCTCGACCATGTTTTTTGAAATCTTTTGCTTTCCTTTATCCCTGGGTTGATGCTTTGCTGATTGCCCTTTCACCATTGTTTTACTCGGGCTAAGGAGCTCAAACAGCTGCTGAACTAAACCTACGGATATTGTCAGATGGCCTGTAGAAGGTGGTATATTAGTAACTGAGAACCCAGGAGATTCAATGGGCCCCCCCGCCACAGTGGAGTAAGCCAAGAAGATATGCATGCATATCAATTTACAATGACAGATTGACAAATGCAGTTGACCAAAGTTATCAGTACGAGTATAATTCTCCCTATCTACCATGCTACAGATAGTATTTACCCACTTGACTTGAAGGACAACAGATGTAGTATAATGACTGACCCAATTTCTAAAATTGTGGGTTTTAAAATCCTGACAGACGCCTTTCAGTTTGTCATGGCGTTGCATACAGGAGACTTCATAAAATTGAGACGCCCAGCCGTGACTTATCACAGGGGCATGAAGAAAATAAGCCAAGAAACTTTGAATGAGAAGCTGCAAAAGCCAAATCCTACAAGGTGTTCTGAAACAGGGCTCAATGGCCTTCAGAGGAATGAACAAGTTCTGGTTTTTAAACATGCTACAGGCGAATTCAATGCTAGAGATTACATTCAAGTGCTTGAGAGCAGAGCGATAATTTATCCTACCCTTCCCGCTACAACACAGATGCATGCCTTCTACCCTTCCTATACAAATACTAGTGGGTAAATTAATGAGGATAGGAACCAGAACCATTACATACCACTGAACCTGAGAGCGTGATTGTTGCAGTGTTGGCGAGGCGTGACCTGCAGCAAGTCCTTCCGATCCTCCGCAAATGCTACTACCAGGAAGAATGTTCTGCCATTGAGCCTTTGCATCTTTCCCATGTCACTCTGACATGGTTAGTTGGCATTCTTTTGCTGCCATTATGAACCGGCATGTGAAGGTATCGTCCTCTCGCTGTAGGCTTAATGAATGATGACAGGTTGGGACATACCGTCATCACATGCCTCCAGTTGTCTGCCATCCTCCACCTGTCGCGCTACGTTTGACACTAGGCACCCCGATTGCATTACAATTATAATCATAACTCATGACTATTTGTTGGGGTAGTTTATGAAGTTAAAAACCCAATCAAAAGTAACAAAGGAAATATCATTATGTAAAGTGTGGGAACTAAACACATTAAGAATGACTAGTAAATGCAATCCTAATTATGAGGTTTACAAGGATTGGCGTTGTTTATAACACATAAATTCAATTGGGAATTAAAAAGATAAAGTATCAAAATTTAATCTAAAACGTTCTATTTCAGTAAGAGGCATTATACAATCCAGTGTGGGGATATGTTGTAGTCAACGTAAATGTCTGTAAAAATTTAAATGTCAAATTAATTAAAATAATAAAAATGAACATCTGATGGCGCTCGAAGCTAGGGGTTTTTCTGAGGTCGATTTGGCTGCAGCCACACTGAGCGATTTTGTTGCGGCAGCTCTTGGCAACCTTGCCATTGGAAAAGCTTCAGCCCTGGCTCTCTTGGTGGATGGGATTAGCTTATCCTCACGAGCCTCCTACAGAACTCAACCGGTTGCCTTCACCGACTCTCGCGGGAGCTCTTTTATTTTTCTTAATATTTTGTATTGGGTCAAATCGGCACTAGAAGAAGTAACTCATCGCACACACGGTTCTTTCTTCAATGGTTTTCGTGTTTGGATCTACTCGACAGAGACGCTGCGTCAAGAGGTTTTTGATCTGATTATTAGGAAATCACAACATGCCCCTGCACGCCCTCTTCTTCTGGGCAGGACTGAAAGCTAACCACATGAGTCCAGATCAGAATCGGATGACAGAGAAACCTGATTCCAAATCCTTTTTCGACCCTCCTCTTGTCATAGGAGAGATTTTAACAAACTGAATGAATGGATCTTGAAGGTGGCAATCTCTTCATCAACACCGGAATCTACAATAGATATTGGAACAAAACTAACGGATCTTGGGATTCATATCCTTTTGGAACTAGGGATCCCCTCCCTCTTGTGGGCTCTGCACATTTGAAAGTTCGGATCAGGTTCGAAACAGAGGTTTTTGACTCCTCTCACAATGAATCTATACTCATACATAATAGATCTTAGGTTATAGCCTCTGCTACAGAAATCAGGACCAACATATGGCACAGAACTAGATCCTGAAGCACACTTCTCTCTGGATCTGGATGTGTACAATTCAATCCAAATTTTCATAAAGTCTCCAGATGGAAAATCAACACTTTTGTGGATACAAGCATCTAACAGGGTTTCTCAAATGAAGCAGAATATCCTGCACAAATTGGGCATTCCAATACACCAGCAAAGTCTGATATGTGGCGGCAAATCAATGCAGGAAGATCGAAGTCTACAAGAATACAATGTACTTCCTTTATCCAATCCTCAACTTGACAGTGAGGGGCGGAGCTTCTGGATCAAGTAAATCGAAGGAAACAAGAGGTGTCATTGGATCTAGTTTGCCCAAAGTAACATAACCATCTCAAGAAAATATCAATGAAGGCTTGTCTTTCAAAGACATTAATCTATTGCAACAGAAAATCCAGAATAGTCCCACAATATCCCTAGCCCATATATTGTGGAGTAGCTGAATCATGTACCAAAACTGACTATAGACCTTCCAGAAACAAATGATCTATCCACAACATGCACAACATATGAAGCCCAAGCTCTGAGTTTCACCTATGCTCCAAAGGTTTCTTCATAGTAAAGTTTGCATCATCAGAGGATCGAGAATATGCCCTACATGAAAGACCATAGTTTTGGGGATCAACTGGTTTTTTCATTACACCATGGTTCCCAAAATTTGATTCAAACACCATGATTGTATCAAGAATGTCGGTTTGAATTAGGCTACATAACCTCCCTCTTCATTTTTGGCATCACGAAACTCTAAAAGGAATTAGGATCCTCTTAGGGTGATTCATAAAGAAAGACACACAAAGAATGGAAGAAAAAATATTCACGTTCGCTAGAATATGTATTGAGGTGGATCTCAGTGAAGCAATGTTCCACCAAGTTTCCGGGACGAGGAAACGCGGGAGCGGAGATACGCACAAGGGAGATGTATATAAGCAACCCCAAAATTTAGGGAAATTTCAGGAAACTGGGGGACGTCAAGCCATGAAAACTATAAAATTATTAAAAATTTAATATATATAAAAAAATAATAATAATAATAATAATAATAAATAAATAAATCCCAATAATATGTTAATAACTAAATTAGTAGATAGTAAATCTTATTAATTATGAAATGCACATCTAAATATGATCATCATTTCCTATTAGACTATTGTGAAGTAAAATTATCATTTGACATTTCTGCAATCATCAATGTAAATCTAAAAATAAATTACTAAATTGAATCTATCATTTGACATTATGCAATGTTCCATCTAAATTCATCATTTGACAATGGGCATTAATATTATGCAAGGTAAATCAAAATTAAATTCATCATTTGACAATTGAAACTACGCAATGCACATCAAAAATTAAATTCATCATATGACAATGACATTTGAAGTCTAAAACAACCATAGAAAATTGAACTAAAAATAAACATAGAAAGCAGTGAAATACAAAAAAAAAAAAAAAATTGTTATTAGCGAAAAAATTCGGGGGACTCGTCCCTCTTGCATCCCCTCGTCCCCCCCACAAGAGAGACGCATTCATTATCAGAAAAATGTCCCCTAGAGTTTCCCAATTTTTTCCAAAAAAAGGGGTGTGGGAAAGTTTCCCCAGGAGTTTCCCCATCTCAGGAGCATGGGGGAGCAGGGAAGTGTGTCCCCGAGGGTGGGGGACGCGTCCCCGTGGAACACTGCAGTAAAGGCTTTCCGAATCGCACCCTCTTGTCACACAAAAAGCAGAGATGGACACAATTCCTCGATTTTTGGGAACACGACCTTCATATGCCGAATATGTAGACTGACATGACACGTACAAAATGCATGTCTCGATGCCAAGAAAGAGTCGCGAAGGAAGAAGAAACCAGGAAAACAACCCAAAGGATGGCAATTTCCCTCACACTTGCCAGAAGAGGAAGAGAATGAAGAAGAAAAGGACTCCCTCCCCAATGAGGGAAACCCGAACACACAAGAAAGTGTAGGAAAGAGGGAAGCAACTCGTGAAGAGTCATAAACTCTAGACCCAGCTAAGTTAGTGAGAATTCATGAAGCAAAATATTCAAGGGGATTCAAACGTCACCGTGTCTCAGAAAGTTCTGTCTCATAAAAATAAATCCCAAGAATGGAAGCAGAAAATCAGCTAGCAATTGTATCATCCACGCCATCTTAGGGAGAATGGTGAAGGGTAGAAAAAAAGAGATGGAGAAAATGTTAACCTTTTCTCTTTTTTTCTTTAGCTGATTATTTTGTATGGATTTGTGACCGCCAATCTTAGACTAGAATGATAGAATGCTCGAAAGCATCTACATGTAATTTTGTTTTCATTAATTAAATTATGATTTTCCTTTGGAAAAATAATAATAATAAAAATAAGTCATAATATGTATATCACATTAACATAAATTAGTACACACACACAAATATATATATATATATATATATATATATATATATATATATATATATATATATATATAGTCTAACTTATAGACAAAATGACCTTTTTCATTGTAATCCGACGATACAATTTCAAACAAGATTGTGATTTTGTTGTTTAAAATACATTTTTGAATACATAAATGGATCCAACTCCTTGAAAAACCCTTAAGGCACTCGAATTCTCTAGATTAAAAAACTTAAACTCAAGCATTTAAAAATCTTTGTCGAATTTTTGTTAAAATTAACATGAAAATATGCCCTAAAGAATACCATTTTGTCAATTAGTTAGACTACACACAAGTGGCCCCGAAGTTTTTTCGGTTTTTGAATCCATTTATGCATTCAAAAGTGTATTTTAAACAACGAAAAATCAAAATCTTGCTTGAAATTGTATTGGTGGATTATGATGAAAAATGTCATCTAGTATACAAGTTAGACAAAAAAAAAAAAAAAATCATTTAATTTATAAGTAAGACTATTGTTTAATTTAAAGATGAAATGAATTTTTCATTGGATTACGCCGATACAATTTCAAGTTAGATTGTAATTTGTGTTGTTTAAAATACATTTTGAATGCATAAATAGATTTAGCACCTTGAAAAACTCCTGGGGCACTTGAATTTTGAAAATTAAACATCTTAAACACAAGTTTTTAAAACTCTATAGTGTTTCTTAGTTAAAATTAAGCAAAAAGAACCAGCATAGATCTATCTTAACTACAAAAGTGATCAAATTTCTTGAGGTGCAAACATTTCCTCAAATTTTGCACTCAAAAAGAGATTTGCATGTAGAAATATTTGATCCCTCTTGGAACTAGCTAAATCCAAAGTTAAGATAAATATATACTAATTCTACTAAAACTTTAGACAATTACACTACAATCAAGAAATTAAAAAAAAAAAACAATTCCATCATTTCCATTAACACTATAGAGTAGTTCACAAAGGATGCAATGACATGTTCATTTACTTACAAAGATGAAAAAACAATCCACTCTTACATGTTTGTCCTAAAACTTTTATGGCTGGGATGGTCCACACCTGCCATTTGAATGGTGTTGCTTTTAATGCAGTACTATTAACACACACACACACATAATAAATATGAAGTATTGTTAAATTTATTATATTGTATTTATTTATAAAGTGTTTATAATGTTTTTTAAGCTAGTTCCCCGATGAGGGTGAGGGAACCGTTGGTATGTGTGGCGATCGAGTGGTGTATGAAGACCGTCCTGTTGGTGTCCCGTGTTTTGATAGTTTGGCAAATCAAAAGACAAGGCAACATCAGAACCAATCTTTAGAGTTACAGGATCTAGTCCTCCTGTTCTCATAGAGGGATCTCTCAAATGTTTGTTTGCAAAGGTTTATCTTGTGTGCTTTTAGTATTGGTTTTAGGCTAGTTATTAAGTGCAGGTGTTTGTGTGTTTGTTTGGTTGAATGACACAACAGAACCTAAAAGGTCTAGGACAGATAGATAGAAAGAGGAAATGTCAGCTTCATTGGGTAATGGAGTCAAAATAAGGTTATGACAAACTTATCAATGGATATGGGATTCCGGATGCGGATGACATCGCGGGTTAAGAGGCCTACAGGCCTGGCGCACACACCAAGGAGGTTCACCTGGGGTGGCCACATGGCCCCCCATGGTGTTATTAATGGCAAGATCATTACTCCCGAGCGCTTGTTATTAACTCCTTCTCGCCGTCACTTGAACCGTCCTGCTCGCCGCACCAGTCTTCAAATGGAGCACCATTGCTCGCATTCCTCGGATTGCTTCGGCTCTGATCACCGCCCTTTGTCACCTCTGTGCTCTCATTGCCCGGGCGGCTGTGCATTCAGTGGAGCTCGCATTGGCACAGGTTGCAGACGCTCTTTGCAATGTTGTTTGGATGCGCTTCCAGGCCATAGTTTCTCAAATAGTAACTTCTGCCCTGTTCTGTTCAATTCTCATACTTCTCCTGTTATTGTTGGTCAAATTAACTCCATTCCTGCAGCTCCTTCTGGTAACTGGTCGGATTCCTCCCGGAATTTCAGTATGCCCAGGCTCAGACAAAGAATGTCTTGCAAGAAAAGCGCCTCTCGAGGCAGGTCCATGAGTGAGCGACCCTCCAATTCTAATGCAGGTTACTCCATGGACCAAGCTGAAAGGCGTCCCATTCCCCTGTATGTTGATCTTGCTGGCCGTCTCCATGAAAGCGTTGCCCCGGCGCCTCCTCAGCCCTCGCACCCGCCTCGTGCTCCCGCTCTGAATGCTCTGTCGCCTCCCCCGCTTCAGGCTTCCGCCCCCCCTTCTCGCCCTGGCAGTCGTTATATAAGGCAATCAACGCAACACGCTGAGCTGCGTTTCGATTGCGCCTTCGACCGGCCCTCCATTACTGCACTCATCACGATTTCTCTGCGAGAAGAGACCTCTCTCCCTCCTGTTCAGCCGCTTAACCCTGTGCACTCCCCTTCCAAGCCTAGCTTTGAGCCCCCCTCTGGCCCTGCACCCGGTCCTAGCGCGCACCCCCTCGGAATTCCGCCTGACTCTGTCACTGCTCATCCGGGACAGGCGCACTTGCAGATGGAAGCTGGCCCGTCAGGTGAAGATGCTGATAAGAACGATGAAGAGGATGCGGAAGATCACTATGGCTGCCGAATTGAGGAAGAGAACCTGGACTCCGACTAATTGCTCCAGGACCAATTCTCAGTATGATTTATGTGCTAGAATTTTTGATAAATTTCTGTTCTCAATGGTCACTCACAGCAGACAAAGCTGCATGTATTTTTTGGTACTTTTAAGTTTTGACAATCTGTATGTAAGTGATATAAGTGACTTAGCGCCGGTTTCCCAGTTCCTGGGCGGTGGCAACTTTGACAAAAAAACTGGTTTCCCATTAATGGGCAGCTCTATAGCTAGACAGACAGTGGACTTCAAGCCCGGTCTCAGGCTTCCTCAGCTGAGCCGAGGCAGTTTTGTACTTTAATGTTTATAATAGAAATAGCGTAATTTAGAAAAAAAAAAAAAATCAATGGATATGGGATATCAAAGGGAAAATCTAACTTGGCTGCAGGATTCTTTGGTTTTGGAATGAGATGGACATCAATGATTTGGAAAGAGAAGTTTAATTCTCAACAAAGGGAATTTGAAAACACAACTTGAACAATAAAGAGCTATTTGATAGACAGGGCTAACCATGAATTCTACAAATCACACTTTAAGCAAATAATGACTTCAAAACAAATTTTAAAATGAAATATAATATTCGGGGAACACCCTATTTCCTCAAAGATTTTATTTCAAATGACTTAGAAAACATAAAAGATTCAATGATAATTGCGGTCATAGAAGAGGGAACACCTAAATACATCTATGATCACAACTATAAATACCTTTAAGCTAAATGTTCAAGCAAGGACAAGGGGCAAGATCATAGCATACCTCCTTGGCTCACTGTAAACAAAGGAACTTCAAAGGGAGACTTCAATAACAACCTTTAAGTGGCAGCAGACAAGCAAGGAGAACCATAAATCATTCTGAAACCAACTATTTCGAACTATTAAGGAAATAAACAAGCATGAAGACTAAAGAGAGAGATTAAAGACTCTAAAATACTTCAGCAGAAGAAAACATAAAACAGTGAAGGATGAACAGGTCTAAGGTGCTTCCAGGAGTCATTTCTTAGCCTAATACTTTCTATCCTACTGTAGTAAGAAATTATGGAACAGAATGAAAACAGGAGAAAACATTACATAGTTCAGAATACTTCACCAACAGCCAAGCTCATGGATCCAATGATAGAGCCTTCTCAAGAACAAGCATGCAACAACATCGTCAAGGCTTCCAAGACTTCAATTTCTTCTTCAACTTCAACAGACTATGTATTTATTTCAGAGAGTTTTAGTATTACAACTAGTAATCAAACAACCAACCAACAACTTCTCATCTTCTATAGAAGTATTTATAGAAGAATGAGGAGGTGAGATATGATAAAAGATCTCCCAAGATAATTAATACAGATCAATGACTTCTCGGCCTTTGAGGGGCTCGAGGGAGAAGTTTACAGGTGTTTGTCTACATTAATGTTCTACATTTAAGATTTAAGCTCGGTGCGAGCTTTTGTTGAATTTTGAGGCTCTGTGTTACGTTATAGTAACTCTACAGATATTTTTACATTAAATTCATTTGGCAGAATTAATTTTTTCGCTGCGTCAAGGAAAATATCTTATTTTGATCAATAACTTCGGCCTCTGTTTGAACGCTTTGAGGCACAGGTGGCTTTGTGGTAGGTGAGAGGAATCAATTGGCCTCTGAGGTGGCGGTGGAGGCCTTCTGTCTAATAAACACTTATGATTCACCTTTTAACTGTGTTTTAATTTGGAGGATTAGGGTTTTGATAATCATTCTTAGCCGTAATCCCCCCAAATTTGTCTTCAATCTTCTGTTCTGCTACATTTCGTCTTCGACCCTGATACTCTTTTGTTTTTATTTAACTGCTTGTGTCTTGTTGATGTGCAGTGTTGCGCAGGGCTCACAAGGCATCAATGCCCATGAAGCATCGACGAGATGTGGAGTTTGAACCCTGCGAATGGTTTCTTTTTATCAATCAAAGGCACGAGAATCGTCATTCCCGGCCTTCGGCCTTTCTCTAACACAATGGATAAACCATTTAAACACTTGCAAAAACAATAAAGATTAATAAAATCCTGCGTTTTGGGTTGAACTGCTTTAGAGGTTGTGGGGAAGGAGCGTGGCCGTTGGATGGCAATCCTCCAATGGTGGAGATTCGTTAGAGGAGGTCAAAAGAAGAGAAGAGGGAGAAAATAAGTAGAGTCATTGATCCATGACTGACCAAGGAGATCAACGGTCAGGATAAGCGGTGGATTAATAATGTGAAGGATTCACATTATTCGGATTTTTATAAGAAAATGCGAAAGAATAAGGCTAAAACCTTTGTTTCGGAGGAAAACATGGCGAAAAGGAGTTTGGGGTTTGGGATGGTCGTGGGTCGTCGGATCAGATTGGACCCCGGGAATCAACGACAAATATTAAATCGGGAGATCGGCAATCACGGCTTTACAATTGGAGGGGAGAGAGTAAGGGTGCAATAGAAATCGCGGATGCGATTGGCGCGATCGGGGAAGGCCGATGCGATTGCGCGATCGGGGAAGGCAGATGCGATTGCGCGATCGGGGAATGGCCGATGCGTTTGCACGATCGGGCCATCGCAATCGAAGGTGGGGGAAAAGCATTAAAAATGAACCCAAAGGAAAAATTCGATGCGATAAGCACTGGTCGTTCGATCGGTTTAAGATCAACGACGGAAGTTATCTTAAGTATGATACTGACGAAAAAACCTTTATAACATGAAAAAACCTAAATTTTTTTAATATAATACAAAGATTTTATGGTATGGGTGGGATATATAAATATGAAATGGATAGGCGCCCGTTTGTGGGGCCATGGGTTTATGTGGAATAATAATATGATCGGAGGATATAATGCACAGGGCTAATCGTATCGGAACTTTTTGGCATGGCACCAAGACTCACGCGCTTTGAACTTTTCTGATGCGATAAGCGCCACAAGGTCTTAGCGCCTGGTTCTAGCCCCAGGGCATATAATGGGGAAGTGGTTTAGGACTTAGCCCAAGGGGGCTTAAGTCTGCAATAATAAAAAAAAGTATTTTTCAAGAAAATTTTCAAGTTTTTCAATGGATTTGAGGGTTTCGGCAGAGTTTAAAAAGGAGTTTTAAACTCTGTAAAGAGGATTCTATGAAGGGGAAATGGGAAACAAATGGAAAATAGAATAATTCCATGGGAATGAAAGGGGTAAAAATGAAGGCTATTTTGAAGTGAAAAAAGGGAAAAATGTGTTTTTTTTGCTGCAGTCTTTTCTCATGTAATTAGTAGTATTTCAGAGTGTGAAATGGAAACAGCAGTGAAGATTTGGACAGAGGCATGAGGCCTTTAAGTGACTTTAAGAGATAACATCTTTTTAGCAATAAAAACTTGTTTCTTGAAGACTTCAAAAATGTTTTAGCCAACATTTGATATAACAAATTTTATAGCTGACTAACACATCCGACTTCCACGCAGCCACTAAATTCATCATATTGGTCCTAGGCATCGTTAATATCCAGTAGGTGGCACTTCTCCCGCTGGTTGTGTCGTTAAATTCTCTTGGCATTCTGGAACGACTCTTTGTGTATTGTGTTGGGCGATGAGGTGGGGGTCTGCAGAGCACTTGGGTTTTGAATTGTGGTTTTCCCAGCAGTAGTCATGGCTCTGGGTGGGCGAGGGATGTGCAACATGGAATAGTTTGGAACAAGGTGATCTCTCGTCCTAGGGAGGCCCGTGGGATCCTGTCACCCAGTGGGTGATTGGGCTTTGTGGATCTGTCGAGGTCTTCTATGTTTGTTGTTTGTGTGCCCAACTCTTCCCACGAAGGTCAAATTGGGATATGGGTCACGTCGTTTTTTCCTCTGTCTATGGCTCGTTTCCAGTTTGGTGTCGTTGCGGGAGCAACTTCATGTCAGTTCTTTCGGCACTATAAGGGGAGCTTTCATGACAATTGCCTCTGATTGTCCCTCTAGCTTGTTGGGTTGTGATTATCTCGACAAGAGGCAAAAAAATTGCGCAAGGTTGCTCTGGGGTGGCACAAAGGATTTATGGAAATTTAGGTCTCGAGCCTCCAGTCCTTGGTTGGTGGAGTCTAGTAATTGGTACAATTATTTCTTGTTCTGTTCTATTTGGTTTTCTTTGTTATATAGGAGGTTATATTGCAAGACTTGTGGGAAGCATTGCGTGTTTGTTTTTCTATCTTTGTTTGTCTGCAACTACCCTTGGCTCGCCTTAATGCCTCGCTAGAGGGGTCGTCCGCGCTAGGGGGGTGTTGCTCCTCGTCCTAAAGTCAATCATCCACATAATGAGGGCAGTCACTCGTCCTCTGATGATGCCATCAGCCGAGACACAGAGGAGGATGCGGCCATTTCTCTGTGTCGTTCTCCGGGGAAATTTTTAGCTCCAGTCACCCTGGACACGGTAGCAGACCAGCTGCAAAATATCCAATTGAATATAGATAGCATGAGGAACCATCGCTACGATGACTAGAACGAACTAGCGACTTATATTAATGATGTTCAACATGTCTAGAATGAAATCTTGGACAATATGGAAAGCCTCTGACGACACCACTGGTGCACCAACGATAACTTTTGCACTCTGGAGGCGAGGATTGAACACATTGACTTCCATATGCATGATCATGCAACTCTCTTTGCTGCCCCTCATATCTTTCCACCTAATCCGCCTCCTTGAGAGGCTTTTCTTATTGTAGATGTGGCTCAATTTTGGTGAGTGTATGGTATGGCTGGTATGCCTATCAAAAATAAACTTTGATACTAGGTGTAACTGTTTTCCTCCAGGCCCTATGCTCTCTAAGTTTGTATAGAATAAGAATAAAGAGTCTTGGGAGATGATTTTTGTACCTAATTTCCTTTTGATAATATAATGCATGTTTGTTGATCGACAAAAAAAAATTGTTTTTAAACTAGTCTTATTTTAGGTTTCATTACCAATTTTCATTTACCATTTACCCATTAAAAATTGTTGCAAATATTATTATTATTCATTTTTCATTTAGATAACTTTTTATTAAATTAATGAATTTCATTTTGTCATGTTTTATCTCCATCTTCAAATTTTGATGAATATCATTTCCATTTATTTACATTACTTCATATTTCAATAATGTCACATCTATGTCAAAGCGGGACTATAGTAATCCATTCACACTTTGACTACTCTTAATTCACCTTTGACCTATCCAATACATAATGTTTAACTTTGAAAATTCACTAATATTGTTGTTTAAACTTTTAATTGGATAATAAATTTAATGTCTTATTGTAACCTTCTCACATTATAATGCCATGTGTATTTGTAGCATATAATGATTGGAGGGGCTAATATATCACTTTCCACTCCCATGAGCCCTCTTCTCGTACCAATTATAATATATGAGATGGACAAATAGCCACCTTCATCATGACTACATGCAAATGCAATGCATGGACTGTACCATGACAAAGATGAACGTATATTAAGATATAATTTTAGAGGTAGAGTAAGAATCTACATATTGATATATATATTTGTAGGCACATTTTGTAGAGCATTGTACCAATCATCGTCCAAATTTAAACAATGTCATCTAAGATCAACTAACACGCATATTTGGAAGTTTTACATTGGTATTTTGCAAGTTGGGATCTTAAACTCTTAGAACTTACTGTTGAACCCTTATATGGGAAACGACTAAAAGTATTACAAGATCATCTGAGGTTGACTTACAAGCATATTTGGAAGCCTTATATTGGTATTTTGTAAATTAGGGTTTTGAGCTCTCAAAACCTGCATTCTAGGGAGATCAAATATGGGTGAGGCACAACAAATGCTCACTAGTACATTGCAAAATATGGACACAAATTTGTTTTCACAAAGACTTGTATTGATACCTTGCATCCAAAATGGAATGAGCTATATACTTAAGAAGTTTATGATCCTTGTACAATAATCATTGTGTATTTTTGACAACTTCCATCTTCAAGAAGGTGAAAATGAAAAAAATTTCAGCAATGGTAAATGTTAATATTAACATATCATATTAACATACAATGAGGACTACTTGTTAATCTTAGATAACAATGGTATGTATTATGCTTGTGACAGTTACTTCAATGTCCTTTTATTAGCCCAATATCAATTTCACTTTAATTTCCAATAGCAATCATATAAACCATTAATTCACATTGATAGTGATTGTAGATAGAACATGAACAATAAAATGCAGAATACAAGCCAAGAAAAGAGAACACGAGAATTTGGCTCAATCCAGGGAGAAACCCCAAGATGGGGAAAACCCTTGATCAATCCTCCATATTATAAAATACCAAATGTTCAACAGAGAGAGAATAATAAAGTACAATGATACAAAGTCAAAGTTGACCTACCAAATAAATGATCCAATACCACTGCCCTAAGTCAAATATATGGCCCAATCAAAATCTGCAATTCTGCTCTTAGTCAACAATAGTCAAACAACACTAACCAGAAAGTCAACAATGGTCAACACAACAGTAAAAGTGTCCTTCTTGAGCTCGGTCAAGGTCTAAAAAATTCAACCTTCATAGTTTAACCAATAGCAAAAAAAATCATCAAAGGAGCATTCAAAATTGGTCAAACTGAAAGTCAACTCTGCAGTCAAACAATCAACATAAGCATGTAGTGAACCTTCCCAAAATGCCTTGAATTTGTGCCAATAAATGTGACATGTTGAAATAAAGAGAAAACCACCAAAACCGTGATCAAATGAAATCAGATGGGCCTTGGACAATGCTGGTCAAAGTCTCCCAGAAATAGAAAGTCAATGTAGGTTAGATTTGTCCTCCACAAACTCGTATGTGTGAGATGAATAGTTGCCCAATCAGATGAGGATAGATAGATGTGTGTTAATGAGATGCTAAAATGAGGTTTCCTCAATGTATATTTATACAAGTTAATGTGGGTCAAATACATGTCTCTTGGGCTTCATGAGCCTACCTGAAGGTAGGGCCAACCTTGACCAAAACTACATGTGTGGGCTTGTCTTCAAAAAATTATTTCTCCTTGTCCAAATTCAGTGATCCTTAGGTCGATTTTGGTCCTATCGAAAAGAGGAATTCAATCCAATAATAATATTCTACAAATGAGCAGACTAAAGTGGAATTTGGCCTAGTTGCATATTTTAATACTAATTTTATATTATCTTGTAAAATTTGGAACTTTGTATTTGTATAGGGTGCAAGTAAAGCACCATATGATCTCAAGGTACATTTGTGCTATTTTTGGAAATGTATTCGTGTATTACTTTCTATAAGTAGTCTTGTGTTATCTTTATCTTTTTTATTCAATAATTGAAACCTTGCATATCCATCCAAAGTTTTGCCACAAGTTTTTCTGTACAATTGTCATTATCACATATTTATTCAACAAAAGGAATCTAATTTGTTTCAATCCACTTTCCTTATTATATAACATTTGTAATATATGTGTGGGTGTAATATATTTTTTCAAATATATGATGTAATGAAGATTATAATGGAATTTATACACTTTTAAAACATATGATTATCATGAATAATACAAAGTTTGTCATTTATATTATATTCTTTAGATTTATGAAGTAGATGATTGGCTAGTATCTTTTAAAATTCAATGTTTGTTGTGTTTAACAAAATTGTAGTTTTGAAAATTATAATATAAAATAAACTAAAAATATTATTGTTATTATTTTTAAATAAGATGAAATAACAATTTTGCATAAGGGAAGCTCCACTGGCAATCACATGTTCTGAAGTATTATGTAAAACATAAGAATCAATGTTCAAATTCCCTTTGCGTCAAGTCTATATATATATAGACAATTTTACAAAAATATATATTTTAAGCTCATTTTTTTATAAAAAAACATTATGGGTATGTTTTACCTCTATTTATTTCTTATTTGTTATTGGAGAAACCACGCCATTAGAAAAATAAAGTATATTGTATTGAGATTATTTCCAAGTTCAAAATAATATAAAAAGTAATAAAAGATCTGAGTTTATAGTAGAAAGTTTCAAAAAAATACTTTTATGCAAACTTAACAACCTGAAGACGTCCATAGAAAGTAGGAAGCCAAATAACAATGAGTAATTGAACATATTGAAGACTAAGAAGAAATCAAGGCATCCACCTCAAAAGGCACTGGCTTTGCTTGGATATTGAAACTTGGTCTCTAATTTGGAGTGAAGCATGCCTGGTCTATTGTCCATGTTGTGACACTCCCCAGGTATTGTAAATTTTATTATTTACTTTTATTGTTGTGGACTCGGTAATGTATCAAGTAGAGTAAAATGTTGAAATCTAGAATAATTCTAAATAATAATTAGTTTGTTTAAATAAAATCTATGTTAAGTCCTAGAATTTATAGAGGGGACCCTAGTAATTCTTTTTTACCATACATTTAATAGTTAAGGGCAATTAACTCTTATTTTCTTTTCCCTGAGATGAGAGGAAGATCTCAGGGGGAGAGGAGGGAGATATAGAAAAGAAATATAAGACGTTGCCTGAGTATTCTTGAGCTGGACTAGGACTAGTGGAAACTCCATATTGCAGACTTGGTCTATGGAAACTTCTAAGCTAGACTTAGGGGTCCCGATGCCCGTGAATTAAAATTGAGAAAATTGTTGCATAAGTGACTCTTCTAGAACTGAGGAGCTTGGGGGGGGGGACTGGACTTAAAATTCTAGGCTAGACTTAGGGGTCCTGATGCCCGTGAATTAAAATTGAGAAAATTGTTGCATAAGTGACTCTTCTGGAACTGAGGAGCTTGGGGGGGGGGACTGGACTTAAAATTCTAGGCTAGACTTAGGGGTCCTGATGCCCGTGAATTAAAATTGAGAAAATTGTTGCATAAGTGACTCTTCTGGAACTGAGGAGCTCGGGGGGAGGGACTGGACTTAATATCCAATTTATCATTAGAAGGGTGGTGTGGTCCCATTTGTAAATTATTGGTCATCGACATAGCAGATAAGTATATATATGGTCTTAAATTTCGTTTCAATAGAATGTTGGATAAAGATGTTAATACTGAACATTATCTTGTAAATAAGAAAAGTAGACCTATGTTCTCTTAATATATATATATATATATATATCTGTGATAGACAGTATGCGTCCAATAAGGCTAACTCATGTACAAAATGTGAACTATTCTTATATTATGCGTGGCCTATGAGGCTAAGTCATAAACAAAGTATGTGAGTTACTCGTTTATTATTTTTCAAAGAGAGTTCATTATTTTCATTATAATGCTTGTAAAACCCTCGGTAAGGGTGGCAAGCTACAGGCAAACCAACTACGATAAAATTATATATATAAGCCTATGGTTACGACGGTAGGCTGGAAAGAATGTGGAACTAAAAAGAAAAGAAGAACACCTGCTAATATAATTTGTATAATAAAAGGAAATCATGTTGAGCGTTGCTAGTGAGCTAAACAAGAAAACAACATTACATTAAGAAATGTTATATAGAGAAGTCACATAGGGCCTCTACCCAGATTTATTCCTCGTGGCCAGTCAAATTGTCAATAGCCCGAGAAACAGTTATGGATAGTGAAGCTCTGTCGAATGAATCAGAGCGAGTAGGGTCTATGGAGGATAAATTTAGAGAACGCATGGAGCCAAGTTAGAAAGACTGAGAGTTGAAGAGATGTCTTCAATATTTTTCTTGGAAAATTCGAACCACAATTTGTATAAACCATGGGAATAAATTTAAGCTGAGATACAACCAGAAAAACTTTAACAAATTAATGTAATGCACATATTTCATTCACCGTAATTTACTCCTACGATAGCAACAATGAAAAAATGATTATACACATTACAACAAATGCATGTTAAACTACAGAATTGTATTTCAAAATAAAATGGAAGACCTCAATTAGATATCATTAAACAAGAGCAATACATGAGATCTGAAAGACCTGGATTATTCTCGCTTCATGGGTGAAGAATATATACCCAGTTGAAGTGTCTAAAATAATACCATAATAACTACGCCATATTGCGACAGTAAGTGGCTGCAACGAGTAAGGCATCGATTCCCTAATTATAAATTCGCAAAGGAATTCCAAGGAAAAAACAACCCCGAACTATGCCTTCCTCAACTCAAATTCAGCAGAGAAACTTACTAAAAAATAAGGAACAAGAGCTCTAATCCATTTCATAGGACAACCCCCCACCCTATAAAAAAAAAAAACCATAAATATGCATTAACCAACTTTAGATTGCAAGGTGAAAACCCTTTGTGTAATCCATTGAGAACAAAAACATCTCAACAAAACCCTAAAGGAAGGGTAATTTAGCAAGGAGAACCTTAAGTTTGTTGTGAGAGAAACCCAAGTTGTAATGGCACAGAGAAGATTGAACCAAAGCCACACATACACCAGAAGCGGGAATTCCAAGCCCATGCTATCGAGTTTGCAGATAATCTATAACCCTTGCTGGAAAGCATTAATGCTAGTTGGTTTCCAAATCTCTCTCCCCTATAAAAATTCAGATAACTATAGTTTCCAAGGAATGATAAAAGGGTCGATTATGATCAAACAACGGTGGTAACGCAAATTAATTATAATAATTAACCTGCATATTATATACTTAACCTTATGGTGTGATATACCAAATGTGAAAATGTGGTTAAATTATAAACAAGAATTGGGATATGTTTATTATGTTATATAAAATAAAATAAAATAAACAAGTTTATTGTTATTGCATGTGATAAGTGGTAACAAAGCATTAGGTTGCTACATTGATGCATGTATGGACTTATGTGGAATAAAACATGTGATTATGGTGCACATAAAGGAATTTGATACAGTATGAAACGGGGAGAAGGGATTACCCCACTAGGAAAACCATCCGGAGGAGCAGGACCTATGCCTTTTCAGGAAACCAACCCAAAAATGTGGGTTCAATTGGGTGGAGAAATCTAGAACACGAATGCAATGTTATTAGAGAGTATTCAACAACTACGAACAGAAATGATGAATTTGAGGGTTGATAATGAAAGGTTGTGGTTGGAATAGGAAAAGTTCGTGAAAAGCCTCTCTGACAGGAAAAACCAAAGGAATATGAATCCCGATCAAGACAAAGTGAATAGGGAGGAGTTGCACAAGCAGCAAGAAGACAACCTAGAATTTGAGGGAGTTCGAGTTGGTAATGAAGAAGAAATTGGCAATGTTTCTAGTGGAAATGGAACTAAGAGACAAAAAATTGAACTACAAAGGGAGTTTAAGAAAATAAAGCCCTCGTCCTATGATAGAGAGGTGGAGGAGGCGGTTGAAGCATGGATAATCAATATGAAAAAATACTTTCAAATATATGAATATGATGATAATCTGAAAGAAATACTGGAAATATATCAACTGCAAGGTAAGGCCACCTTATGGTGGGAAGAGATTAAAATGGTTCAAGTAATTGATGAGTAGGAAGTTACTTGGGAACAATACATAGGCATTTTAAAGATAAATACTTGACCAGGCAGTTCTATGATGAAAAAAATAAAAGAATTTCACGACATGAAATTGGGACAACAGTCCATGGATGAGTTTATAACTAAGTTTACCTCTATGTTAAGATATGTCCCTTACGTTCGCGAAGAGAAAGCCAAGGTGCAGTGGTTTACCAACAACCTACCTACTTTGATGAAGGAGAAATTAGAATTTGACAACCCTAAGACAATGGATGAAGCCATTCGAAAGGCTCAAATTTGTTAACATCAAATTGTGTAAAAAGAGGATAATACTAAGGGTTGGATAAATAAAAAGGGGCAGAAAATTTTCTCGAACACCAAAAATATGAGAGTTGTTGGAATTAAGAATGCAAGTAGAAAATTGTCGAATGAAACTCCAACTAAAAATCAACAAAAGTTCAGATCCCATAATGAAATTAGGCAGACTGAACGTCTAGCAGACCGGAGCCCATTCAAACTCATAATCCCCCCTTGCAGTGTTGGAGTTGTGGGGAACCCCACTATTATAAAAATTGTCCTCACCGTACCGGATCAGAACCAGCTTCTAACATTCAAGAAGCCTCTACCATCGACGAGGTGGAAAGGAGCATACCAAGGATCAATGCAGCCTTAGAGAATCATCAAGTCGAATATCAACCTGCAATGGTGGAGCTTGAAGGTAAAATAACCAACCATCCCGTTTCTATTTTAGTAGACCCAGATGTAAGCCTGAGTTATATCAGTCCAAAAATAATTTGATTTATGTCATACGAAAAGTGTAAATTTAAGAAATCTGTGGCTAGTGCAACTGGATACAAGAGCTAAGAGAAGAGTAACCACGAAGGTAGAGAATTTTTTAATTGAAATAGTTGGACAACAGGTTAAGGAAAACTTAAATATGCTACTGTTAGGATCCTATGGCGTGATGATAGGCATTGACTGGCTAGAAAAGCATTGGACCTTAGTAAATTGTAAGGATAAGACTATTAATTTCCTTACTGATGAGGGTATTAGAAGGGAATTAAAATTACACCCCATTTCAACCCATAACTTGGGAAAGTGAATTTGCAAGGGATGCCAAATCTATGTTGTTCAGGTGGGATACACCAATTATAAATATAAGATATCTACTATGGAAAGCATACTAGTCATCCAAGAGTTTGTAGATGTCTTTCCAAAATAAATCTTGGAACTGCCTCCTAAGACAAACATCAATTTCACTATAGAACTAGTCCCGGAGCTACCGCGGTATCAAAAGCCCCTTATAGAATGAGTATCCCTGAGTTAACAGAATTAAATATGTAGCTCCAAGAGTTGTTATACAAAGGCTACATCTTCCCCAGTGTGTCCCCTTGGGGAGCCCCAGTTTTGTTTCTAAGAAAAAAAGATGGCACTCTTTGCTTGTGTATTGAATATAGGCAACTAAATAAGTTAACGATTAAAAATAAGTACCCGTTGCCCAAAATTGATGATTTTTTCAATCAACTTAAGGGTGCTACTGTGTTTTCAAAAATTGATCTACGATATGGATATCACCGAATATGAATGAAAGATGAATATATTTATAAAACAATGTTTAGGACACGCTATGGACACTACGAGTTTGTTGTTTTGCCATTCAACCTCACCAATGCTCTGAAAATGTTCATGAGCTTGATGAATCGTATTTTCCACCCCTTCTTGAACAAGTTTTTTCTAATTTTCATTGATGATATCCTAGTTTATTCTAGGAGTTTGGAAGAACATAAGGAACACCTTTGGATAGTATTACAAACTTTGAGAAAGAACTAAGTTTATGCTAAATTTAACAGATGTGATTTTTATAAGGACCAAATTCAATACTTAGGACACATCATCTCCTTTGAAGGTATAGAGATGGATATGGAGAAAATTAAAACCATCATGGAATGGCCTGTTCCAAAAAAATGTAACCGATATACGCTCTTTTATGGGTCTCACCGGATATTATCGCCAATTTATAGAGGGGTTCTCTAAACTTTCTCACCCTGTCACCTCCTTGCAAAAGAAAGGGAAAATTTTCAAGTGGTCACAAGAGTGTCAACAAAGTTTTGAACATTTAAAACACTTACTTACTACAACTCCTGTGTTGAAATTTGCAAATCCAGAAAAGGAATTCACAGTTTGTACGGATGCTTTCCAGCAGGGTGTAAGGGGAGCCTTAATGCAATAAGGTAAGGTAATCGCTTACGAATTTCATAAGTTAAAGGAACACAAGTAGCGGTACTCTTCTTATGACTTGGAGCTAACGGTTGTAATCCATGCTTTGAAAGTATGGCGACACTATTTGCTAGCAAAAAGATTCATGCTGATGACAAATACAATAGTTTAACCAGTTTCTTTAAGAAGCCAAACTTGAATGCACGTCAAGCAGGTGGACTACATTTCTAAGAGAGTTTGACCTTGAAATTTAACATCTTAAGGGGAAAGAAAATCGTTTGGTCAATGCATTAAGTAAAAGGTTGCATTACGTATATGAGATTTCGTATAGTCAAGTGGCCTTTAACTTTTCCAAGTAGATTAAAGAAGTTGCCCTGAAAGATCTGGAATATTAATATCTTTGGCAGCAAGATAAGTTTGCACAAAATTCTGTGAGACAAACTGAATATGATATCAATAGTGATAATATTCTAATATTTAAAGGGATAATGTGTTCCTAATCAACTATCGATTAAACAATTTTTATTAGATGAATTCCACATAATCCCCTACACCACTCATCCAGGATATCTAAAGTTATTTATGCAATTAAAAAAATATATTATTGGTCCAGAATGAGGAAAGACATTGCGGAATACTTAGCAAAATTCTTAGAATGTCAGTGGGTCAAGGCGTAACACCAACACCCTATTGGTTTCCTAAATCCATTACCCATTCCCGAGTGGAAATGGGATACGATTACCTTAGATTTCATAACCAAGTTACTTAGAACAAAAAGACAAAATGATTCTATCATGGTAGTAGTGGATAAATTGAGCAAAGTAGCTCATTTCACTCCTTTTAAATCCACTTACCAAACTTCCCAAGTGGCAGATATATTTATGAGAGAGATATTCAGATTACATGGCATGCCTAAAGTAATAATTTCTGATCGGGATGTAAAGTTCACCTTTGCATTTGGAAGGAACTATTTAGTAAATTGGTTATTCAAATCCACTACAATATTGCTTACCACCCACAAACGGATGGGAAAACTGAGTGGGTGAATCAAGTGATTGAGGATATGCTGCACATGTATGTGATGCAGAAGCCAGGCAGGTGGGAAGAATACCTTCATTTAGTGGAATTTTTTTATAACAACAGCTACCACGAGTCATTAAATGTAACACCCTCATCCCACATCTACCCAAGAAACCATCCAACTAAGGTAAATATGTGACGAGAGGCCACTATAATGGGATTTAACCTCCTAGTTTACCTTAAGGAAATGGAATCAACAGAAACACATCAAACATACCCTCCACATCAACAACAAAACTCCCAAGATCCATCCTAGCCACTCAAGTAACCAACCCTTGAGTCCCACTAGGTTTTTAGACCATTAAACCCTCGAAATCTCCCTTGATATGGGAAAGGGTGCGTATCGGAGGCTCTGGACGCTCCCATGGTGACATAACTGCCACCATGATCAACACCATGCGGATGCAACAAGTACATATACCACAAGTATGAGAAACATATATACAAACAACATAAATACATGACCAACACACCTCCCGTCCCATCCGAGTGGTGAATCGTGCTCTGATACCACTCTATAACACCCTCGTCCGACATTCTACCCAAGTAATCATCCAACTAGGGTAAATAATGCAATGAGAGGCCACTATAATGGGATTCAACCTCCTAGGTGACCTTAAGGAAGTGGAATTGACAGAAACACATCAAACAAACCTTCCACAACAGCAACCAAACTCCCGGGAGCCATACCAACCACTCAGGTAACCAAACCCTGGGTTTTTATACAATTAAGCCCCCGGATTCTCCCTTGATATGAGCAAGGGTATGTATGGGAGGCTCTAGACGTTCCCACAACATGGGCATGCATGCGCCTAGGGACTTTTTTCCTCATACCTATGCCATCGTCCCTGGGATTTGAACCACTTTTCGGGCCCAAAGCCCAAGTCACTACCCATAACACCATGACACCTTCAAAAATGAATTATAGCAGCATAATAACGACGCAAAAGCAAACACTTAAACAAGGACATGATTGGACCCCTACTAGCCATAATAGGCATTTCGTCAAATATCTCACAAATTTGTAATCTACAGGGTTAAACAACATATTTGAGCATAGGGGTCTCATAGAATCATTTTTCCCTTATATCATTAGTTGCATTATCATATATTAGGTCATAGATACATAGTTCATTCATTTACAAATCAAAACATGAGGAGAGCCATACATCATCATTGCCACAATACATGCTTATAACCAGCATAATAACAACAGAAATATAAAGGATACATCAACCATAGAATCCACATATAAACCAATACATTTACACATAATATTTCAAGAAAATAACGTCTTATTAATGAATGCAAAATCCAACACGAGATGGGACTACCACGTTCCACCTGACCATAGATTGGCTGAGCCAAATCTCTCTTCAACCAATCACCCCCGTGCCATATTCCAAGCATGAATGTGGGACTCAAACCAATAGAACCAACTAGGGCATCCTGAGGCTAAACCACCTCACCCTCATCAATAGAAACCAGGCCTTACCGCAATCCATCCCGGATCACTAGGACAACACAATAAACATGTAATAACATGATTTACCATGATCTCCACCTAATCACTAGGCCAAAACAAGCATGGATGCCATTGTATTTCTCCACCTATGCCATGAGAAATTTTCCTGTCTCCTAGTATCTCAGTCTTTACTGCAATCCACACTGTATCACTAAGCCCTAAACTGAGACTGCTCTCTCCAGAGTTTACCGTATATCCCATCCCAAGATTCCTAGGCCTAATGGAGAGCTAACAAAACATCTGGCTTTACCACAACCCACCATCTGGTTCAGGGATTACTAGGCCATGTGTTCTATCATTCAAAGATCCACCTCACTCAGCTTTGAATCCATCGAGCAATCCAACTCAACCAAAACATGAGAACCCCATCACACCATGGCTATCCAGAAATGGTAAGGCTAGGCTAAAAACATTGTCACACCTGGTAAAATCCATTCCATGATAGTAAAGAGCCACATGCAATACCATGCATGCCAAATATAGCAAGGAAATCACACATGCAAATCGATACTTGCAAAGAATATTGTTGTATTTGCTTGACCCTGCTCTTCCTTGCTTGCTCCTTCCTTCATCTTGCCTTCTTTTCCTTTCTTGATCTAATGCCAAAGTGCTCCAAGAAAATTCTAAGCATCCAAGAGTGAGAGAGAGAATAGTGAGAGAGCTCCAAAACAGAAAAGGTTTGAGCCAAAAGCTTTCCCATTGATCCTCATAAGCCTTTTTATCAATGAGGCCTCTATTTTCTTCATTTTCCATTATTTTCCTTCATTTTCCTCCTCACATGCAACCTGTGACCTTTCACCTTCCTTTTCTCCTATTTTCCATTATTTTCATAAATAAATGTGCTAAATAATGCCTCTTTCCTTTCCAAAGCCTTTGCCATTGCCTTTGCTAATTTCCTTTAGCCATAATAACCGAAATGAACACCCACTTGGATGTTTTTCCCAACATTAAACTTGGAATAAGTGTCCCATCAATCGTGGTTATTATTTTTCCATTATTAAAATTTATTATTATTACCCAATTTTAAGGTCACGACCAAGCCAAACACCAAATTGGTGTATGATACCCCCTTGTTTGTGGGTCAAGGGACCCACCACTGCGCAACGATTTGACTACTAAGTCTATGAAGGCATACATACTCTACCCCCCTCTTATTTTGAACTTGTGACCTCTTAGGAGGAAACACATGCTCTTAACCATTAGGCCCACTCAAGCTGTATTACATGGAATTTTCACCAGGGTTGTTACAAAACCCTCCCCCTTGAGGGAACACCATCCTCGGTGTTCAATGACACCTACAAACCAGCAAACCACTGAAAATAAAACATACTACCTATGGAGCTTTATAATGCATCTCGTTGTAGTATTTACAATGAAATCCATATATACAACGATACTGTCTATGGAGCTTTATAAATCCATCTCAATACAATATTTACAATAATATACACATATGCACATTTTCTCAACCACCAAATAAAAGGATACGATGCTTGTATCAATAACAAGGGAATCCATAAGCTCACACCTCCACCCTCAAAGTAATACCAAGATTCGCCTCCTTCCCAAGAAGTCTAGAATCCATTGCCAAAGTCAAAGCTACATCCATTTTCCAATGCTACAATCCTGCGCCACTTGTCCTCTCAATGAAAAATTACCAACTCATTGTTCTAGGGTGCACTCCCAATGTGCATATGATTCCATTTGGAAATGCTAATGACCAAAACAAATCCATCTCCATCCTTCCCTTCTTTGCTACATAGTCCCTTGGGAAATCTGGTAATCCCCTTCCATGCAGCCACTCACCTTCCAAGTTCCCCAACATCCCCTATCATGGGCAATCCATCCTTTGGCAAGGCTTCCTTGCATCAGAAATTCAAACAACCAAGGCATATACCTGCCTCAAAACCATCATATCGGTCATATCATGGTCATAGAAATAAATGGACACTATTGGGTACCGGTGTCTCACAATGGCCATGCTCTTGAAGTGTTTTACCAACATATTGCTTCCTATTCCAATTGCTTTTGTTGACGCTGCTAATTCTTGCAGTCGGTTTCAATCATCCCAAATTGGGCATTACATTTTTTCTTATACCAAGCACATAACTACCATTAGATTCAAAAAGAATTGAAATAAATTCACTTCATACCTCATTGGTAGCTCGTCAATAAGGTACACTTGCACTTATGTTCACTTCCTATCACAACAAGTCAAACCAATTTTTTGATCAAATAATCATGTACAAACATATCACAACTAGTTAGCTCAAAATCCAACTATCATAAATTAAAATCATGAATCACATGAAATCACCATAAACCATAATCATAAATCACATGTAACCATCAAAATTTAGAATCACATATCACATGCATAATAAAACTGAAATAAAATATTGATATTTATCCTTCGTTTGTCCTTACTTCTGCCTTTGTTATTTGTACACACACTGGATCAGTTTCCACACCCAGTAAGCACCTAGTGTCCTTGCTTCTCTTCAATCGTGTACACAAATACATAGTGTACAACACGTACATCCACACAAGGCGTACAACACCACACAATACATACACCCACACCTGGTGTGCAACACAACATAATCCATACACCTACATCTAGTATACAACACAATACAATACATACACCTACATTCGTTGTACAACACAACATAATACATACACATACATTCGGTGTACAACACAACACATGCACCTAAACCTGGTGTTCAACGCAATACATACACCTACACCCGGTGTACAACACAACACATGCACCTACACCCGGTGTACAACGCAATATATACACCTACACCCGGTGTACAACACAACAAATACACATGTCACGATGGCATGACTAAACAATGCACATACATAGTACAACATGCCCACAACACAACATGTACAACATGCACACAATACCACATGTACACCAGTACTATATATATAATATGTATACAGTACCACCTGTACATAGCACCACCGGCATAATGTGTGCACAACATCACATGTACATGACACCACTTGCACAATGTGTACAAAATGCCACATGTACACCGCACCACATGTACAACGTGTACACAACACCACATCCATGACATGTACATGAAACCACATGTACACAACATATCATGCATGACATGTACACAACACCACCTGCACAACATGTACACAACACCATATGTACAATCATGCACGCAACACCATATGTACATAGCACCACATGTACAACATGCACACAACACCATATGTACATAGCACTGCATATACAACATGTATATAGCACTATATGTACACGACACTGCATATCCAACATGCGCACAACACCGTTTGCATACAACACCGCATATCCAACATGTGCACAATACGATATGTACACAACACCACATATCCAACATGTACATAACATCATCTATAACTAGCACTGCATATACAATATACACACAACAACATATATACACAACACTGTATGCCCATAACATCACAAGTGCAACATGTACAACATATATACACAACGTTGTATGCCCATAACAACACAGATGCAACATGTACAACATATATATAACAGTGGTATTGCACATCCATAGACCACACATTGACCCACAAAGCAACCTTGCTTCTAGTGTCTCTCCACTATGCATGCTTACTTCATCACGTCGCAGATCACACTGCTTTCATTCCGTTGATGTACCCCTCAACATTACCTGCCATAAAATAGATATATACATAGTATAATAACATAATATCAAATCATCCCCTGATCGGGGTGCTCATTAGATATAGCAACCGGCATTCTTTCAGGGCAAGTGGCATTCTCCACTCCTGCGCATTAATGACTCGTCAGTACGAGCCGCCCAACATCCCCTCATGACATCAAGTGATGGTTAAAGGAAAGTCAGCAGGGTGGGTGAGCCAGCCTGGTCGCTCAACTTTGGAAGACAGAAACAACAGTTGCACTCATTTGCTTAAGCCGGGAAGAAGGCATCTTAGCGGGAACAAATCTTTGGTTGCAGGAAACGCACAGATGCGCCGCGCATCAGATGTATTCGCCTGCATCAGTACTAAGCTCTTGGTTTTTCTGGGGTATGTACATTTTCTGCCTCATATCCTTCATACTTCAAACCAGGCGATGTCTCTGCTTAGGATGATCTCAGGGGATCCTTGATTTCATTGTCTCATTTGGTTTACATTAGTTCAGTCTAATTTGGTTGACCCTTGTTTTCGGGATCCTTGCTCTATGCCGTTCATACATTTACCTTTCTATGTCAGCAAGTGTTATACCGGTTTTATATTTACCCTCGACGGACTGAATGACTTCTATCGGATATGTATTCGGGGATATCGTCATAAGCTTATCTTATTTTATCCGAATTTATGTTTTAAAGCCGATATCAATGTTACGGTTTATAGTTTTCTTGTTTATATTTATAACCGTATGCTGGGAAGTGCTTGGATTACCATACTTATGGGTTCTCAACTTTGTTTTTATCATGCTCTGTGTTCTCCATTGTCTTATCTTCATACCTTTCCAAACCTGCTCTGTCATGAAGTAATTGTTGAATGTTGCTCAGGTTTTCACTGGGTTCAAATGCTCTGTCATGAAGTAATTGCTGGCTGTCGCTAGAATTTGTACTGGGTTCAAATGCTCTGTTATGAAGTAATTGTTGACTATCGCTCGGCTTTTTACTGGTTTCAAATGCTCTGTCATGGCTTATTTGGTGGAAATTGCTTCAGTGTTCACTGGATTCTTTACCTTATCTGGGTTCCGCGGATTCTTCTCGATATTACCATCCTTCATACTCATGATGCAGCGCTTCCAAATCATGTTAGGGGCAACAAAATTCAAAGATTAACTGTTGTTTTCTTTTTGTATTTGATTGTTCTTCTCCCATAGTACATGATACTCAGTCAGTTCATTATGTTGAAGAGGCAAACTCGAAATTCGGTCTGTACTACTGCCAAAGGGAAACAGAAGGTGGAACAACCACCAGAGAAGAACAGGAAAAGAGGAAGGAAGACTAAGGAATAAGTGTTATTGAATCTTTCATCCATCTACTCACTTGGCAACTCCTCACAGGCCAGACAGGCAATACAAGGTTGGGAAAGAGAAATTCAGCAGTTTGAGGAAGATAATGTGGCAGAGGCAGAGATACTGGACTTTGTGACTGATCCTGGAAATACTAGGGGCCGTCTATCACTTTTTAATCAAACAATTCATACATACTGGATAGTTAAATGTTTGTTAGCAAAGGCAATGCAGAGCTTCCATCCTAACACCGACAAGCCAGAACCGAAGCTCATGGACCTTCTGCGAGATATTGATATTCAGCTGCAACATATTAAGGTTACCCAATACCAAGCTGTTGACCGCATAGCTAGAATGGATGATCGTCTTGGCAAACTGGAGAAACAGATTCAATTACTGCAACAAGATGACATGCCAGGATCCACTGCAAAGGATCCTGCCCCAATTGATTCCTCAGATGATTAGCAGGTTCTTCACTTTAGCATGTTTTTTGGTTTTACATATCGGACTCTAAGTCCAAACAGTTACTTTGATAATAGACTTAATAGGCAGATATCGCATGAAACGAGGAGCAGAATGAGACTTTTTCAATTTTGGTTTTCTTTTAAGGCGTTAAGGTGGCCAATAGACCTGGTTTCCTATGGGCAGGTTGAGGCTACACACTTTCTATCTTTGTAACCTGCTTTTATATATAAATAGAAAATAGTAAGGCACTATTAAATTCACAAAAAAAAAAAAACATAATATCAAATCATACCCAAATGATACTGGCCTTGTAGATCTGTCAGGGATATTCTTCACACTTGATTCCTCATATGACCAAGAACCTCTTCATGCCATTCACCTGCATAAGCAATCATTCCTCCACAAGAATGATCCTTGAAAAACCTGTCATATAGTGGCATACATATATACAGACAGACATATATATAATCATTAGCATAAAACAATCATAACCCTATCAGACAACGACATACATACACACATATATACATATAACATTAGCATCAAACAATCATGATCCATGATGACCTTGTCAGACACAACATACATACATACATGCATACATATATAAATATATAAACATCAACATAAAGCACTAATGAACATGTCTGACAGAGACACACATACATACATATATACATATATAGACATTATCATAATCATGATCACAACATAATTACCAGATAACATAAGGTCAATGTTAAGAGAACTTCCTTTATTTGCACACAACATGCACCACGTTGAGAACCACAATTCCCAACTTAGCCAAGGCATATGATGCCTCAAATCCCTTTACTTAACCTTGCCTGATTATCTTTCTCATGACTTATCTGTAATCATCCATTTATCCCAATGAACCCCACTAGTCCAACCAACTGTCATATTCTTACCTTCCGCTGCCCTTTACTCATGCACCGAGCTTCATTTGGGCCTT
This sequence comes from Pinus albicaulis, assembly GCA_034641835.2. Lineage (NCBI taxonomy): Eukaryota > Viridiplantae > Streptophyta > Pinopsida > Pinales > Pinaceae > Pinus > Pinus albicaulis. The sequence continues at coordinate 451,535,204 of CM076569.1, read as the reverse complement.
ACATTAACTGTTGGGTACCACACAACTCTCCCCAAGCTCCATTAGCTTTCCTCTTTCCCAACCAATTCCCAAGACTCTCAAAAAATATAAGGCAAGAACAAGAGCAAGCAAGAAGAAGACCATGAAAAACAAAAAGCAATATGACACTGCAACAAAGTGGCATGATCATGCACCAAACATAAACAAAACTACAAATCAAGCACAAATAAATCACAAAGACCAAAAGCATAAAACTAGCAACAAACAACATGAATCAATCCCCATGTGTTCCTAATGCTTCCAAGGGAAATCTCAACCTGAGTCTCATTCAAGATTTCATGGAAGTCTCTTTTTCCATGCAATCCCCTACATCATACTGCCATAAACACATAATTTTTACTGTATAATATAAACATACAATATATCAGTTACCTTACCTTGTTATGCGAGGCACACTGCCTTGTATCTGAACACATGCATTCATCTCTCAAGGAAATCCAATCCCTTGACGAATCTAGCCATAACTAGAAACCAACTGTTATACTTGTCAAAAACATGTTCATAAGTATATCACATGTCCACATAATTTAAGGAAAGACTAGGATTAAGAAGACTTCATGTTTACATGCAAAGCATTCATTTCCAAAGGAATTCTTACTCTATCCTTTTATTTTTCCTTGTTGCAATCGAGTCCTACTATGTACTGTCACATCACCCATATGTTAGTTATATAAGCACATAAACTATTACCTTGTCATGCTAATACCAAGCATGTTCCCCTGCTACTGTTCACACATGTCAATCACATGTTCCAAATATCAAGACAACATATCTATTAACTAAAATAAACCTCTACCAAGACTAACAACCATGTCATAATCAACTAATAGTCAAAATCATAATACTACGACTATCACCTACTTATACTCAAGTACACATCAGCTAACTCAACCCATAGTGTGTTAGTAAAACCATCTTAAAACAAGATCATTACTTCATGCAATCTTATAGGCACATGCTCATATCAAGAAATTAATCAAACATTCAAACAACAAATAAACGACATAATAGACACCAAACACTCAAACACCAATTAGATGACATAATCAACATTCAAACACCAAATAAACGACATAAAAAAACTCATACCTTAATGTATCTCAGGGGAGGCTATCTTGGTTGCACAAAGTCTAGATTAGCATGATATAAATTCACAACATATCAACTCAAACATAAATAAGGTCATGATATCCATAACATTAACTAGCTAACATGTTCACATCATAAACTCATAAACAATTATCAAACAATCACATATGTACAGTCAGCCTAGATTAGCACAACACAATATCACAAAAATATCGGCTCATACATGAATGTAATAACCCTAACCATCTGCATAGGCCAATCCAAATTAACACAATACATATAACATCAATATTTTAATGCAATAACCCTAATCATTAAGTTAAATAATATATAACAACAAAAATTTAACATATAACATACTTATCAACAACATATAACATAATCATAAAACAACAAAAACAATGCATATAACAACACACTACTATCATTCATGACCATTCGACACATGTGCATATGACCACATTGATTCACTAACATCTATCACGCATGTAACCACAACAACAATAAAATGATCGACATGTATATAAGTAACCCTAATTCTTATAACAACCATTAATCACATACTTTCATGCCAAACACACAACCTGGATGATGATCTCTTGTTACTCTGAGGTCCAATGTTGTAACTTCTCTTTGATGATCTGCATCTCCTACTCTATCTCAATCAACACATTAGCATCATAACATACCAATAGAATCATAATGACCTAAAATTCATACAATGTCCTCATGGAAAACAACCTTAACCATGGCAATGCATGCAAAACAACATATAGACACTGAAATGTATAAAAAATGCATATAAAACCATACACTCATGACAACACATTTCACAACAACACCAACAAGCCTCCCATGGTGACATCACTGCCACCATGATCAACACCATGCAGATGCAACAAGTACATAGACCACAAGTATGAGAAACATATATACAACCAACAGAAATACATGACCAACACACCGCCCATCACGTCTGAGGGGTGAACCATGCTCTGATACCACTCTGTAACACCCTCATCCCACATCCACCCAAGTAACCGGCCAACCGGGGTAAATATGCGACGAGGGGCCACTATAATGGGATTTAACCTCCTAGGTGACCTTAAGGAAGTGGAATCGACATAAACACATCAAAAATACCTTCCATGTCAGCAACAAAACTCCTAGGAGCCATCCCAAATACTCAGTTAACCAACCCCTGGGTCCCACTGGGTTTTTAGACCATTGAACCCTTGGACGCTCCCTTGATATGGCCAAGGGTGCGTCTAGGAGGCTCTGGATGCTCCCACAACATGGGCATGCATGCGTTCAGGAAATGTTTTCCTCAGACCTGTGCCAACGTCCTTCGGATTTGAGCCACTTTTCAGGCCTAGAGCCCAGGTCACTGCCCAAAACACCATGACACATTCATAAAGAAATTATAATAGCATAAAATGATACAAAAGCAAACAATTGAACAAGGACTTGACTAGACCCCTACTAGCCATGACAGGAATTTTGTCAAACATGTCACAAATATGTAATCTATAGGTTTAAACAACTTATCTGAGCATAGAGGTCTCATAGTTATATGAGAATTGCTAAGAAGCATTGTTCCCTTATATCATTAGCTACATTATGATCTATTAGGTCATAGATACATTGTTCATTCATTTACAAATCAAAACATGAGGAGAGCCATACATCATCATTGTCATAATACATGCTTATAACTAACATAATAACAATAGAAATATTAAGGATACATCGGCCATAGAATCCACATATAAACCGGTACATTTACACATAAGGTGTCAAGGAAATAACCTCTTATTAATGAATGCAAAAGCCAACTCGGGATGGGACTACCATGTTCCACCCGACCATAGATTGGTTGAGCCAAATCTCTCTTCAACCAATCACCCTCATGCCATATTCCAAGCATGAATGTGGGACTCAAACCAAAAGAACCAACCAAGGCATCCCGAGGCTAAACCACATCACCCTCATCAATATTAACTAGGCCTTACCGCATTCCATCCCGGATCACTAAGACAAAATGATAAACATGTAATAACATGCTTTACCATGATCTCCACCTGATCACTAGGACAAAACAAGCATGGATGCCACCGGATTTATCCACCTACGTCGTGAGGAATTTTGTTGTCTCTTAGTCTCTCAGGATTTACCGTAATCCACACCAGATCATCAGGCCCTAAATCGAGATTCCACTCTCCAAGATTTACCGTATATCCCATCTCGGGATTCCTAGGCCTGATGGAGAGCTAAAAAAAATTTGGATTTACCGTAACCCACAGTTTGGTTCAAGGGTTACCGGGCCATGTGTTATTTTTAACACATTCAAAGATCCACCTCACTCAGCTTCAAATCCATTCGACAATCCAGCACAACCAAAACATGAGAACCCCATCACACCATGACTACTGGGAAATGGAAAGGCTACGCTGAAAACACTGTCACACCTAGAAAAACCCATGTCATGACATCAAAGAACCACATGCAATACCATGCATGCCAAATATAGCAAGGAAATCACACATGCAAATCGATACCTGCAAAGAATCTTGTTGTAGTTGCTTGATCATGCTCTTCCTTTCTTGCTCATTCCTTCCTCTTGCCTTCTTTTCCTTTCTTGATCCAATGCCAAAGTTCTCCAAGAAAATTCTAAGTGTCCAAGAGTGAGAGAGAGAATAATGAGAGAGCTCCAAAACTGAACTGACAAAAGGTTTTAGCCAAAATCTTGCCCACTAATCCTCAAAAACTTTTTTATCAATGATGCCTCTATTTTCTTCATTTTCCATTATTTTCCTTCATTTTTCTCCTCACATGAAACTTGTGACCTTTCACCTTCCTTTTCTCCTATTTTCCATTATTTTCATAAATAAATGTGCTAAATAATGCTTATTGCCTTTCCAAATCCTTTTCCATTTCCTTTGCCAATATCCTTAGCCATAATAATCAAAATGAACACTCACTATGATGTTTTTCCCAACATTCAACTTGGAATAAGTGCCCCATCAACCGTGGTTATTATTTTTCATTTATTAACTTTTATTACATGGAATTTTCACCAGGGCCGTTACATTAAAAATGAGCCCTTTTGAGGTACTTTATGGGAAAATATGTAGAATACCTTCTAACTGGAATAGTCCCGAGAATAAAATGATTCTAGGTCCCCACATGTTAGAAGAAATGGAAAGTACAGTGAGAAAATTTTGACAAAATCTGAAGGTTTCTCAAGATCGACAAAAGGCGTACACTGATTAAAAAATAACTTACCGAGAATTTTAGGTGGGTGACCATGTTTATGTGTGGTTTAAACCTAAAAGAAGTACCCTCAGATGGGGAAGTTGTGCAAAACTAGCACCCCAATACTGTGGACCCTTCCAAATCTTGAAAAGGATAGGACCGGTGGCATACCAACTTGCCCTACCCAGCCATATACAGGTTCATAATACATTTCATGTTTCACTTTTAAATAAATATGTATATGATTCCAGACATATCCAAAATTGAAAAGATGTACAGGTAATAAATATGTTGAAAGTTTATAGATACAAGTTTTAATGCAATGAATGAAACAGAGAAATGACTATGATCCAGACTTATGCTGGAACACAATAAAATACAAAAATACACATAAACGTAGAGATGCAGTAGAAATAAGACTTCATTTCATTAATATCTCATAATTGAAATATGCTTACAGACATAATGGAAATAAACTTGCTAGGGCATTGGTTGCTTATCTTTGAGAAGAGATGTGGCGGCTACCTGCCTCTGAACTATGTTACAATGAGGCTCGAAGGCCTATTAATTATATAGAAACAATGGAAAACCATAAACATCCAAAAACCTAACCCTAGGAGATGAAACACCAGACTATGGGCCCCGTCGAGGTAAATTGGTACATCAATTTACCGTGGTCGTAACTTTGACATACTTTCTCTGTTTCACGCAGATGATACATCATTAGAAATATCTATACGAGGACTACAATTTCTGACATCAAATATTGGATCTATAAGACTCATATTTGTCGGACCTTTCATGCCCAAAAAACATCATTTAGGGCCTCAAAATGGCTCTGAAAGTTCAGGACCGAAAGACTGCCAAAAATAGTAAATTGTGCTACAATTAAGGAAAATGAAAAACTGAAAGAAAAAATGGTGGGGATCCAAGTGGAATAGGCGGGTGGCCACCAATATCCACCTGGATCAGACTAAGTCGTGATTTTTGATAGGTAAAACCAGACAAAGAGTTTTTGGTAGAACCTTTGCGTATACTCGACCAAAGAGAAATAATGTTACGGAAGCGAGCTATCGTCCAGGTTAAAGTGCAGTGGAAACACTTTAGCCTGGAGGAAGCCACTTGGGAAGATAAAGAATTTATGCAGGAAGCATATCCTGAGTTGTTCCAAGAGGCAACAAAAGACACAAAAACCGTGGACGATGTTTCGCTTTAGGGGAGAGAGATTTGACACCCCCAGGCGTTGTAAATATTTATTATTTAGTTTTACTATTGTGGACTCCGTAATTTATCAAGTAGAGTAAAATGTTAGAATATATAGTAATCCTAAATAATAATTAGTTTGTTTAAAGAAAATCTATGCTAAGTCCTAGAATTTATAAAGGGGACCCCAATAGTTATCTTTTACTAGAAATTTAACAGTTAAGGGAAGTTATCTCTTCTTTTCTTTTCCCAGAGATGAGAGAGATCTCTTAGGGGGAAAGGAGGGAGATCTGGAAAACAAAGGCAAGAAACTACATGAGGAGTATTCTTGAGTTGGACTAGGGCCAGTGGAAATGTGACAACCCTGGTAAAAATCCATGTAAAGAATATATAAGACCATGGTTGATGGGACACATATTCCAAGTTGAATGTTGGGCAAAACATTCTAGCGGGTGTTCATTTCAGTTATTATGGATAAAGGAAATTGGAAAAGGCAAAGGCAAAGGCTTTGGAAAGGCACGAGACATTAATTGGCATTTTATTATGAAAATAAAGGAAATTAGGAGAAAAGGAAGGTGAAAGATCACATGTTGCATGTGAGGAGGAAAATGAAGGAAAATAATGGAAAATGAAGAAACTAGAGGCCTCATTAATAAAAAGGATTATGAGGATCAGTGGAGAAGATTTTGGCTCAAGCTTTTGTTAGTTCAGTTTTGGAGCTCTCATTATTCTCTCTCTCTCTCATACTCTTGGATACTTAGAGTTTTATTGGAGCAATCATGGAGAGTGTGGATACTTGGTGATTTGGAGAAAGAAGGCGAAGGAAGAGCAGGAAAGCGCAAGAGGACATTGAGATTGGCATCTACATCAGGTTCTGAGTGCAAGTACTGAGTTGCATGTATCTTTTCCTCACTAGTTTTGGCATGCATGGTGTGTGCATGTGGATTTTCCTAGCCTTGCCATTTCCTGGATAGTCATGGTGTTATGGGTCTATTTCCATTGATTTTTTTCTAGTTGGTTCTCATGATTCCTTTAGCTATGGGTTGAGTTATTGGTTCCTATAAGCCTTGGTTGGACAAACACTCTAGAAGCCCAACGAAAACTATGGGTTAAGGTACTAGTTCTAGAATCTTTGGTTGGAAAAATGCTCTGAAAGCCCTAGGTGAGTTGAGTTACTAGTTCTGGAAGGCCTGGTTGGACAAATGCTCTGGAAGCCCTATAACAGTTGGGGTTGAGTTACTAGTCTTGGAAGCCCTGGTTGGAAAAAACGCTCTGGAGCCCTGGAACAACTTGGATAGAGACCAATCTGTGATGGTTGTGATATCCGACTGTGAGGTGGATTCACTAGTTCAGGGTTGAAGTGATTTGGCCTCTGAAATCCCTGGATTGATTGTGATTGACACGTTTGATGAGATCTCACATTCATGCTTGGCATATGGCACGGGGGTGATTGGCTGAAGTGAGACTTGGCTCAGCCAATCTATGGTCGTGTGGAACGTGGAAGTCCCATCTCCGATGGTTTTTAGATTCAATAATGAAGAGCTCACTCCTCTGTTATTCATTATGAAAATGTACTAGTTTATGTATGGATTTTATTGTTGTTATATCCATTGTATTTTTGTTGTTATTGTGTTGGTTATAAGCATGTATTCGATCATCGATGATGTATGGCTCTATCCATGTGTTTTACCTATAAATGAATACAAAATGTATCTATGGTCAAATAGACTATATTGTAGCTTATTATGTAGGGGAGCAATGCTTCTTAGCGATTCTCAGATAAGTAAGAGACCCTGATGTTTAAATCTGTTGTTTATACCTGTAGATGCAATGTTTGTGACATGTTTGAAAAAATTCATGTCATGGCTAGGAGGGGTCTAGATGAGTTCCTAATGATATGATTTCCTTCGTACATTTGTTTTAATGTTATTCATCATCCCTTACGGTTTCATGAAGTTCTGGGCAGTAACCTGGGCTCTGGGGCTAAAAAGATAGCACAAATCCCGAAATTGCAGGCACAGAACTGACCAAACTAGGCCTTGGCCACTAACTTGCCTTGGCATGCTCGCGACTAAGGCTCAAATTGGTCAAAAATTCAGTCTCCCTCATGGTTCAGGGGCATAGAAGGTTGGGTTACCTCATGAGGATGTTTTTGATGTCGTGTAAGGTGTGTTTGTCTTGATTATGTCGGTTCCACTTCCTTAAGGTCATATAGGAGGTTGAATCTCATATTAGTAGCCTCTCATCGCATATTTACCCTAGTTGGTCGATTATTTGGGTAGATGTGGAAAGAGAGCGTTATAGTAAACTCAAAATTGCAGACTTGGTCTGTGGAAAATTCTAGGCTGGACTGAGGGGTCTTGATGCGAGTGAATTAAAATTGAGAAAATTGTTGCTTAAGTGATTGTTCTGGAATTAAGGAGCTCAGGGGGAGAAACTAGACGTAATAGCCAATTTCTCATTGGAAGGGTGGTGTGGTCCCATATGTAAATTCTTGGTCATCGATATAGCAGATAAGTATATATATGGTCTTACATTTCTTTTCAGTAGAATGTTGGATAAAGATGTTAATACTGAACAATACCTTGTAAATATGAAAAGTAAGACTTGTGTTCTCTTAACAAAAAATATGTACTTATTTTTGTGATGGTATGCGACCAATAAGGCTAAGTCATGTACAAAATGTGTGGATTGTTCTTATATTCTATGTGGTCTGTGAGGCTAATTCATAAACAAAGTATGTGAGTTGCTCTTTTATTATTTTTCAAAGAGAGTTCATTATTTTCCTTATAATGCTTATAAAACCCTCAGTAAGGGTGGCAAGCTACAGGAAAACCAGCTATGATAAAAATATATATAAGCCCATGGTTACGATGGTAGGGAAAGAATGTGGAATTAAAAAGAAAAGAAGAACACTTGCTAATATAATTCACATAACAAAAGGAAATCATGTTGAGGGTTGATAGTGAGTTAAATAGGAAAATAACGAAGAAACATTATATAGATAAGTCATAGAGGGCCTCTACACAAATTTATTCTTTGTGGCCAGTCAAATTGCTGACGACTTGAGGAATGGTTCTAGATAGTGAAGCTCTATCGAATGAATCAAAGCGAGTAGGGTCTATGGAGGATAAAGTTAGAGAATGAAAGGCGCCAAGCTAGAAAGACCGAGAGTTGTAAATATTTCTTAAATTATTTTTCTTGGAAAATTCAAACCACAAATTTGTATAAACCATGGGCATAAATTTAAGTCGAGATACGACCAGAAAAACTTTAACATATTAATGTAATGCACAAATTTCATTCACTAGAATTTACTCCCATGATAGAAGCATAGAAAAAATGACTATACACATTACAACAAATGCATGTTAAACTATAGAACTGTATTTCAAAATAAAAGGGAAGACCTCCATTAGAAATCATCAAACAAGAGCAATACATGATATCTGAAAGACTTGGATTATTCTTGCTTCATGGGCGAAGAAGATATACCTAGTTGAAGCGTCTAATATAATACCATAATAACTAAGCCATCTTGCGACAATAAGTGACTGCAACAGGTAAGACATCCAGTCCCTAATTATAAATTCACGAAGGAATTCTAGGGAAAAAACAACCCCGAACTATGCCTTCCTCAACTCATATTTAGCAAGGAAACTTACTAAAAATTAAGGAACGAAAACTTTGATACATTTTAGAGAACAACCCCCAAAAGATACATATATAACTAAAACCATAAATAGGCATTAACCGTCTTTAGATTGTAGTGTGAAACCCTCAGTGTAATCCCTTGAGAAAGAAAACCTCTCAACAAAACCCTCGAGGAAGGGTAATATAGCAAGGAGCACCTTAAGTTTGTTGTGCAAGGAACCCAAGTTGCAATGACACGTAGAAGATCGAACCAAAGCCGCATATACACCATAAGCAGGAATTCCAAGCACATAGTATCGAGTCGTCATACAATGTATAACCCTAAATTAACACAATAATTTGGAACGATATTGCTGAGGTTGTGCGAAAAAGAAAGGGATCTTAACATAATACCTTTCAGTGACCGGTGAAGGAGTCATAACCTCGAATCTGCAACCATAGGAAGTCTGGGGCGATCATGTTAGAGACAGGAAGAAGGAGAAAAAATTAAATAGTAGCCAAAGCAGGAAAAGAGTAGTGACCTAGAAGGAACCATTACCATGTTGCAAATGCTACAAGCCACATTCGTCCATCGAGCCACAAACTAGAAGGGAAAGGCAACAAAAATCGACGAATCAAAGGTCAGTCTATAGTGGTGACCTGTTGTCAAGAGCATTGTTCCTCTAGATTGTGATAGAAACCCTAATGAAGCAAGGTTTGACAGAGAAACTTTCCCTAGCGGCAGAAACATTCGAATGACCGATGGTGAGAGAGACAAAAATCGGTAGTTACCCTTACCCACCGGAAAACCCTAGGCGTTGTTGGATGAGGAGTATCGGAGATCGACGATAACGCAGGTTCCATAAGTCTCTCTTTGTCAGTGTATTGGAAGGATTGAGAACCTAAGCATCTACCAAGCATTAATGCCAACTAGTTTCCACTCTCTCCCCTATCAAAATTCAGATAACCATAGTTTCCAAGGAATGATAAAAGGGGCAATCACGATCAAACAACAATGGTAACACAAAGTAATTATAATAATTAACATGCATATTATATACTTAACCTTATGGTGTGACATACCAAATGCAAAAGGGTGGTTAACTTATAAACAAGAATTGGGATATGGTATATCCTGTTATATATATATATTCAAGTGTATTGTTATTGCATGCGACACATGTCTTTCAATTCCACTTGGATGTTATCTAATTGCAACAAAATTTCACTCTTCCCATCATTTCTTTCATGCAAGACTTTTCCCCAATACAAATCGATAATGTGCAAGTATTGATTTTGGCAACCATAAGTATGATAATGTAGAAGTATTAACTCTCGCGACCAACATAAATCTATCTTAAATGTGAATCTAAGAAAAATCTAAAAAAAAATAAAAATATGATGAATCCATAATCATTCAACAAAATTTAAAATGATAAAAATATCAATAAAATAATAAGATTATCTACATTTAGATTACAAAATAAACTTAAAATCATACTTAAAAAATAAAAATAAATAATAATTCTTTAACTTTAAATATATTAATAACAATTTACCTCCATCATCCTCTGATAATAAAAATATAAGATGGACAAATTCAAATACAAACAATTTACATCCCTTATCCTCTAATAATAAAAATATAACATGGACAAGTTCAAATACAATCTTTGAATAATGGTTAAAAGTATAACTATCTAAAAATTCAAATAATTAAAAATTATTTAATTATTTATTATAATTTTATAATATTTGTTATCATTTATAATATAATTACATTTAAACACTTATGTTTGGAAACATATTTGAATTCCTAGAAAACCTTGAGAAAAGTTCAAGCCATGGACCATTTGGACTACCCTAGGCTTTACGTATTTGAAGGCTGAAGTCCTACTTTTATGTATTAACCTTGATCACCGGATATCCCAGTTTTTGGACCACGCATACACGCATATAAGTATCTATATTGGGAAATATGTATGTGTTTCTCTAACCTAGATTTTCTGGTATCCTTCCCTCCTTCGTTCCTAATGGTCTCTGACCTAGTTTTTTTTGTTCTAGTTCCTTAGTAATGGTCTCTGACTTCCTCTGAATCTGCACATGATCTCCTCCCTTCGTTATTTGCACTGTCACGAAAGCGTTTTACTAATGGCGCATCATCTGCCTCTGCGTCTGCCTCCACCTCCACTGCGGCATATCTATACAACCCCAGCCATTTTCTTTTATCGTGGCCCAGATGTCAAGAACACAGTCGCAAGTCATCTCTACCGCCGTCTTATTTTCCATGGATTGTGAGCCTTTATAGACTACTAGGAATGGTATGGAAATGAGAATTTAATTCTTCAGATTGAAAGCGCCATTATGACAACTTCATTCTCATCTTGTCTAAATGAATTAGTCCTCATCCCATTATTCCAGTTTTTTATGGTTTCAAATCTTTTGACATTTGGCGGATAGATAAGATAACGTAATAGAATTATATTTATGTATCACAGATTAGGGCAAAGTGACTATTGATTACAATGATGTCAATACAAAGCTGGAAAACCAAATAGCTAGAACTGACAGAGAAGATCTAAGAGTTAATAGGTTTTTCTCTAAGAGCTAATAGGTCTGAGGATCAGACTTATCTCTCCTATTATTTCTTATCATCCGAGACTTATTGAAAGAAAACTCAACAAACTCTGTTCGCCCAATGAAGGGCTGAATGAAGAATACTGAAGAAAACTCAACAAACTCTGTTTGCCTGATGAAAAGCCCGTGGAAAGTGTGGATTGTCCACTAAATCGTTGTCTGGGAGTTTGCCTGTTGCTGATGTATAGAGGACCTAGTCCATCTGCCAGGAACGGATCTGAGATATCGTGTGGCGGGGTGTGGTCTCACGGATCCTCACTCATTTAAAGGCTGAATATGTACTGGTCAACCAGTCATTGGTGCCCTGTCTAGTATCTTGATCCTCTGGGTGGAGTCTGGTGTGATGGGAGGCTGAATAATATGTGTTTGAGAGCGTCATGCATATATAGCCCAAACATTTCTAAATGAAATTCTTAAAAAAGTCGGCAAGGATACGAGAGATAGACATTGATGGACTGCTAGTATGCCCAAGCATTGTAAATTTGCAAAAAAGAAAAAAGAGATGCCCCATAAACTTGAAAATGGGAGAACTGGCCTCTTTGACATCTTTCTCTCAGCTTTCAAGTCAAGGCGTGTAACAGGTTAGCCCTGTATTTGTTTCTGTATAACTTTTAAGTTGTATTTATACACATATCTATTAAGCATTGCAATTTTTTGTGAAAATATATTTGTATTGATAGACCATATTACATCTTTAAGCACTGCAAACTTTTGTGTAGATGTATCTATATGGATTGTATTGATGTATTGATATATTGGCGGAGATACATCTATACTGATTGTATTATCTATTACTATAGATGTGCTCTAGGTTTGGATTTTTTAAGCAGTCAAGTGGGTATAAGCTTTAGGGTTAAATGGTTAATTTTAATTTTAATTTCAATTCAGATTTTAGATGATTTTTAGAAAAGCACAAATATTTAAAGTAATGTGTGTTTGGTAGACTGATTAGTCACGATGCGAAATTCATGGGCAGGGTTGTTCAATGCATCATGAAAAATGCCAAATGATTACCCTTCAATGTGGCTAAAGATCCAACTGGTCTGGATGAGAAGTTCAATTTTTTTGAAAAAACAACATTATTCCGACAACATTATTCCGGCAGCAATAAAGCATGAAAGTTGAGTTTGTGTGAATCGTGGGCTTGGGTGGAGTAGAAAAGACACTAGTTGTAAAAGAATTCTTAAAAATAAATTCAAATTACTGTGGATCCTGGGTCTTGTTCATTTTTAAGAGTTTGATGAAGTTGGATTGACAAATTGATCATATTGATTAAGCGATAGAGATGCTTAGAAACATTTTAAATCTGTCCAAGCCTTCATAATTTTCGATGATGTAGATCTCAATTTTTTTCAATGAAGGTACATCTCAATTTTGGTTACACCATGTTCTCACAAGCTCAGGGATTTGAATATGTGGTAGATGAGCTCTTAATGGCATGTAATGGATTGTCTTAATCTTTGAACGTATTTAAGAGCTACTCTTTTGTTGAGAAAATGAAAAATCTTACTGGGAAGATCATCTGGATAGATTTACCTTTTGTTATGAGAAAGACTGTGATAAGACCATAAAACTATGGAATGGAATAAGGCGGAAAAAACTTTTGGGATCTCACATGAGAAAACAGTTTCTCGTGGAGGTGGACAGAGAAAATAAGTTACGAATCCATGATCACCTGAGAGACGTTGCCCGTCAAGAAAAATTTACAAGCTTTTGAGAAAATAGGTTTAGAAAGCATGATCACCTTCGGTATTTTAGAAGAGATATTGCCAATTAAAAAAGTCTTCAGGCTTATCAAAAAAAGCCTTCAAGCTTGTCACAGTAGTCTTTGGCATCCATTCATGATTTGTTGAAGGCATCATATGTAAGCATTCATCAATATAGCTTACTTAAGAGAAACCTGTATGCTATGTTTTAATTATTCATCAATATAGCTTATTTAAGAGAAACCTGTATGCTATGTTTTAATTCTTCATTGTTTGGTTTTCCCTAACAGTAGCAAGTAAGCTTCAATGTCATTAAAGTTGAACAACCGCACAAGATGAACCATCATAATACAGACATTGACATTGCAAATGATTTGTTAACAAAAGCTGTCGCAAGTAAGCTTCAATGTCATTAAAGTTGAACAACCGCACAAGATGAACCATCATAATACAGACATTGACATTGCAAATGATTTGTTAACAAAAGCTGTCGCAAAGACCATTCCTAAAAATGCTTCTAAGGCAGGGGCCAGGTAAGGATACATTGGTGTCCTTTTTGTATACCAATTGATGCATGTGTTGTTTTTTACTTTGGAGTTTGGGTATACATTTTTATTTTATTGGGATTGCATATCTTATAAGCATATAGAGGAAGAAGACCTTTTGAGATTCCCGAAGAAGAGTGAGGTGGCTTTTTTAGCACTCTGTGGGAGCTATTGACACTCGCAAGATAAAAAATTCTTCTGTTAAGAATTGGATTGGGTGCTATGCATTTTTTATTTTGTTAAAGTTTTCTCCATTGTGCTTCCATGAATCTGGTGATACTAAGTGCCCAATTTTTTGACGTTAATGTTCTGCAGAGCTTACTCGGCTAATAACTAGATCAGATATATAAACGACCCCACTGTTTTTTATTTAGAACTCGGGGATTGCTACAATGTCAATGCCTAGAAGTCTATTGGCAACAAACACTGTTTTTAGTGGGAGACTTGCAAACAAATCTTCAACCTCTCAACAAACATGTTTTTGACTTCACTATCAGGTGAATATTTATCTAGAAAGGAAGTCATTGGCCCATCTGATCAGTTGCCCCATACTGGTGCAAAGACAATTGCCATTGTGATTATAATAATTGTCATTATTTTTGTTCGGGAGATTTCCATAATGGCCATTCGTCTTGTTTTGGGGCTTTCCACTGTCCACCTCATTGTACTAGTATCATCTCAGCTGGTATTAGAAGACTCCATGTTAAGGAACACCTAACAAAAGAATATTTGAAACAATCACATTCATATTCACTATGCATCCCTTAGAGGTTGGCAATCAGTGTGTTGTTGACAGTGTTCAGGTAGGGGAAGATTGCAAAATGTAAGCATTATTTTTTATTTCGTTTGTTGCTGAGGCAGTGCCACAATAATATCTTTTCTATGGGTATGCTGAAGAATATTCATGTACCAAGAGCAGGACATATCAGTTATGAGAGAGCTTTAATTGCTCAATTTGGTTGCTACTTATGTTCACTACATCCCTTAGAGAGGATTTGAAATGAACATTCTGATAACAGTTTTCCTGTGGTACAACAATGTGGAAATCTAGCATCCAAGCTCAGCATGAGCCACAAATCCCATTAGCAATTTTTATTGCAGTCCAGATATGAATTATGCCCTGAAGTTGATTGGTGATGTTTCTACCTGAATCGAAAATATTGGTGTTTTGAGAGGATGCCAGAGTAGCTAATTTAGTATTTCATTTGTTTTGCATTTGAATTATTTGGAAAGCAAGGCACAACACGCACACCCAAAACATATTGTGGCTTAAAAAAATGTTATAAGCCAAATAAGGTTAAAATGGACACAATGAACCACCAGATGGACGAGAAATTGAATTGAAGATCTGAACTTGTGTTGAGACGAAAAATTGTTAGGAATGGAAATTAAATACCATTTGTTCGCCCGAGAAGTCCATTGAACATTCCATTCCAATTTTGTTGGTTGTCACAAATTAGATTCCACTGCAATGGTGACATGTGAAGTTTCGAAAAACCAATATTCCTCATGTTTTGGGATTCCATGCTCTGTCCTTCATTACATGCACTCTGATTTTTAAGGCTTCATATTATCCAACAGATAATGGCAGTTCCCAACATGACATGAATATATATGTATGTCAGTGATGCTGAAGCCTTTTGGCAAAGAAGACGGAACTGCAGATCACTGGAATGGATCTGCCCGGAAACGACCCCCGAATTTGGAATTGACCTACAGCTGTCTGGGAAATGTATCCTGAGGCCATTGCCCAACGCACGTGGATCCAAAACGCATTAAAAAAAAAGGTTAATGCCCGCATGTACTTGCTTGTTGAAAGTTGAAACCTTAAAAGGGTTAATATCCTATTGGTGTCTTCTTGTTCTGTGCATAAATGAACTAAATCTCATTCTCCTCTAAATTAGTTTATGGGATCTCATAAATATTGTTAATATCGAATCTCATTCCAGTAAATGTTGCTGTGGCTGTTATCGAATCTCGTTCTCCTCTTTAGGCACTGAATTTCAACCGGTAATATTGTGACCCAAAACTGTAAATATGCATATAAATTGCTGTATTGTGCATGCTATTTGTTGCTGTTCTCTTCTCAGTTAGGACTCTAAACAGAGAATATCCATACAATATATTGTTGTCCTGTGTACAGTGCATACAAATCGCTGTTCTGTTCTAAGCATACAATTTAATTCTGATGAAAATTCCAAATGTTATAGACATCTATAGCTCATTCGCCATTGCCCATCAAACATTGTATTATCAGATCATTACTACTCCTGTGAATAAATCGCACATGCTGTTATATATAAACAATTCTGCAATTTTACCCGTTGGTTTACCTGTTTTGGTTAAAGATAAAGTTAAAGATAATGCTTCCATTCCTTTGACCATTAGTGTTCGTTAAACATTCCTCTATGGAAAGCCCCTTCCTCTTTATTTATTGGAAAGCCCCTTCAAAGCCTAGTGAGTAAAAATTATAAAAATATAATTTAAAAGTTAAAACATGTGTAATAAGCAGCTTTGCTGTTTAGTACCTGTTTTTTTTAATAATTATTGTTATTAAGATAAAATAATTTTTAAAATACTAAAAAAGAGTATGATATAAATAAATGAAAATAATATTGTTATTTATTAAATTGATTGGTGTTATAAAGATATTGGATGTAAATTTATTGGTGTCATAAAGATATTGGATGTTTAGATAGAAGATTGAAATGGTTTGTAGTTTGTTGATTACTTATAATTTCAAGGAATCAGTAAAAAAGTTAATAGAATTTATTTCTTTTTTTAAATTATAATTTTATCTAATTGATAAAAACTTTGAAAATATATTACAATATATTATTACACACAAAAATAATAATATTTTGATCAAAACAATTTAAATTTTCTAACAACTTCACAAATACTATGCACTCCTAAAAAATTAATATTTGGAAAATTTGTAAACATTGCACAACTCTGCAAAAAAATAACCTTTACAAAACTTGCATTAACTTTGAAATCATGTGAACTACTTTTCTCCGTTATTGGTCTCGTTGTAAGTTTTTGAAAGACCATTTATTTCCATTTTTGTCTCTTCTCTTTCACAGGTATTATTGGTCTTGTTGTAAGTTTTTGAAAAGCCCCTTACTTAAATTTTTGTCTTCACTTTAACCAATGTAGTTGGTCTTGTTGTAAATTTTTAAAGACCCTTTATTTACATTGTTGTAAGCTTTTGAAAACTCCTTTATTTTTTTTTGCTAAATCTTCATTGTCTTAGAATATTTGTTCTTTTTAAGATTTGTAATAGCTTCAAAATCCTTGAAAATGTTATTTTTCATTGAACAAACTATTCACAAAGTTTCAAAAAATTATTGTTGTGTGATTCTATTCACAAAGTTTCAAAAAATTATTGTTACGTGATTTTCTAAGATTATATAGAATGCCCAAATATCCATATTTGTGTAGGATTCAAAATGCAACATTTGACACAAACTTCCAAAATTAATTTGCCTTTTTGGCATTTTTTTTAGTAATTGCTATCACTATTTAGGATCTTAAAAAGGTAAAAGGCTATACTTTATAAAGAATGTGAAGTCACCATATAGAATCTTAAAAACGTAAAAGACTATACTTTATAAAGAATGTGAAGTGGTCATTAACTTTTGGAACATGAGATTTAAAATTTAAAAATGAAAGTAATTCATCTTTTAAATATAATATTTTATTATGTTTAGATAACTATTTAAAAAAATAAGTAATATTTTCATTTAAAAAATATTTAAAAAATTAATATACAAAATAATACAAATGGAAAATATTTATTAATAACTTCATTAAAAAAATAAAATAATAAAACAATAATAATAACCCAATACTGTATAAATTATGTTAAATAGTTTTAGGTTTGGAACATTTTATTTTTTAGTTTTAAAATAATTAATCTTAGTTTATGATTATGTACGAAATTTTGAAAAGTAATTTATAAAATTGAGATTTAATAAGAATTAATGATGAAAATAAATTCAAAAAATAATTATAATGTAAAAAAAAAAAAAAAAAAATTCCAAAATATAACTCTATAAAAAAACATATACTTTTCACTTGAAAAATTTTCAAAAAATTCTAAATTATTTTATTTATAAAAAAACCTTTCTTTGAATAATTTTCAACAAATACTACGGCTTTAACCTAATTAAGTAATATGCCTTTCAGGTAAAAGAATGAATCAACGAATCTTCCAAACCTTTTCTTGATCGTCTATATGTAATAACACCTTATTTTGCCCGTTTATGATCCATGATATTGCATTATTCATGTCCGTACCAAAAAATTTGCAAAGAAGCCCTCTAATTTACACAATTCACTTTATGTTTTGATTTTTGGCAGAGCATGATCTCAGCGCCACTGCCACATCAAGGCTACAGAGCCCCATGTGGTGTTAAGCAAGCAATGACTAGATGACGTGTCACACATGTATTACTGATCACTTATGCATACGGTCCTCAACTTGCCACTGAAATGACTGATCACTTCTTACGGGGCTATTGATTGAACATCTATGCATAGAAAATAAGATAAAGATAATTATATTTATGTCCAACAATTAACTCCAAAAAATTCACAAGAAATGCACTAACTTGTTAGATCTTCTTCTTTACATGATTACAAGAGTTTTGCTCTTCCATGTCTCTGTTTTGTGCGTTTTCTCGAAGCTTGGTTAGCTTAGTTCAGTTCTGATAGTGACATAACAACTTGTAAGAGGTATATGGTGCTAAAATGTATCCTTTAAGTGTAATTTCGGTACTGTATTCCGTTGTCTAGAGGATGAAATTGTTGAATTTGGTGGATGGTCTTTGATCCTAAAGAAAGATTTACTTAAATTTAGGGATTTGGTGGCATGGGTTTTAATGATTTGGATGGAGACAACAAGGTGTTGGGAATCACGATTGCCATTAGATCAAAACTTATAGGTGTTAGTCAACGATCGCATTGTCAGAGATAAGGATCCACGAGTGGTGGTTAGTCCATGTTGCAAAACACACCGGGAGCAGATAAGGATCCACAAGTGGTGGTTAGTCCATGTCGCAAAACACACCGGGAGCGGATAAGGATCCACGAGTGGTGGTTAGCATGTCGCAAAACACACCGGGAGCGAATAAGGATCCAAGAGTGGTGGTTAGTCCATGTCGCAAAACACACCGGGAGCGTTGGCTTACTCAATGTCCAACATCTCCCCCAACGCGAGCCGGGTGTGTATTGAACTCGTGATCTACGTTCTGATACCACTTGTTGGGAATCACGATTGCCATTTGACCAAAACCCACATGTGTTAGTCAACGTTCGCATCGCCAGAGATAAAGATCTTAAAGATCCACGAAAAGCAGTTAGTCCATATCGCGAAACACACTGGGAGTGTTGGTTTATCCAATGTCCAACCCAAGAGGTTGTTAATGTGGGTAGGTGGAATGAGCTTTCTAGCTGAAAATTAAGCATTTGGGTCCTAAGCTTTGAAGTTGGTTTTTACAGGGTTATCTGTTTGTTGTTGAGATATATGTCTAAGATTAGCTTTAGGCATCAGATTGCTTCTGTTTTCAGTTCTAACTCTTGGTGTAACTGGTGTTTTGGTTAGAGAAATTTGCTTCCAATCGGAGAGGTTTACGGCAAAGCTATAGGCATTGAAGTGTAGCTATTTTGGTGAAGGTATGTTGGGAGCAAAGGGTGCATCAAGCAGGTGGCTCAAGGCACTCCTTGGCGTGAACAAACCCAGTAAATCAGCTGCAGAGGAGGTCCTGTGTTTGGTACACAGATTAGTGATATCTGAAATTCATGGGCAGGATTATTCAATGCATTATGAAAAATGTTGAATGATGACCTT
Organism: Pinus albicaulis; assembly: GCA_034641835.2. Lineage (NCBI taxonomy): Eukaryota > Viridiplantae > Streptophyta > Pinopsida > Pinales > Pinaceae > Pinus > Pinus albicaulis. The sequence continues at coordinate 451,515,243 of CM076569.1, read as the reverse complement.
TCAATGTGGATAAATATTAAATATCCAACTGGTGTGGATGAAAAGTTAGAAGATTTTGAGAAGACAACATGAAACATGAGTTTGCTTGCTTGAATCGTGGGCTTGGGTGGAGTAGGAAAGACATTAGTAGTAAAAGAACTCTTAAAATTTCCAAATTACTGTGGATCATAGGTCTTGTTCACTTCTTAAGAGTTTGATGCAGTTGGATTGACAAATTGATCAAACATCTTAAATCTGTTCATGCCCTCATAATTTTAGATATGTAGATCATGTCAATCAACTAGATACATTTTTGTCAATGGAGGCACTTCGACAAAGCGCTCAATTTTGGTGACATCTCGTGACAAGTACGTTCTCACAAGTTCAGGGATTGGGAGTCATTGGGAACCATTAATTTATAAGCTGGCATGGCTAAATAGAGAATACTCTGTAGAGCCCTTTTGCTTTCATGCCTTATTTCAGCGTCATTTAGACCGAGGATTTGAATATCTGGTAGGTGAGCTGTTAATGGCATGTGATGGAGTGTCTTAATATTTGAAAGTATTTAAGAGCTACTCTTTTGTTGAGAAAATGACAAATCTTACTCTGAAGATCATCTGGATAGATTTAAATTTTGTTATGAGAAAGACTGATAAGAGCATAAAAATATGGAATGGAAAAAGGCCGGAAATACTTTTGGGATCTCAGAATTTTTTAAAGCAGTTTCTCTTGGGATTTGAATATCTGGTAGGTGAGCTGTTAATGGCATGTGATGGAGTGTCTTAATATTTGAAAGTATTTAAGAGCTACTCTTTTGTTGAGAAAATGACAAATCTTACTCTGAAGATCATCTGGCATCTGGATAGATTTAAATTTTGTTATGAGAAAGACTGTGATAAGAGCATAAAAATATGGAATGGAAAAAGGCCGGAAGTACTTTTGGGATCTCAGAATTTTTTAAAGCAGTTTCTCGTGGAGGTGGACAGAGAAAATAAGTTAAGTATTCATAATCACCTTTGTGATTTAAGAAGAGACTTCGCCAGTCAAGAAATGTCTCCAGGCTTTTGAGTAAATAGGTACAGAAAGCATGATCACCTTTGGTATTTAAGAAGAGATATTGCCAATCAAAATAACTCTTCAGGCCTATCAAGAAAAGCCTTCAGGCTTGTCACGGTAGTCTTTCGCATCCATTCATGATTTGTTGCAGGCGTCGTATGTGAGCACTTAAATCATTCATCAATATAGTTTATTGAAGAGAAACCTGTATACTATGTTTTAATTCTTCATTGTTTGGTTTCCCTAACAGCAGCAAGTAAGCTTCAATGTCATTAATGTTGAACTGCACAAGATGAACCGTCCTGATACAGACATTGTCATTGCAAATGAATTGTTAAAAATAGCTATAGCAAAGAGCATTCTTAAAAATTTTTCTAGGGCAGGGGCTAGGTAAGGATACATTGGTGTCCTTTTTGCGTACCCATCATTGATGCACGTGTTGTGTTTTTTCTTTCGAGTCTGGGGTACTCTTCTATTCTATTGGGATTGCATATCTTATAGGCATATAGAGGAAGAAGACCTTTTGAGATTCCTGAAGAAGAGTGAGTGGCTCTTTTAGCACTCGGAGAGCTGTTGACACTGGCAAGATAAAAAATTCTTCTGTTAAGAATTGGACTGGGTGCTATGCATTTTTAATTTTGTTAAAGTTTCCTCCATTGTGCTTCCATGAATTTTGTGATCCTAAGTGCCCAATGTTTCGATGTTAATGTTCTGCGGAGCTTACTGGGCTAATAACTAGATTAGATATTTAAATTACCCTACTATTTTTTATTTAGATCTCTGGGATTGTTACATTGTCAATGCCCAGAAGTCTATTGGGAACAAACACAGTTTTAGATGGAGACTTGCAAGCAATTCTTCAATCTCTCAACAAACATGTTTTTGACTTCACTATCAGGTGAACATTTATCTAGAAAATAAGTCATTGGCCCATCGTAGCTAATCAGCTGCACCATACTTCAAAGACAATTGTCATTGTGATTATAATAATTGTCATTATTTTTGTTCTGGAGATTTCCATAATGGTCATTCTTCTTGTTTGAGGATTTCCACTATCCACCTTATTGTGCTAGTATCATCTCAGCTGCCGGTATTAGAAGAATCCATGTTCAGGAACACTTAACAAAAGAATATTTGAAACAATCACATTCGTATTCACTATGCATCCCTTAGATGTTGGTGATCAGCGTGTTGTTGACAGTGTTCAGGTAGGGGAAGATTGCAAAAAACAAGCATTATTTTTTACTTCGTTTGTTGCTTGAGACAGTGCCACAATCTTATATTTTCTATAAGCATGCTGAAGAATATTACTTTACAAAGAGCAGGACATATCAGCTATGAGAAAGCTCCTCTTGCTCAATTTGGTTGCTACTTATGAGTATTGCATCCCTTAGAGAGAGGCTTTGAAATGAACATTCTGACAACAGTTTTCCTGTGGTATGACAATGAGGAAATTTAATATCCAAACTCGGCATTAGCCACAAATCCCATTAGCAATTTTTATTGCAGTCCAGATATGAATGATGCTCTGGAGTTGATTGTGGATGTTTCGACCTGAATCGAAAATATTGGTGTTCTGAGAGGCTGCCAAAGTAGCTAATTTAATCATTGATTTGAGTTGATTGTGGCTGTTTCTACCTGAATCGAAAATATTGGTGTTCCGAGAGGCTGCCAAATTTAATCATTCATTCGTTTTGCATATGAATTATCGGTATTTTAGTTCCACATGCCCAATTGATTAGGAGTAAATAGTTGCGGTTAATTTTTTTTGCATTCACTACTATTTTAGCCTAAGGGACTTTAATTTCAGAGAAAATTCTCAATCGTTTTGACCAAGCCTTTCTCTGCAGTTATTTGAAAGCAACGCACAACACAGATACCCAAAACATACTGTGGCTTTAAAAAATGCTATAACCCAAATAAGGTTAAAATGGACACAATGAACCATCAGATGGACGAGAAATTGAATTGAAGAACCGAACTTGTACTGGAGATGAAAGTTTGTGAGGAACGGAAATTAAATACCCTTTGTTCCCTCAAGAAGCCCGTGTCAATATGTTGGTTGTCACAAATTAGATTCAACTGCAATGGTGACATGTGAAGTTTCCAAAAACTATTACTCATGTTTTGCGATTCTATGCTCTGTCATTCATATTATCCATCAGATAATGGCAGTTCCCAACCTGACATGAATATATATGTATGTGAGTGATGCTGGAGCCTTTTGGCAAAGAGACAGAACTGCAGATTCCTGGTTTGGATCTTCCTGGAAACGGCTACCGAATTTGGAATTGAGCAAGAGCTGCTTGGGAAATATATCCAGAGGGCTTGAAGTGTCCAACGCACAAAAATATTTTCTTTTAAAAAAAAAGATTAATGACCACTTATACTTCCTTGTTGAAAGTTGAAACCCAAAAAATATTTATGTATGTGAGTGATGCTGGAGCCTTTTGGCAAAGAGACAGAACTGCAGATTCCTGGTTTGGATCCGCCTGGAAACGGCTACCGAATTTGGAATTGAGCAAGAGCTGCCTGGGAAATATGTCCAGAGGGCTTGAAGTGTCCAACGCACGTGGATCCCAAAAAATATTTTCTTTTTAAAAAAAAGATTAATGACCACTTATACTTCCTTGTTGAAAGTTGAAACCCTAAAAAAGTTAATGCCCTAATCACCATGAGGGTTGTTCGTGTACAGTTGTTCTGTGCATAAATGGACTAAATCTCATGCATAGTTTATCGGATCTTATAAATGTTGTTATGAGAGTAATTTTCGTTGCTGCTGTTATCGAATCTCATTCTCCTCTCCTTGCTCAACTACTTTTGGGCACTGAATCTCAACTAGCAGAATATTGTGACCCAAAACTGTAAATATGCACATAAATTGCTGTATTGTGCATACTATTTATTGTTGTTCTGTTCTCAGGTAGGACTCTAAACTGAGAATATCCATCACATTTATTGTTGTCCTGTGCAGAGTGCATACAAATTGCTTTTCTGTTCTATGCATACAATTTAATTCTGATTTAGATTTAAGTAATATGAACTAACAAAATTTTCCAGATGTTACAGACATCTAGCTCATATAGATGTCGGTGTTTTTCTTGTGATGTCAAACCCTTCTTTTAAAAAATAGGCCCAAACCTATTTGCAAATAAGAAAACCATCGTTGGCTTTGGTTCTCTCATCAATACAGTTTATCCATATATGCAGGCGAATACATTGAAATTTGTAAGAAGCAATCACAATTAGCGCTGAATTATTAAAAAAATTTAATATGATAATTTTCTATGTTTCTTTTATGACCTCATATCTATTATTTTTATGCTTCCCTGCCGTCTCTGGATCCTGGCTTTCAAACTCGCAGTAACCAGATGTTCCCAACACTAATACTTGTAGTACCATGTACACACTATTCTTCTCTGTTAATCATCATTTATTGATAATCGACAAAATTTCGTGTCCAAGCATTTTGTTGCTTCGGCTCACTCATTTCAGATTTTGTACATTACTGCATGTCTGGCGGAAGTGCTGTTATTATATGCTCTCTGTTCTTAATTCTGTTGTTATTCCTGCTGAATACATTGCTGGTAAGCACTTTAAGTAATGGAATATGGCAGAGATACAATGTTTACAGACGTGCGGTGATAGACTTCCAGCCCAGGTGAAGAGTTTCCATACTGTAATTCAACATTTCCGATTAGTCTTCGTATTTTCAGATCATTACTACTGTCAATAAAGAGCACAGGCTGTTACATACAAACAATGCTGCAATTTTACTCGTTGGCTGTTATGGTACTTGATCTGCTCTTCCGTTTTGGCATTTGTAATTAATTTAAAGATAATGTTTACAGCGATCTCGTCCGCAAGAAGCACAAAGCGACGAAGCGACAAAGTTAGTAACGTTGTTGCTTCAGACTCTAGATTAGTGCGGGTTAGAAGGGCCATCTCTCTAGCGCAGGGACCTATAATATTGTTCTCTCAGACTCTAGATCAGTGCGGCTAGAGGAGCCATCCCCCTAGCACAGGGACCTATGAGTCATTACCAGACCAGATCTTTTACTAGCAGGCAGTGGAGATCACCCAGTCATCAGCGACATATCACTTCTTCTCGGTGGCGGCGTAACAGAGGCTCCCCTAGCCCTCCTACGGGACAACACTCCACCTTGAATTTTTTGCATTTGACCTCAAGTGTTAGGAGAGAGATTTAGTGGACCATTATCTTGTGCCCTCTGCGATTGGAGTCCAGAGCTTTCCTCATTTTGGTTTTCAGGGATTATGTTTTTCTTGCTTTATTTCTTATTTCTTGCTCTTTATATAGGAGACCTTTTGATACTCTTCCTTGTATCGACATTATTGTACTTTGCAGTTCCATTGATCTACTTATCTTATCTACATTCATTTAAACAATCCTCTTTCCAATTTCACAAGACAGTCAAAATAAAAATTTAAAATTTAAAATAAAAAACTATGCCAATTTAGACACAGTTCCTCTAACCATTTATAAAATAAAATATTTAATAGTAGTTTTACTAATATTTTTTTATTTATATAAAAGATTAATTCAAAAATCAGATAAACAGTACATAATTGAAATACTTGACAGTGCAAAATTTACAATTTTTTATTTTTTTATTTTTTATTTTTATTATTATTATTTATTTTTAATTATTATTATTTTTTTTAAATTTATAATAAAAGACTAATTCATAAATCAGATAAAGAGTATATAATTGAAAGACTTGACTGTGCACAATTTACAAAATTGAGCTTGTAGAGGTATAATTATAATGCTCTTAGGCCTAGCATCATCCATCAATACTATATTCCAACCAAGTTATATAAAAGACTTGTAATATAAGTATACAAAAACATTTCATAATGCATTGTTTAAACTAAAAAGCCTCTCACGGGGTCACCTGCATCTGGAATCCTTGAGCTTGGTTGTCTTTGGCAGCTTGATTTCCATGTTGCTTCTCCTCCATACCGGTCCTGCTTCAATGTTCTTCTCATGTCCACATTCAACAACTTCATCATTCAGGTCTATGTTTCTCAAACCGGTCCTTGGCTGCGCCCCCTCACACTCTTTCAAATTCCCATCAAAATCTTTAAACTTGTTTTTAAAACTACCAACTGCGCAAATAGGATATCAAACTTTCATTCGAACTCATTAGCCACCATGCCAACATTACCAATTAGCAGCCTAACAATATTGACTTCCTCCTCAAGGGCACGCCAAATAATGAGTCTCCTAAACCTACTATGGCATCTCTGTGGCATTCCATATTCTTGCCTATTAGATACTCAATTTCACGACCTTCCCTAATAAACAGAGCATAATTTACTAGATAATTCACTTTAGGTACAATTGAACTGATATCTAATACAACATTACACCTATAAAAAGAAATTTGATGAGTGAAATTAAATGTTTGGATGTCTCCCAAGTACAGGCTCGAGAAATCCATGCATATTTGCTTGTCTATCTCACATTATCCCCAAGTACAATATACCAATTGTGCGCCAACTAACTTTACCTTTCACATGAACATTTTATCCATCTGCATAATTCTCAAGCACTTTAATGTGAGCTATAAAATGGCAATTCTTGCTAGGAAGACTGGTTGGATAAACTTTAACAAGTAAAGATTCCCATCAAGATACATAAGAGATTTATAGTTAATTATGGCACACTCAATGAAGAGGAACAATAAATATTTTTAGGTATTGCTTGCTTTTTCATAATACTTGAGGAGAAGACAAGGATATGGTCGTAAGAACATGAAATGGATAATGGTGGAGCTTTTCTTTGCTTTTTTTGGTTGGGGGCTTTAGAACCTAGAGTGTCTTGTGAGGTTAGATATTGAAAATAAGAACACATGATTAGCTTTGAAATTTGGGAAGAGATATTACTTACTGAAGAAAAAAAAAGTCTTCTTGTTTGATAAAAAAAAGATAGATTTTTTTGCGGGTGTCAAATGTAAGCATTTCACTCATTCATCATCTTTTCATATATATTATTTACTAGAGAAACATGTGTACTATGTTTTAATTCTTCACCGTTTGGTTTGCATTCTTATGTGTGGGTAATTAGGGTTGTTCCTTGTGTTGACACTTCATATTTTTACATCTATTTCCACTTGGCATTAAAAAATGTGATGATACAAGATGTGGACTTAAGAAGTGTTTGGAAACCATGTAATGAGTCTCTACAATTGACATATATTATTCTTGGTAATATGAGGAAGTTGTAACTTGTTTTAGCTAAAGATGGTTTTTTAGAAGGCTTATTGAGGAGGGTGTAGTGACCAATTCTCATATGACTTTGTTGGTATGATTGTCTCTACTCTTCCTTGCCTTCTTGGATTCCAATGGCGAATGTAAGGGTATTAGAAGTGATTGGGAGAAAATTGAATACATTGTGGTGACAAAATCTTAATTAGGGCATTACAAAAATATATAAATTATTTCTTTGATTTGATGGTAGAAATTTACAGGACAAATATGAACATTGGTAGGCACCTCTAAAGTTAAGGGAGTTAAATATTGCACTCCCCCTTCAAACTTTCCAAAGTCCATTAGGAAGTTGAAGCACATCAAAAAGATTATTGTGGATTATCCATCAATGTTGGATTTATCTAAAAGCTTTGCTAGGAGAGATTTTTTCTTTGAAAACATGACCAAAAGAATTTTGTGATTACAATGCTAACCATTTAAGTTGTTTAATTCCTTTGGGAATTTAACTAATGTCCAATATAATAGTTTGTTCAAATCGTATGATTAGAGATACTTTCAAAGTCCTTGGAGAATTTAATATGGTCTGCAATTGTGTTGGCAATCATGCTACAAATTGTCAATCTTTAGGGAGACACTTGGAAATAATATTAGTACCCTTCAATATTTGAGTCTTTTAGCCTGCCCAAACATTGAAGTATATCCTTGCCAGGTGGCTCATCAAGGTCTTTGGAGGACATAAATTTGTTGGGTACACACTTAAGGGGTTGCCGATCTCTAATAGAGACCTTACTTATTTGGAAGTTTTGGAGTTGCAAAGTTGCTAGAAATATTGCCACATTTACTTGATGATCTAAAAAACTTAAAGAAATTGTGGTTGTTCAATTACTTTAGACTAAAATGTTTGCTCGATTTTATTGAATTGTTGGCTTAGTTGACAACCTTGAAAATAGAAATTCATGGAATACGTTGTTACTATTTTGAAGATGTAAAATCTTGTAAGTTGTCAAGTCATCTATTCTTTTTTGCATAGATTATCATTTCAAAGTGTTTAGGGATAAAGAGAAACATGAAAGGGTTGAATAAATTGAACTCTTCCATCAATAAATGCATGTTTCAAATAAGACCATATCACCGAGGAATATAAGGTTTCCTTTCCAAAAGTTGTTTTCCCTCCTCGAACATCTCAAAATTACCTTTTGTGATGAGTTGGTGAATATTGCATCCTTTCCAACATCACTAATAACACTAGACTTGTCTTCTCATTGTGGATTGAGGAAAATAGGAGGCATTTGTGGTCTTCCAAAAACATTAGATATTAAGCATCAACAATGGTAAAGAATTAGAGTTGGCAAGTATTGAACTATTAACATCTTTAGATGATTTCAAGTTGTATAAAATATATTACAAGCTAATAAAAGAATATAGTGTGGGCACACTGGACAAAAGTGAAGGTTGACAAAGAGCTCATTTATGATAGTGTTTCATTACAATGTCGACCATAATGCTCTTTGTAAGCTTTATACATGGTTGTTTCATAATGTTGTTTACCTATGCGACCAATTTGTTGGTGGTTGCAATGTACCCAAATGCCTCCCTTGGCCATCAAGGCACTCAATTTGAAATTCTAGATTCTAATAACCAATGCTAGACGTGTCCTCTTATTGTGCATTGAGGAAAATAGGAGGTGTTTGTGGTCTTGCAAAACTTCAGATACTAAACATTACTAATTGTAAAGAAGTAGAGGAGCTACCAAATCTTGAAAAGCCAAATTTTTTAGAAGTTATATATATATATATATATATATATATAAGGTGGACATATTAGACAAAGGTGGGGGTTAAAAAAGAGTTCTTGTATGATAGGTTTTAATACAATGATGGCCACAATTCTCTTTACAAGCTTTATACATATTTGTTTCATAATGTTGTTTACTCATGTGACAAATTTCTATTGGAGACCTTTGCTAAGTGATCTAAGGAGATTAAAGAAATTATGATTGTGCAACTTCCTTAAACTAAATGTTTTTCTCAATTTTATTGAATTGTTGGCTCAATTAACAACTTTGCAAATATAAAGTTATGGATTATGTTACATATTATTGTTTTGAAAATGAAAAATCTTGAAATTTTATGTTTAGTAATGTATTCTCTATTGCACAAATTTCCATTAATAAGTGTTGATGAAGAGACATTGATAGAGTCGATTGGGGGAAAGGGTTGAATAAACTAGAGTCGTCCATCGACCAATGCATGTTTCAACTAGGTTTCTTAAGACCATCTGATCAAGGAATATAATGTTTCCTTTCTAAAGTTCATTTCCCCAATATTCAACATCTCAACATCGCCTTTTCTGATGAGTTGGTGCAGATCAAAGCCTTGTCAACATTATTAATAACATTGGATTTGTCCTCTTTTCATGCATTAAGGAAAACAAAAAGCCTTTGCAATCTTGCAAAAATTCAGATAATAAACCATAGCGGTTATAAAGTAGAGGAGCTAGAAATCCTTGAAGCACTAACATCTTTAGAGGATTTCAAATCATGTGTGTTCGTGTTTGAATCATGGTCACATAGGTAAACAACATTATGAAACAACTATGGATTAAGTCTAGAGGTAGCACTATGGTCGACACTATAATGAAGCATTATCATATAGGGGCTCTCTCTCTCACACACATGTCAAGCTAATAAAATCAAATAGGGTGGGAACATTAGACAAAGTTGAGGGTTGATGAAGAACTCCTATATGATTCATTATATTGTCAATAATAATTCTTTCTCAAGGATTTGTCTATGGTTATTTCATAATGTTGTTTACATGTGTGGCCATAATTGCTGGTGATTGTGATGTACACATATGCCTCTTAAGGATGCATGAATTCTAGTGTTTTCTTGTGTGACCAAATTGTTGGGAATTGTGACATATCTAGATTCCTCCCTTAGTTATTAGGGAAATCAATTTGAAATTATGTATTCTAATAGCAAACACTAGGCTTGTCCTCTTACTGTGCAACGAGGAAAATTGGAGGCCTTTATGGTCTTGTGAACCTCCAAACATTAAACATCAATGGTTATATAGTAGTATTCAAAATCGATATACCAAACTAGAGGCCTTTCTAGTATCCCAAATTGAATCATACTTGGGATGTGTTGAAGTATCTTCTTTGTTTCTTTTCAATGTCTGTCATGGGGTGTTAGGATATACCAAGCAACAAGACTAATAGCAAAGGAAATATGAAAATATGTATGAGTTAAATGCAAAATGTTACGAACTAAAAACATAAAGTGATATTTGGTACAGGTGGAAAAAATTTAGACTCTATATTGAATAGGAGATTGGTTTAGTTTACAATCTTCCATTTGAAAGTGGTGAAGGTCACATGTGCACTGAGAATGAGAAATCCATTCTTTTGTTTGCAAGTCTTGGAGACCAAGAAAATAATGCAAATGTATTAAGTCTATATTGCCAAATTTATTCTTAGTACTAGATTTCACATAGGTTAGAAGTTTGAGGTCACTAATGTAACACCCTCTTCCCACATCTACCCAAGTAACTGGCCAACCGGGGTAAACATGTAACGCAAGGCTACTATAATGAGATTCAACCTCCTAGGTGACATTAAGGAAGTGGAACCAACGGAAACACAACATACATACCTTGTACATCATCAATGAAACCCCCAGGAGCTAACCCAACCTTTCAGGCCTCTTACAAATGGGTCACACTGACCTTTTTACCTCTTTGAGCCATAGACGCAGGCACACGCTTACAAGCTAGCATCCTTGGGATTTGAGCTACCTTTTTAGGCCCAAGACCCAGTGTTCTACCTTGAACTTCATGAAAAGTTCATAGATTATAAATAACAACAAAACAATGATACATAATCAATCACATTAATAAGAACTCATCTGGACCCCTCCTAGACATGACATGCATTTTGTCAAACATGTCACTGATCTGTATATGAAACTGCTTAACGATAATGTAAAATTTTGCAAGAGAATAAATTAGGGTTTTAAGCCTCTTATGTCAAATTCTTAAACACAATCATTAATTAAAAGTTTAGCTTTTGCAAAAAATATGATACAACGTCACCATAACAGCAAACACAAAACAACACATGATGGAATTCACCCCTCCTGGGCTACATCTCCAGGTCCAGCTTCCAATGGTTGGGCCTCTTTCGTTATGCTCAAAAAATGGTGTTCACATCAAGTTACAATGCTCAAATGGCTTCAACAATAGCTCCAATGGCTTCAAAACTGTCAAAAACCCTTGTCTAGCCACTTTCTACTACCAAAAACGCCAAAAACTGAAAAAGTTATGCCCTCCCAAAGTTTTTGCACTATTTGTCCTACAAATCGCACCTTCTGCAATTTTTCCTACAAATTTGGGCTTTGTCGGCCACGTAGGGCAACAAAGTTTCCCCACGTCGGCGGGATTCTCGTCGCGTTTGGTGCAAATTGTTGCTTGGTTAATCGAGCCGGTGAGCCCACTATCCAGCTAATTTCTCGCCAAGTGGCGCTCTCTCTGTCATTGATCGGGCTTTTGGTTGTGTTTTCCCACTGGACACCAGGTTAATCGTGGCATATAATATTGGGGACAGTTGCATTCACATGTGGTGGTTGTCTAGATTATGATTAGCAGGTAGAGTCACCGTCGACTAACTGTGGCATATACTGCCAACCGTGTGAACACGCCTCCTCGTCGAAGTTAACATCGCCCCGACATAAACCTTGACATCTTACGCTGGAGCCACTGCATATGAACACTTTTAACCATCAGTGCAGTGGTATATATAGTAATGTTTGCTCCGCTAGTGTATTTGGTTGAAAACTTTGGTTTAAATGTTTATGTAATGGGTTTTGTGTGTATTAAAAACTTCACCGATACATATACCATGCCACAAATACTTTGGGTTATAACAATATAATATGGTTGCGATGTGGTTTAATTCAACACCTACTACTTTGGTTAACAATGCATTGCATATATATAATAGGTCGGGGTTAGCCCCTAACCCTGATCTGTGAACCAGGGTCGGGGGTTAACCCTAGTCTCCACCCCCGATGGCAACACAAATAAAGTTTAAATAGTAGTGAAAAAATATAGGGGTAAGAACCATGTGTAACGCGGATGGTAGGAGGCTTTGTTGTGTTGTTGGAGGTCTTGTGTTCAATCCACGGGGCTGCTGCTCAGACCTTAACAAAATTTTGGTGGCCACCAGGAGGCCACATGGCAGCCTTTGGTTGGCCCACGTGGTCCCTCTTGGTTGGTCCACTTCAAACCAACCTCAACCAATCAAATTCCTCATTAAACGCATTAGCAGTAACCTGCCAAGTGTCAAAATGTGATGGAACGAAAAAGACAAATCAACCTATACAGTCAGGGTCCAGTCAACAGTACAGACTACAACTGTGCAACCCTGCAAACCCAAAGCAATTTTTTTGTTGTTTCCACAAATGAAAAGAACTCAAATACAGGAGCATACAATGTTGATTTTGTGCGAAATGAGTTGCGCTAGATTCAGAATGACGAGATTTACGCAGTCGTTCTGGTTTGAGCCATTCCGATGACTTTGAATTTTGAGCATAAAATTGATCCACCAGATCATTCCTCCCCATCGGAAGATTTTGGACTTCCAAAATCTCTTTATCAGTCAATAAATAGCTGAGAGTTCAGCTCCCTCACCCTTCCAGTCTCAATCCACTGAAAATTGCTTGAATGCAACATTTTGAGCTTTTCATGAAAATTGATCATTTTCCCTGATTTTGGAGACCTTGACTTGTTGTCATAGATACCATCTTGCTACAATTTCCCAGAATATGCAGAACAAAAAATTGTCCTTGAAGGAACAAACACATTCCCTCATCAATTGCCAATCAAAGGAAACTTAAACAAATTCAAATTCTTCTCACCTTGAACAATGTCGACATGACGATGCTTGACATGTCTATTCTTGCGCTCGGCTCAACCCTTACCAAATGTGATCGTGATCCCCATACACCATCCCATTTCAAAGACAACACATTGTGAAACCCACAAGAAGAACCTTTTGATCCAATGCCCTCTTTATCAAATTTCTTTTGCATTTTCTCTTTGACCTTTGCACTCTTTAGCACTGGCATCTTGTTCACATCATTGTTCAAAAATGATGCATGCTGCCACATATTTACCTCATCTTGTTTACCTCTTTTAGAAGACAGAATGTTAGAATCCTGAAACATCTTATCACTTGAATTAGCAACATCTATGAAACAAGATTTTTCATTTTATGCATTTCCTTGAAAGGCCTCATTCACAACATCTTTATGCTTGAACATTAACAAAGCAAAATTCTGACTAGCACTGACAATTCTCTTCATTTTTCCAGAATTCATAAGAGACAAACTCATCTTCTTACTATGCACTCTAACAATATACTTAATCCCATTCTTGAACAAGTGATACTTATTCTCATGGCGATGAAAGCTTTCTCTCCTATGATAAAGAAATGGTCTTCCCAAAACTATACCACAAATATCAAGCGAAATTACGTCAAGTTGAACTTCATCAAGAAAGTTTGTAGTGGTTGAAAATCTAAGGATGCACCTCCTTGTAACCTGCATTTTTGCATTCTCACATACCCAACCTAAAGGATAGGGTCTAGGATGGGGAATGGTCTCTAAATTTAACTTCTTGACAATGTCTTCTGAAATAATATGTTCTTGTGAACCGCTATCAAACAATGTCTCAATCTTGGTATGTTTTGAAACAAATCTAATATGGAAAAGCCCAGTTCTTGTTTCTTCATCTTGAGTATCGTTAAGGCAACTTGAAGAACTAGTACTTGCTATGTTCTTACCTTTCAAGCCCATTGATGCAATCTTTGTTTCCTCCGGAATCGAAACCTAAATCATGTTGTATTGTTGCAACTTCTCCTTCTCCTTGTTTTTAAATTTCTTGGGTCTCATTTCTGGATGAAGTTTCTAGCAATGATCTTCATCATGTCCATCTTTGGAACAATGTTTGCATGTGAGCTTATCTTTGTTCAACTTAATGGATGCATTCTTCTTTCCTTTTCCCTTGAACTTACCCTTTCCTTTCTCTCCAAACTCAAAGGTATTCTCATTTGTCTCATCCGAAACATGTTTCCCTCTTGCCTCTAGATGTGTGGCTTGTACACAAACTTCATCTAAACTTGTAGGGTTAAACATGAGAATTATATGTCTTAGGTAACTATGCAAACCTCCAATGTATTTCATCAAAGTTTCTTGAGATGTTAAATCCACACCCAATATTAGTGCTCTTCTCCTAAATTCTTGAGTATAGCTTTGCACACTTTGTCCCTTTCCTTGCCTAAAGTTTTTCCAGTCCATTATAGTTTTATGCATGTATGTTAACAGATAAAATTGTCTTCTCAAAGCAACAACAAAATCATTCCAAGAGGTTAAGACCTAAAAAGGTTTCTTCATGTCCTCTTGAGTTTTGGCTTCCCACCAAATAAGAGCTACACTTTCCAATCTTAATGAAGCAAGCTGAATCTTGGTTTCATCATCCTTGATCCTTTGTATCCTGCAATACACTTCATTATGGCATTCCCAATTATCTAATCTTTCAACATTTACCTCTCCATCATACATAGGCAATTAAAAATTTATGTCAAGATATAGAAATGGAGTTTTCCCATGACCTTTTGGATAATGTGGAGGTGTTTTTGAAGGGCTTGTTGTGGAAGAAGATGATGGTGAAGATGGTGGTGAGGATGGACGTGAAGATAATGGTGGTGTCAAAGGTGGTTTGTTACCATTCCCTCCATTACCTTTTGGAGTCTTGGCTCCATCTCCTCCATCTCCTTTTGAAGACTTATTTCCCTTTGGAGGATTGGAGCTCTCACCGTGAAACCTTGTGTTTCTCTCCTCATAGAGAACATTAACCATTTGTGTCATATCAAAGAATGATTTTCTGAAGGCCTTTTCATCCTTTGACATATTTTTAGGCTTTCTTTCATGTGACCTGCTTGCTGAAGCTTCAAGTACAATTTGAGGTGAAATTTGTGGTGGAGATTGTGGCAAACTTGCTCTCCTTGTCCTTGATCTAAGTTGAGGACTTGCAACCACAAGCTTTCCTTCTCCTCTCTTGAGCTTGAACCTTGTAAGCATCCGAAACACTTGCAGACAAATTAAACCCTCACAGCAACAAATAAACCTAAGCTCTCATACCAAATTGATCTGTATATGAAACTGCTTGAGGATTATGTAAAATTTTGAAAGAGAATAAATAAAGGTTTTAAGTCTCTTATGTCAAATTCTGAAACACATAATCATGAATTAAAAGTTTAGTTTTTGCAGAAAATATGAGACAACATCACCATAACAACAAAAACAAAACAACAAATGATGAAGGAGTTCGCCCCTCCTAGGCTACATCTCATGGTCAAGCTTCCAATGGTTGGGCCTCTTTCATTATGCTCAAAAAATTGTGTTCACATCAAGTTACAGTGCTCAAATGGCTTCAACAATAGCTCCAATGGCTTTAGAACTGTCAAAAACCCGTCTAGCCTCATTTTGCTCCCAAAAAGGCCAAAAACTGAAAAATTTATGCCCTCCCAAAGTTTCTGCACTATATGTCCTACAAATCACGCCTTCTGCAATTTGTCCTACAAATTTGGGCTTTGTCGGTCACGTGGGATGACAAATTTGCCCCACGCCGATGCGATTCTTGTCGCGCCTGGTTTAAATTTTTGCCTAGTTAATCGAGTCGGTGAGCCCACTATCCGACTAATTTCTCGCTAAGTGGAGCACTCTCGGCCATTGATCTTGGGCTTTTGGTTGTGTTTTCCCACCAGACTCTAGGCTAATCGTGGCATATAATGTTGGGGATGGTTGCATTCACATGTGGTGGCGGTTTGGAGTTAGTGTTAGCGAGTAGAGTCACCATATACTAACTGTGGCATAAACTACCAATCGTGTGAACACGCTTGCTCGTTAGAGTTAACATCGCCGTGGAATATGCCTTGACATCTTACGTTAGAGCTGCTGCATATGAACATGTTTAACTGGCGGTTCAATGCTATATATGGTAAGGTTTGCTCCACCAGTGTATTTGGTTGAAAATTTTGGTTTAAATTTTTATGTAATGGGTTTGGTGTGTATTAAAAACTCTGTCGATACACATACCATGCCACAATTACTTTGGGTTATAACAATATAATATGGTTGTGATGTGGCTTAATTCAGTGCCTCTGACTTAGGTTAATAATACATTACATATATATAATGGTTCGGGGTTAGCCCCTAACCTTGATCTGCAGACCAGGGTCGGGGTTAACCCCGGTCCCCACCCCCGATGCCAGCACAAATAAAGTTTAAATAATAGTGAAGAACTATAGGGGTAAGAACCATGTGTAGTGTTGATGGTAGGAGGCTTTGTTGTGTTGTTGGAGATATTGTGTTCGATCCTCGGGGCTGCTGCTCGACCTTTAACAAAATTTTGGTGGCCACCAAGAGGCCACATGGCAGCCTCTGGTTGGCCCATGCGGTCCCTCCTGGTTGGTCCACTTCAAACTAACCTCAACCAATCAAATCAATCCATAAACGAACCAACAGTAACCTGCCAAGTGTCAAAATGTGATGGGTTGAAAAAGACAATTCAGTCTGTACCATCAGGGTCCAGTCAGCAGTATGGACTGCTGACTGTGCAACCCCGCAAACCCAAAACAATTTTTTTGTTGTTTCCACAAACGAACAAAACTTGATTACAGGAGCATACGGTGTCGGTTTTGTGCGAAACGAGTTGCGTCGGATTCAGAACGACTAGATCTACGCGGTTGTTCTAGTTTCGATCCATTCCGACAACTTTAATTTTTGAGCATAAAATTGATCCATAGGATCAGTGACAAACATGAAAGCTATAGGTATAAACAACATGATATGGAAAAGGGGTCTCATAATTATCTGAGAATTGCTAAGAAGCATTTATCCCCTACATCATTAGCTGTCATACAATCTATTTGACCATAGATACATTGTGCATTCATTTACAAGTAAAAACATGGAGAGATCCATACACAATCACTTTTAAAATACATGTTCATAACCAACGTAATAACAACATAAATACATGGATATAACAACAATAAAATCCACATATAAATCAGTACATTTGCATACCAAATACTAAGGGAATGAATTTCTCACTAATGAATGTAGAAACCAACTAGAGATGGGACTTCCACATTCCACTCGACCATAGATTGGCTGAGTTAAGTCTCTCTTCATCCAATCACCCCCATGCCAAATTCCAAGCATGAATGTGGGACTCATAACCAACCAAAAAGAGCCAAAGAAGCATGAATGCTATTGGAGTTCTCTGCCTACACCGTGAAGCATTTGAGTGCCTCATAGTCTCTCAGGCTTTACTGTAATCCACAGTTTGATCCAGGGATCACTAGGCCCTACACCAAGACCCACTCTCCAGGCTTTATCGTACATCCCATCACGGGACTACTAGTCCCAATAGAGATCAATCCACCTCTCGACTTTACCATATATCTCGCCATTCACCAGAAAGGATTCTTAGGCCCACTAAGGCACACAATATGGCTTTACCGAAACTTATAGTCCGGTTCAAGGGTTACTAGGCTTGTGGATTTACTGTGATCCATAGTCTGGTTCAGGGACCACTAGGCCATGTGTTTTTCGTTTCGGAGATCCACCCCACACAACTTCGAAATCATTCGGCAATCCAACTCAACCTAAGTATGAGAACCCATCTCATCAAAGCTATACTGAAATGGAAAGGTTAGGCTGAAAAACACTGTAACACCTGGAAAAAACTATGCCATGACAGAAAAGAACCACATGCAATACCATGCATGCCATATTTAGCAAGGAAAACACACATGAAAATTGATACCTACCAAGAATGTTGATGTAGTTTCTTGATTCTTGCTCCTCTGTGCTTGCTTCCTCCTTCTTGATTTCTTGCATTTCTTGCTCCAATGCCAAAGTGCTCTAAGAAAACTGTGTCCAAGAGAGAGAGAGAGAGAGAGAGAGAGAGAATAATGAGAGAGCTCCAAAATTGAACTGACCAAAGTTTGGGCAAAATCTTGGCAACTGATCCTCATAAGCCTTTTTATCAATGAGGCCTCTATTTTCTTCATTGTCCATTATTTTCCTTCATTTTCCTCCTCACCTGTAACATGTGACCTTTCACCTTCCTTTTCTCCTATTTTCCATTATTTTCATAAATAAATGTCAATTAATGCCTCATGCCCTTTCCAAAGCCTCTGCCATTGCCTTTGTCAATTTCCTTTAGCCTTAATAAATCGGAATTAACACCCACTAAGATATTTTTCCCAACATTCAGCTTGGAATAAGGTAAAGGGTGGTTCATAGATGCCGTACCCTACTGAGTGATATTCCCCCTTCACTAGAGAAATACATTATTTAGATGCTCATTCACTTCGTCATTTGGACGAAAATGGTCTTGTAATTGCTTATTATTTTTAACTTTACTACATGGAATTTTCATTAGGGCTGCTACAACTAAACATAGAGAACAAGTATTTTGATATGGTCACTCACTTTCTTCTTAGAGACATTGGAGTCAAAATGATATCTAAAGAAGTCAATTTCAAGAAGGAAGCTATCAATTTTAGCATACCAAGCTTGAGGAGCTTACTTAAGGCCATAGAGATATTTATCAAGGTGACAAATAGGACTAGTCATTTTGAATATAATCAAGAGGTTTTTCTATGTAAATTTCTTCTTGTAAATCGCTATTCAAGAAGGTAGATTTGACATCCAATGGACCTCCCATTTGTATGATGTTACAAGGGCTAGAACAAGGTGGATGGAATTAGCTTTTCTATATGGGAAAAGGTTTTAGTATGGTCAACTCCTTCTACTCGAGAAAATCATTTGAAAACCAAGCATACCTTACTTATATTAACACTTCCATTTGTTGCATGCTTAGTATCATGCACCCATTTACATATAACAAATTTTATTCCTCTTGAAAGAGGGATAAGATCTAAAGATATTCTTCGTTTGTTGCTGCATCCTAATTTGGATGACCAAAAGTTTCTACAAATGTTTTTGGATCATTATTTTTTTAAACTTGAGCCAAAAGAGAGGAATGCACAATGGAACTATGAACATGTATGGTACTAAACATTAGGATCACCTACTAGATCCCTAGTTGCTTCTCATGTTGTATGGAACCATCTAGGAAGTTGTGCTACTAGTTGATCTAAACTTATGCAGGAACAAAATAGAATACATATATAAACATAAACACATAAGTGCAACAGAAATAAAACTTCATTTCATTAATATCAAAGAACGAAAATATGCTTACAAATAGAAAGGAAATAAACTAGCTCGATCAATGGTAGCTTATCTCTGAGAAGAGATGTGGAGGCTACATTTCTCTGAACTGTGTTACAATGAGGTTAAAGGGCCTTTTTATTATTGAGCAATAAGGGAAAACCCTAAACAATCAAAATCCTAACCCCGGGATATGGAACGCCAAGGGTTTGTAGGCCATGTTGGGGTTATTTGGGTAGTCAACTTCCCAGGGTCATAACTTGGCCATATTATCTCCGTTTGGCGCGTATGATACCTTATTGAAAATATCTCTTTCAGTACTACAAAATTTTCCTCAGGCCCTTGCCTACAATTACAAGCCTTTTGCGGACCTCAAAAAAACGTCGTTTAGGGGGTAAAAACTACTCCGAAAGTTCAGGTTCCGAAAAAATGCTAAAAATAGTAAATGATGCTATAAACAAGGAAACTGATGAAACCGACTGTGGGTCTAGGTGGAATAGGCGGGTGGCCACCAATATGCACCTGGATCACTAGTGATGTTTCACATTCAATGGTCTTAATGGAGGAAGGTGACTAATCATAACTAAATTCTCATCCTCATTGTCATCATCTAAAGAAGAAGACACTGACATAGGGGCACTAGTAGAAAATTTGGAAACAAAAGATATCACATTCATCAAAGATGGCCTACAAGCCAAAGATGGAAAAAAACACTAGTTTAGGAACACACACTAAGAGACCTTACTCAAAATTAGCACCTCTCCCAATAATAATTTTTGTCTAAATGGGTTGAAGAAGTCTATAACCTCTTGCATCTTCAGAATACCCAAAAAATGCATTTCTCACATGTGGGATATAATGCTCTCCTTTTCTCATCATGAATGTGAGTTGATGATTCATTACAAAACCCATAAAAGTTGTTCATAATTTGGTTAAATGTTACTCTATGTTACTTCTAGTGTTATATATTTTAAATTCTTTATGGGAGCACAATTAGCTATGTAAATTTCACAATTAATGGCTTCCACCCAAAAATGAGGACATGATGCCTTCCTTAGATTCAATCATACAATTTTCCAATTCTTTTAATGTGCATTTTTTTCTCTTTTAAACACAATTATTTTGTGTTTTATATGGGATAGTATGTCACATATGAATGCCCTATGTAGTGTAATGAGTTGTAAATTTATTATTGGCATTTTCATCCTCATTATTTGTTCCAAACTTCTAAATTTAATGCCCATATTATTTTTCTACAAGGGCCTTGTAGGCCAAAAATATGCCAAAAAACTTTACTCTTAAGTTTTAAGTAAATCCAAATGCATTTAGAAAAGTCATAAGTGAAGGTTAATAAGTAATTGAACTCAAATAAAGAAGAATGAAGATGATCAAACTAATCACTACAAGCAAGTTTCAAGGGAGTTGATGATCAGAATCTGAATCAGGGGCAAAAATTAGCTCAAAAATGAAAGTGCTCATAATTGCACCAAACTAGAATGAAAGCCATCGGATCGTCTCAAGGAATCCAACACAACTCGTTTCATTGAAAACCGAGTTCATATGAAGGAGTTAGAGTCTGCTGATCGTTGTTCAGAATAGGCAAATTTCAAAAATAATATTGCAGAACAAGTACAGCTGATGACATGGCAATCCATTCAACATGCAATGAATATTCTTCAGTTTTTAGTCCAATGGCACTGTGACAAGTATCACTGCGAGATTCGTCAATTTAGTTTGTGAAAGTAAAAATCGCCCAATATCCTCCAAGATTGAATATGGGTTCATAATTTTTATATGGGAAAATATTTTTAATGTATTAAAGTTGGATTATTATATATATATATATATATATATATATGATTTTAAATATCATATATTATATTATTTTTAAAACTTTATTATATTATTTAAATTCCACATATATAATTTTAAAACCCATTTTAAAACCCAAAGTTCCATTTTAAAACATTACGTTGGCATGATTTTTATTAACCATATTACAAAGGTTTTATGGCACTTAAAACATTGGCTTAATGAAAAAGTTCGAAGATGGAGGTTTATATATATATATATATATATACGCGTTGGCATTTGATATATATGAGATGGCATATTATATGGTCGAGTTTTAATACATCGAACATGGTGGAAACTTATCCAAAGTTTGGGTGCGATGTA
Source organism: Pinus albicaulis (assembly GCA_034641835.2). NCBI lineage: Eukaryota > Viridiplantae > Streptophyta > Pinopsida > Pinales > Pinaceae > Pinus > Pinus albicaulis. The sequence goes on along the minus strand of CM076569.1, from coordinate 451,493,486 downwards.
TATATTTTGGAGCGGCATGTTTAAAGGTGGAAGCGTATAATACGCGTATATTGTTTTCTAGTGCAAAAACAAGCAAGGAGGGGAAAGGTCGGGGTTCAACCCCATGACTTCCACCGTTCTAACAATACACCATAGGCCAGTACGTTGAAAACAAAGGCGGTCTGCTTATACTTAAACATTGTTGTGGATTCAAACAGAGGAGCAGGAGGGGCCAACCCTCCTCTGCATGAGACCTCACCATATGACCTTGGTTGAACGCCTAGTTAAGCGGGATTAGTGCGCAGTTAATGCATAATTAATTTGCAGTTAGCCCTAATGAATCTGGCAGTTAACTTGGGTAGATTTTTAGCAGAATCTCCAAATCTGGCACCACTTCCAAATTTGTCGGAGTTAACTAGCAGTTTTCCAGATTTAGAGGCAGAATCCAGGGAAAACTTTAATGAGGCCTATCTTGGTCAATTTTCAACCAAATTTTGCTCAAGGATAGTGATACTTAGCAGATTGGCATGCTTTGAATCCATTGAAACAACTTTTAGAGGCAATGGAGCTCATCTACAGGTGTTTTTGGTCACTTGAAGAATTTTGAAGCTCTGAGCCACCAAGAGGGAAAGCCATGCCCAGATCAACTGAAGGCTATTTTCAGTGAGTGAATAGTCAAATTTTGATGTATTTGATGCTCTGAACATAGTGATACAATTTATAGAGATGTTGGAGCACATATGAAGGTGATTTTTTCACTTTGGAGATTAAAAAAGCCCATGGCCACCGATGTTGGAGGTCAAGCCTAGAGGAGCTGTGAACCAAATTCAGTGATTGAATAGTTATTTTTGGGGTATTTTAGTGTTCTGACACCAATGGAACAATCATAAAATCCATTGGAGCAATACTTGTGCTTGTAATCAGACATTTTACTCTTAATCCCAAGAGGGCCTAGCTAATTAAAGCAGGTCCATGGAGATGTAGCCCAGGAGTGGTGAACTCCATCATCATCCATTGTGTATGTGATTGTTGTGAGTTATTTTACTGCATTTCATTTTTTGTTTATATGTTTTAAAAATTTAATTAACTCATAATTTGATCATCAAAAACATATGAAACTACACACATAAACCCCTTCACAAATGGTTAAATGAGACAATCCTTAAACACATTTTTATATTGATGAGGGATCTTGCATAGCAATAACAAGTTTTCCCATATTCAGATCAAGTTGGTATTAGAGAAAATTTTTATCTCATTTTAGCCAAGGTTAGCTAATTCTTCTATAGCTATTGGTTGTTGAATTTGTGCAAGGAGAATTTAACATTTTGTTAAGTTTATGTGTGAAGGAGAAAGGCAATATTGAGAATTCAATTCTCAAATCACAGCAAAGAAGCTTTGTATGCATTGCATGTGTGATGGCAGCTGCATTAAGTGATGCTTCTAGTCTATCTTCCTTACAAAAACTCTTTGGTAAAGAGATGTTGCAGAAACTCTACATCATGATTGGTAAGATGTAAGAGAAGTATGAAGATAAGAGGGAGAGCATTAAACTTCAAGAGCAATTGATTTCCATGAAGGAGGAGAAGCAAGAGCTTCTTGAAAACATGCATGAGATGGAGACTCATATCCATATTGCAAATGAGAACCTTGAAACGATGCATGAGATGGAGACTCAACTCCATGATGCCAAGGAAGCCTTATCCAAGCATGTGCTTGAAAAAAATGTATGAAATTCAAGTTTATCTTCAATTTCCTCTCAAGATAAATGTGTAGGTTCTTTTGAAAGACACACTAGAGGAATATGGTTCAACTTATTTCTAAGGATTCTGGACACCACATATCTCCACAATGGTATGATATTGTCCACTTTGGGCCTAAGCCCTCATGGCTTTGCTTATGGGCTTTACCCCAAAAGGCCTCATACCAATGGAGATATTTGTCCATCCTTGTATACCCATGATCCTCCCCACTTCTAGTCAATGTGATACTTTGGTCGTATACCCAACAATCCTCCCCTCGAACAAAGGACCATCGAGCCTCCCCTCAAACGATTATCCATCCGTCCACTCTCTACCAACTAGGATTCTCCGCTCCAATGCGTTGGAAGCACACACCTTACATGGAGCACCACCTGCCTCGAGAGCTTGCTCTATCCCAGGTCAACTCCTCTTCACCGTGTTGGGACCAGGACACGTCCATGAAGAATCCAGAGCATACCGCCTGTCTAACCGAGCTCATCCATGGATCCCATCGTGATATTACCGGGGCCCACCACCTTCGTTCGGCATTCGAGGATTCATCCACTTCGCTAACTTCGGTGCATGGCTCCGATACCACTTGTAAGGATTCTGGACACCACATATCTCCACAATGGTATGATATTGTCCACTTTGGGCCTAAGCCCTCATGGCTTTGCTTATGGGCTTTACCCCAAAAGGCCTCATACCAATGGAGATATTTGTCCATCCTTATATACCCATGATCCTCCCCACTTCTAGTCAATGTGGGACTTTGGTCGTATACCCAACATTATTGATGAAGATGGGTTATGAAGGTAAAGGAATAGGCAAGCATTCACAAGGCCAAAGTATTTGGGTCTTGGTTATGAACAACATCATGGAGAAAGCTCTAAAGCCATGAAGGAATATGAAGGTGTTCCAAGAAGGACTTTCATTTCATGTTCATTACCTCTAGCTTGTGAAGATTGTGTTCATGAGGAATGCAAAATTTTTGCACTCACTTTGCAAGAAGGTGCTCATAAGCATGCAACTAATGAGAATGGCGAACAAGAGAATATTGAAAGCTCTTCAGTCTTTGAATGCGTTGTTGGTATTCCGAAGAGAGCCATTACCTCATCAAATTCATCTCCTCAAGAAGATGAAAAAGGTGAATGTTCAAGGTATAAATCCGCTTTTAATCAAGTTGCTTTGTATTATGATAAACATGGCAAATTATCACATAAGATTTGGAAAAAAGTTGCACGTTCCTTTTGTGGTTTGGATAACCATAATGTTTCAAGGTGTTGGAAGAAGATAGCCATGCACATGAAACTTTCAAAGCAAAGGAAGTGTTAGGTTCCCTGTAATTAGCAAGATTGGCAAAGTCCAACTATAGGGGTAACATCAAACCGCTTTGGGATTCAAGGATCTAGCCCTCCTGAATCCAGAGAGGGATATCTCTATAAATGAGTTTAAAGATGTGATCTTTAAAGTTCAATGTATTTAGTTGTGTTATGAAGAGCATGAGTTTGTTTTGTTTGTATTGCTAAGTAAAGACATGATGAAGGTGAAGGCAGTTCAAAATGAAGGGTGAAGATATCTGCAAGTGAAGGATTGATTTGGCTAATAGAAAAAGGCAAAGATAGTTTTAACCCATTGGGCTATGGAGTCATAGGAGGATTTAATTGGACAGCAAGGTTCAAGAAGGATCCATGGGGCAAGTCACTTATGTCAAAGGATCTCTTAAGATTATTTATGGAGTGAAACAGATAGGAAGTGGAGAACAAAACAAAATGAAGAAAAATGCACAGTCTAAGATCAAGTAAGTGCTTTTAAACTATCTTTCTTTCAACATGTGCTTAGAGAGACAAAACATAAAATAATTCTATGATCAGGTAAGTACTTTTAAACTAGCCTACATTGAAGTACTTTGAGTTTAGAGAAACAAAATATAAAATCATTTTGAGATCAAGTAAGTGCTTTTAAACTAGCCTGCTTTGAAGTACTTTCAGTCAAAAAACATTCAAAAACAATTAGAACAGCTTAATATTAGGTGAGTACTTTGAAACCAACCTGCTTTCAGCATATTCTAAAGGAAAACACCGATGATCATCATAATGAGCAATCTAGATCAGGCAAGTTCTTTGAAACCAACCTGCTTTAATATACTCAATATTAATAAGAGAAAAACATAGAAAATAAAGCTTTCAGTAAGAGTAGGGTACTACTGAGAGTAATTCCTAGCTCTATGTTTGATGTTCCTTATCAGAGAAAATGAACAGAGTGAAACCTTAAAGGACATAACAATTGACAGTGAGGAACACATCACCATTGACACAAATCAGGATCCCATAAATCAGCAGCTTGTATTTGATGTTCAAACCAGTTACAATCAGCAAGCCTGGAGGGTCTCTACAACTTCAAACTTCTCATATCATCTTATTTATCTTCAAATTGCACACAATGCATTAGTAGCTTCAGAAAACCATTACATGCATTTAGATGTCCAGAGACCAACATTTGCTTATGTTCTTCAGAGGTATTTATAGAGAAATGAGGAAGGGGGAGGATTTCCCAAGGATCAAATATCATTAATTATGTAATCATTTCCAACCCTGCTCCATAACATCTGTTCCTACCTTTCGAGGCATAATGATCGAAAGATGTGTTTCTGGACTATTCTTAATCTTCTAAAATTGTTCTGCCGATAATTAGAGATAAGATTCTTTGATTTGTATTAATTTTTCATCTGTCTTCAGGTAAACACCTCTTGTTTAGGTAATGACTAAGCTTCCTTTGATTTATGTGAGGCTGTAGGTGTCTTAAGGAGTTGGAGAGGGTTCAATTGGCCTCGGTTGATGGCGGTGGAAGTTTTCTCGACTTGACAGATGTCTTTGTATTTCCTTAAACACCTTTAATTTACTTGAGAACTACGTTTTAGGACTTCAATCTCCTTTTTCTGGTGTGTTCTGTCTTCGATGTTGATACTCTTTGATCGGTGCTCGATTAACTGTGTTTTCTGGTGTGCAGGGCTGTACAGGGGTCGAATGGCATCAATGCCTCATGAATTCATTGATAAAATGCGAATTTAAAACCCTGCAAGTGATTTTGTGGTGAATCGCAGGTGGGAGGATCGTCACCCTCGACCTGTGAATTTTTCTTCAGCATGGCGGAAAAAACCATTTAAACCCTGCAAAAATACGAAAAACTATTAAAAAATCCTGCATATATAGGCTGACTACTTCAGAAGGCATGTGGAGGGAGCATAGCTATTGGATGGCATCATCCAACGATCGAGATTGATCGTGAGCAGTGAATGGCAAGGCAAAAAAGAAAATCAAATCAGAGTCGTCGATCGCGCAGAGATCGACGGTCGGGAGCGCAGGTGGAAAGTCAAAACGGAGAGATAAGGCGATGAAATTTTGGCCGTCGATCTGCAGATCAGATCGACGGTGGAGATGTTGTCATCACTGCATCGTACCCTGAGTTATCGCATGTGTATCTCCAGTGAGCGACCACCGTCCGATGAGCGGCCTCAGATCGGACGGTGCACGTTAATATCGCGTGGGGTTTGTTGCCGAAATTTAATGCGCGATGGGGGGGCAGTTTTCAAATAGTACACGGGACACACGTCGACCAGTGTATGGAATCACTGTCGATCTGGAAAAAATCACCCTTGCCCCAAAGGCGGTGCGATGGATATCGCCGGTTTCTGAACAATAGCCGTGGCGCAGGGACCACCGGCGGATGAAAACGGACCGTCGGATCTGCAGGTTAAATGGACAGCTGTGATGCGATCGGGCGGTGAAAAAGAGTGGGGACCATGGGCGCGATGGGATTGCGAAGACCGTCAGATGGCCGGGAAATCAACGGTTAGAAATGTTCCCAATAATCAAACGCGCTAAGCGCTTTTCGGGCTAGCACCTGCTTTCGGCACCCGGGTTGCGTGGGAAAAAGGTCAAGGGAGCTGGCCAAAGGGAGCTAAGACCCATATATGTCCAAATGTGGGTTTTTTAACCTTTTTCAATGCAATTTGAGGCCAGAAATGGGCAACGATAGAGGGAAAAAATGGAACAAAGGCTAAACAAGGGGTATGTGTAGGATTTATAGGGGATTTTGGGAGGATTTAGAGGTAAGAGGGGAATTTTGACAAGGGGGGAAAAGGGTTAAAATGGGGCATTCTGGGTGAAGGAAGGGGAGAAAAGGGGATTTTGCAGCAGTCTTTCTCATGGAATTTTAGCAGAATTTCTGAGTTCTTAAGGGAAACAACAGTGAAGACTTGGATAGAGGAGATGATGTTTAACAGAGGCTTCAAGAGATAATATTTCTGCAATGAAACTATTCCTTGAAGGCTAAACAATGTTTTGGCCACCTTTTGATAGAACAAATTTTATAGGTGGCCAACAGGAAGCAGAAAGCTAAAGGTCCTTTGAACAAAGCAGATCATGTTGAAAAGAAGAGACAATTGTTTTGCACTCATTTCCATAAGCAAGGTCATCTTGTAGACAAGTGTTGGACTTTGTATCCAGCAATTCATCCACGACATTTGAAGAAGGTGGAGAAAGAGAATGGAAAGAATAGAAAATAAGATTCCACAATTGATGTGGGTCAAGATGATTCACATGATGAAAGAAGCGTCATTGCAATGGCTTGGTAAGCGATGGTTATATTTCTTATTCAATTAATACTTTGCATGTCTTTTGATGTTGATGCATTTTTTGCCAAGGGAATGCATGTTGCATTTTTATGCCACGAAGGTGATTGAAAGTGGAGTATGTTGACTCACTTCATTTTAGCAAAGTTTGTTCATTTCAGCTTTGATTACATGTACATATGAATGAGATTCTTGTACTTATGATTGTACTTGTGAGAGAGTTGAAGAATTGTATACATGCATGAGAGTTCGTGTGTATGAATAGTGAAATTTTGATGATTTCATTGTGTTTGAACATGCATGAGTAATTGACATGTGTTAGTCGATTGCTTTGTTCAACACGTATGTGTCGATTTGTGTTGACTGTGTGTTGCATGCATGTCATATCGACTTATAAGAGTTTATTTTGTCTCCAAGGATGAAAGGAGATGTTGACGAAGTGTTTCATAAGATGTGAAATTCTTTTTGTTTTGGGAAAAGAATCATCAAGTTTTTACACATGCTTATGCTTGACTTATGATTCATTTGTTTGAAGAGGCATGTTTTTTTAGGCTTGTGTTTGGTCAATAATTTTTGACACTAAGATGTGAGAGTACATGGCGATGTTCACATGATGTGAAATTAGTTTCTTTGAAGGAGCAAGAGGATATGTCGTCAAGTTGTTTCTTGCATGATGTGTTTTTCAGATTGATGGTTGAATCTGAATATCTTATGTTTATAACAAGATGTCAAGAAAGTTTGCCGCCATTGTTGACTATTTTATGTGTTGATGCCAAGAAGAGAAGGAGATGACGAATGCATTTTTCCAGATGTGGAATTTAGAACTGTGGAGGTAAAATAATGGTCATTTCTTTTCTTATTTTTTATTGGTGTTGGAAGCTATTTATTGTAGTTCACTCATTATGCAAAGGAGGAACACGATTCTCAGTGGGAAGGCACCAAGGAATCAATTTGGTACAACAAAAGTGTTATATTAGCAAGCAGCCAACAAGTGTTAGTGTGGGTCAACAACAAAAGGAGAACAATGGTTGAAGAGCCAAGTTATTTGCAAGGTAAGGGAAGACATGTTAGTGACAAAGTGGTTGTCATAACAATTTCTCCAAGTAGAATCAAGATGATCATACTTGGGAAACAGAAGAGTGTTCAACACTCATTAGATAACTAGATTTTGTGGGTCCAAAAGCATGTCAGTGGGAAGGAGTGATCAGAATCTGAATCAGGGGCAAAAATTAGCTCAAAAATGAAAGTGCTCAGAATTTCACCAAACCATAACGAAAGTGACCAGCCTGTTGCAAGGAATCCAATGCAACTCGTTTCGTTGAAAACCGAGTTTGGATGAAAGAGTTATGGTTTGTTGATCACTATTCAGAATAGGGAAATTTAAAAAAAAATATTGCATAACTGGTATAGTTGATGACATGGCAGTCTAGTCAGCATGCAGAGAATCTTCTTCAGTTTTTAGTCTAATGGGACCGTGACAAATGTCACTACGGGATTCACCAATTTGGCTTGTGAAGGTAAAAATCGCCCAATATCCTCTAAGGTTGAATGTGAGTTCATGATTTTTATGTGAGAAAATATTTTTAATGTATTAAAGTTGAGTTTATATAAATATATATATATATATATATATATATATATATATATATATAATTTTAAATATCATATATTATATTAATTTATTTATATATATTAAATATTAATTTTAAAACTTTATTATATTAAAATTCTGCATATATCATTTTAAAACCCATTTTAAAACCAAAAGTTCCATTTTAAAACATTACGTTGGCATGATTTTTATCAACCATATTACAAAGGTTTTATGGCATTTAAAACATTTTCTTAATGAAAAAGTTCGAAGGTGGAGGTTAATATATGTGTGTGTGTGTGTTGGTATTTCATATATATGAGATGGCATATGATATGGTCAGGTTTTAATACATCGAACATGGTGGAAACTTATCCAAAGTTCGAGCGCGATGTATATATTTCGGAGCGACATGTTTAAAGGTTGAAGCATATAATACGTGTATATTGTTTTCTGGTGCAAAAACGAGCAAGGAGGGGCAAGGTTGGGGTTCGACGCCGTGACCTCCCCCTCTCCACTCCACTACTCTACCAACACACCACAGGCTAGTACATTGAAAATGAAGGCACTCTGCTTATACTTAAACATTGTTACGGATTCCAATGGAGGAGCAGTAGGGGCTAGCTATAATGTTCCCAATTTTAGCCTCAAGCTAAAATGGAACATTATAGTTGGCACTTTTTTATTTTGTTAAATAAAATGGGTAAGGAGACACCTTAACCCCTTTTGATGGAGAAATAACACTCCTTGTGTGAAAGGAGGGATAATAAAGCAACTGGATTGAGCACCACATGGTGTGAATAGGATTGGATCAAGAATGATCTAATCATTTTGACCAAGTCAACTAAAACTGTCTAGATACATTGCACCTACTTAGACAGCGCAGTTTTAGTGGAGGATTCACTTGCTTGAGCTAGAAGCAAGTGTGAATGGGACCCATGGTGAGAAAGGTTCCTTTGCTTTATAAGGAGGAGATGACAACCCATTTTCATTATGCATTGGCTTATCATTTTCGTTGGGTCTGCAAGACTTGCATCCATGGGTTGTTTAGCAGGGTTTGTGGTGTTCTTCACCCAAGGGTGTTCCCGGTCGGGAATCCCTACCTCTTCCTCAAGGAAGGAGAGGGTTTGGACTTCATTTCCTCATTCCGGCATTTCGCCAAGCTTCTCTCTGCAGCTAGAGCGTTATTTCTGCAACAGATTAACGTTGTGTTGCTAGGTGCAGCAACAAAGGAACTTATAGAGCCATCCTTTGGCTTATTCTTCAGGGGAGATCTTGCATATTATTTGGAGGAGCATTTGAGGTGACTCCTGGGCTTATTTTCAGATCTTCGGCACCAGGCCAAACACTCACCATCTCTCACAGCACAGTCTTGGGCAGATACTGCGTTATTTTCAGAGGCAGTTGCTGGGAGAGCCATTTGGGCTCATCAGGAGGATTGTTCTTGAGTAGAGGGATTAACCTTCTGCTGAAGAGAATTATCAGAGGAGGGCATCACTATTTTAGATTTGCCATAGCCTCATTGTATATTTTGATTCAGTTGCAGTGACAAGTCAGATTGTCACATTTATACATTTTCCGGCATCTCTAGCAATCTCTCCTAGATTGGCTAGAAATCTTGTATTGGAGCCCATTCTTCTGTTCTTGGGAATTTATTTATATATTTTAGTCATATTTCATGTATGTACATCTATAGCAGCAACTACACTCCTAGAGATAGCACTGTCACTGCTCTCCAACATTTTATGCAGTTGCTGCATCTCTTGTATTTCATGGCTTATTTACTGGAGGTGGATTCTCATTGAATGAGGGGTTTATTTCTCATTATATTTCTGTATATTGTTGCTGATCCATTAATGTACATGATGGCTGTAATATATTTCATGTTATGTTGTATTCAGATTTGTAAAGTTTCATGATTATGTTCATGTATTGTTGTAAGCTCTCTCATTGAGCAATTGCTGAGAGATCTAGTTTTGGGGAGATCTGTATAAGCCCACTAGGCTTATTTCTTTGAGCTCAACTTCTGGAAGAGAAGTGTTTAGTGAGTCAAAAAGGGGATCCAAGCCCCCTTCTAGCTTATTTTTACACTTTCTCTCTTATACAGTGTCCTTGAGGACCCTTTTGCATAAATTCCTGAAAAAGGAACATTACAGTGGTATCGAAGCATGATCTTTGGCTCAGCCTGTGGCTTCAAGCCAAAGTGCTGAATCCCTGAAGGAGGAAGATTTCAAACTCTATAGACAGAGTCTGCAGAAGCATAGGTAGCCTCTGGATCTCATCCTTTGTTCAAAGGTGACATATCCAGTAAATGCCCATGCAGTCAATCTCTGGAATAGAATTTTGATTTTCCTAAGAAGGGAAATTTACAACTGTGCAGCCCAAGATAAAATGCCATTAGAAGGAGAAGCTCCTCATTGGGAAGAGGAGATGTACAGAGAAAACAAAGAAATAGGAATGACGGAAGAGGAGGTTTCCCTTCTTCTTTTCCAGACCCTGGAGGGTATCATTGAAGACCTTGAGGAGAAAGAAAGGGAAAATTGGAAAGATTTTCTGAGAGGGTTTGTGGATGAAACAAGCCCTAGTTATTATCATGATGGGTGTGAGCATTCAGCCACACATGCAGATCCACAGCGCAGTTCATTGTCCACTTGCACTGCCAGAAGGATGGAGAAAGGAGATGAGGCCATTGGGGGAGCAGCGCTGCAACCCAAAGGTATGGCTCATTGTTTATGGTTTGGAAATTCTATTTCATGCTATCATGCAAATGTAGAATCACATGATGGATTCACTAAAGGGTTGGTGAGAGAATTTGATGAAAATCATTGTGAATCTCTTTGTAACAAAACATCAAACACTTTGCATGCGTTGGAGAAAACCATGAAACAAACTCCATTCCATATTTCTGAAAGGGATGAAAATGTGTATGATGACATGCTAAAGACAAGATCCCTATTATATGAAGGGCACTCTTCTATTTGTGATGTCATGGAGATCCCTCTTTCAGAAGAAGACCAAAATCCATGGTCTCTCATTGAAGGGGAGACATACCCACATATTGATGAAGAGAATGTGCATGAAAGAATCCACAACGCTGTCATATTGGAGGAAGATCCAACACCACATGGAGATGATAGGGGAGCCATCGCATCTATGAGAGGAGTCCTTGTTTCTATGCAAGGGATTCCAAGTATTTTAACATGTGGGAACCATGGCACAATTCCAGAGTTATTTGCAGCAACTTATGGGGATTGAGAGATGGAGGAGGAAGAGAAGGATCAACAGCAAGGGTTGATGCACCCTTATCTATTCCAGAAGGTCTTTACACATGAGGGAGAGACTGTACAACACAGAGAAGAGAGGGAAAAATCAGTCCTTTTATACATACAGTCCACTTCCGAGCTTGATGTCTCACTATATGGAGGCATTCCACCTGGGAGGCCACCTGATCTAGAGTTGATGAGAGACATCTTATCATTTGGTTCACCACTCTTGGATTCTGGGGAGGTGAAGACATTAGAGGAGTCCAACATAGTGCAGAGAGTTTGGGATAGACCCAGGGAGGAGAGAGACACTCTCTCATTTTCAACATCACCCACTCTCATCAGTTGTACTGTGCTGACAGAGTTTGCTGCAAGGATGGAGGATTCAGGATGACTGCTCCCCATATTTGATGAGGAGGAGGATAATTCCTTTGGGTAAGGGCTCTTTCACACATGGGAGTAGATGGAGGTTACTCATGCTTACATTGCCCAGGATTGGGAGATTCCTTTTGGATGACAGTCTCTTATGGGAGACTAGCTTCCCAGGATCACCATCATTATTTTAGCATGAGCAGCGGCATGATTGTCATGGCAGAATTTTGGAGGTTGAATTTGGCACAGGGGATGTCAAAGTAGCAGGCAACAACATGAGGGGAGCACTACATTGCAGATTACCAGCGCTGTCTATGAGGAGGATGGATCCAGGTTGGAGGGCTCAACTTTTGGTCGACTATTCCCAGGATCTTGATGCATGCATGACTCTTGATGACACCGACAGAGATGACAGATACATGCTTGATGTGATGGCCATCTGTCGTTATGACAAAATATTCTTGGCTAGAGTTTCTAGTCTCAAGGAGAAATTATTGCATGCAGCATATGTGGACTTTCTAGCTATGCACCTTGATGCATACTTTGCTTTGCTAGAAGAGTTCATTTGGGAGGGCATCCAACAGGATATATATCAACATATGGAGATATGCATAGCCCAGATGATGATGATGAGGATGTCACAGCCACCTTCCTACTCATTGGGAGTAAGGGAGCACTTTCAGTTGAGCCATTTCAGCTCAATGTCCATAGTACCTGGTAGAGGAGGTATACATATGTATTATTATTTGCCTTCCTTTACTTTATATGATCAGCATATGGTATTGAGGAGGATAATCCTTTCTCATGTTTTATATGATGATGTACTTGGAGCCATTTGCAGCATTGAGATTGGCTATTTCATGGGTGGACTGTGGGGGAAGCCACATGATTCTTGGTGGGCACTATTGACACCATATTTTATGTTAATGTTTCCATCTTATGAGATGGTTGTGGTAGCAAACAAGTGGCTGCAAAAGCACTTGTTAATTTTAGTTTTGATGCAGGCCAAGGGAGCACTGCGCTGGTTCCTCATATGGAACTATGATTCACTCTCCAGTTGCCATGTGGCGGCTTGTTTTCATTGTATTATGCTTCCATATGTTGCTGATGTTTGTATACTCATGGGAGGCTTTGATGGGAGAGTGGGATTGCAGTTGGAGATGACCATTAGGATTATGATTCTCCCTTTTTCAAATGTTATATGTTTCAGGAGAGACCATGGGCACACCATGATTTCCATGTCACTATTTTTCTCTCCATATAGGAGGAGCTATTGGGAGAGAATGCGTTATTGGAGGAGGCACTTCATGGTTGATTTATTTTGTGGGGAGGCTTGGGCCAATTGTAGGGGCCATGAAATTTCAGCCCAATATCAGCAACCTCCTTATACTTATCATAAATGGAGGGAGAAACTGCTTGGATGGAAAAATATAAACTCTCCATTCAGTCCCAACATATTGCATAGATACGGGGTTGAGAACTGCTTTATTGAGCTACTTAGGATGGCTCATTTCATTTGGATGATTGTATGGGTGAAGGAGTCATTCATTGGGAATAAGAATTCCCATGTTTTTCATCACTCCTACCTTGAGGAGGCCATTGAACCACAAGGATATTTCCACTTGCACCTTCTATTATCTTATGATGTATTCTTTGGTTCTACATACTTGGAGGGATACATGGAGGACAGATTTATTGCATACCTTGATGAGCTATGGTGTGGGTCTATTGATGAGGAGGCCACAAGAAGAGGGGGAGAAATTTTGTTCTCTCTATGCAATTGCTTGAGGACAAGCAACATGTGGGAGGGGAGGACTGTAATGTTCCCAATTTTAGCCTCAAGCTAAAATGGAACATTATAGTTGGCATATTTTTATTTTGTTAAATAAAATGGGTAAGGAGACACCTTAACCCCTTTTGATGGATAAAAAACAATTCTTGTGTGAAAGGAGGGATAATAAAGCAGCTGGATTGAGCACCACATGGTGTGAACAGGATTGGATCAAGAATGATCTAGTCATTTTGACCAAGTCAACTAAAACTGTCTAGATACATTGCACCTACTTGGACAACGCAGTTTTAGTGGAGGCTTCACTTGCTTGAGCTAGAAGCAAGTGTGAATGGGACCCATGGTGAGAAAGGTTCCTTTGATTTATAAGGAGGATATGGCAACCCATTTTCATTATGCATTGGCTTATCATTTTCGTTGGGTCTGCAAGACTTGCATCCCCGGGTTGTTTAGCAGGGTTTGTGGTGTTCTTCACCCAAGGGTGTTCCCAGTCGGGAATCCTTACCTCTTCCTCAAGGAAGGAGAGGGTTTGGACTTCATTTCCTCATTTCGGCATTTGGCTAAGCTTCTCTCTGCAGCTACAACGTTATTTCTGCAGCAGATTAACGTTGTGTTCCTGGGTGCAGCAACATAGGAACTTATAGAGCCATCCTGTGGCTTATTCTTCAGGGGAGATCTTGCATATTCTTTGGAGGAGCAGCTGAGGTGACTCCCGGGCTTATTTTCAGATCTTTGGCACCAGGCCAAATACTCACCATCTCTCACAACGCAGTCTTGGGCAGATACTGCGTTATTTTCAGAGGCAGTTGCTGGGAGAGCCATTTGGGCTCATCAGGAGGATTGCTCTTGAGTAGAGGGATCAACCTTCTGCTGAAGAGAATTATCAGAGGAGGGCATTACTATTTCAGATCTGCCATAGCCTCATTGTATATTTTGATTTAGTTGCAGTGACAAGTTAGATTGTCACATTTATACATTTTCCGGCATTTCTAGCAATCTCTCCTAGATTGGCTAGAAATCTTGTATTGGAGCCCATTCTTCTTTTATTGGGCATTTCTTTATATATTTTAGTAATATTTCATGTATGTACATCTATAGTAGCAACTACACTCCTAGAGACAGCGCTGTCACTGCTCTCCGAAATTTTATGCAGTTGTTGCATCTCTTGTATTTCATGGCTTATTTACTGGAGGTGGATTCTCATTGAATGAGGGGTTTATTCCTCATTATATTTCTGTATATTGTTGCTAATCCATTAATGTACATGATGGCTGTAATATATTTCATCTTATGTTGTATTCAGATTTGTAGAGTTTCATGATTATGTTCATGTATTGTTGTAAGCTCTCTCATTGAGCAATTGCTGAGAGATCTAGTTTTGGGGAGATTTGTATAAGCCCACTAGGCTTATTTCTTTGAGCTCAACTTCTGGAAGAGAAGTGTTTAGTGAGTCAACAAGGGGATCCAAGCCCCCTTCTAGGTTATTTTTATACGCACTCTCTTATATAGCGCCCTTGAGGACCCTTTTGCAGAAATTCCTGAAAAAGGAACATTACACTAGCCCTCCTTCGCATGAGACCTCACCATATGACCTTGGTTGAGCGCCCAATTAAGCAGGATTAGTGCACAATTAATGCAAAGTTAATTTGAAGTTAGACATAATTAATCTGAAAGTTAACTTGTCGGATTTTTAGCAGAATCTCCAAATCCGGCGCCACTTCAAAATTTGTCGGAGTTAATTGGGAGTTTTCCAGATTTATAGGCAGAATCTAGGGAAAACTTTAATGAGGCCTATATTGGTCATTTTTCAACCAAGTTTTGCTCAAGGGTAGTGATTCTTAGTAGATTAGCATTCTCTGAATCCATTGGAACAACTTTCAGAGGCAATGGAACTCATTTACATGTGTTTTTGGTCACTTTAAGGATTTTGAAGCTTAGGGGCTTAAGGAGGGAAGATCATGCCCAGATCAGTTGAAGGTCGTTTTCAGTAAGTGAATAGTAAATTTTTGATGTATTTGATGCTCTGAACACAGTGGTACAGTTTATAGAGGTGTTGGAGCACATATGAATGTGTTTTTTTCGTTTTGGAGATTAAACAAGCCTATGGTCATCGGAGTTGGAGGTCAAGCCTAAAGGAGCTATGAACCAAATTCAGTGATTGAATAGTAATTTTTGGGGTATTTGAGTGTTCTGAAGCCAAGGGAACAGCTAGAAAATAAATTGGAGCAATACTTGTGCTTGTGATCAGACATTATACTCTTAATCCCAAGAGGGCCTAGCTAGTTAAAGTAGATCCATGGAGATGTAGCATAGGAGGGGTGAACTCCATCATCATCCATTGTGTTATGTGATTTATGTGAGTTATTTTACTGCATCTAATTTTTTGTTTATGAGTTTTAAAAAGTTAATTAACTCATAATTTGATCATCAAATACACATGAAACTACACACATAAACCCCTTCACAAATGTTTAAATGAGACGATCCTTAAACACATTTTAATATTGATGAGGGAGTTTGCATAGAAATAACAAGATTTCCCATATTCAGATCAGTTTAGGTGTACCAAAAGGAAAAATAGTCCTAAATATGTCCATTGAGAACACAACTAGAACAAACACCATATATTTGAGAAATGAGAGGAATACTAGTCACCATATTATACTTACATAATTGAGGCAATGAGCAGTTGTTTATGACCAAATTGCTCATACTAGATTTTGATCATGTCATTACTATGAGCAATAAAAATCAATGGAAGAGATGATGACCCAGAGCAATCAAATCTATACAACAAGGTGATATCATCAATTTCAATTTCTAAAATATGTTGAGGATCCTTTAAATATTTGATTGAAATCATTGGTTTGAAAATTTTATTATTTTTCCTTCATCTAAATGAGTGATTTGACATAATGATAAAATCTTGTTGCAAGAAATAATTGGACCATGTAATATATCATTAAAATGGTAATATTCTAGTTGAACTATCTAAAACCCCACAACACTAAGAGACCTATCATCACCAATAAATATTTTTTTGGTGTTGCATTCATTAAGAGTAGAAAATATGGCTTTATGCTTTGACATATTATAACATGCTAAAAAATAAATAAATGACCCATTAGAAGAAGTAGATGTTGCAATAAATGAAAAAAAAAGGTTAAATGTGCATGTCCATGAGAAAAATAGGTAAAAAGAAAAGATATCTAGATTGATGTAGTTATTTTTCAATATTGCTTATAAGGCTTCCATATTCTTAAAACATTTAAACTCTATATGACCATCAACTATCCCATTGGCTTGTGAATGATAAGGGCTTGGAGTATGATGTTATATCATGGCTTCTTGTGTCTAATCAAGAGGTAATTAAGCTTTCTCATGACATTTTCCAATCCATAACAAACATACCTATTTAATGGCTATCTAGGAGTAGGAAACCCCAATTTCAAGCACGAATGATGGGATTCCTTTATCCCTCACCTAATCTAGGAAGAAAATATATCTAGGAAAAATTTGATTTAGTTTACTTCTTTGGTTTAGGCAAGAATGTGAATGCTCAACCAAAGGGAGAGGGAATTATTGCTGGATTTTTTACCCCAAAAAAATTGCAATGTCTCTAAATCTTCTTACCTTTTAACTTTCTTCCTTTATCACCATCAAGAGTAGGAGCTAGATAAAAGGGTTTAGGACATGATATTATTTGTTTTTTCAAGGATATTAATTCAATTTCTTAAGACATTACTTATATTGTGCTACTGAAGCTTTCTTAGATGAAGTTATGTAATATCCTAGGGAAATTTTCTTCTTATTTTGCCTAGGGTTTTCTTCATACAACTAGGGTTTCAAAACAAAAATTTCATTTTTCATTCAATCATGAAATAAATAACACAATACAAAGATAATCCTTGTAGTTCCTACACTAACACAACCCAATAAATTGACGTGAAAACAATAATTCATTAACACGATACTATAATACCTCTAATAAAAGGTCCAAAACATTATTCAAATCCAATAAAATAATTATAAGTAATTGTACTTGTATGGCACTAAAATGTAATCTGAAAAAAATAAATAAATAAATAAATAAAATAAAAAAAATAAAAATAAATAAATAAATAAATTAAAAATAATAATAATAATAATAATAATAAATAAATAAATAAATAAAAATTAAAAAAAAATAAAATTAAAAAAAAAAATAAAAAAAAAAATAAAAAAAAAATAAAATCACTCAATTATCATTTCTTGCAAGCCTGAAATTTCGAACTGTCACAGAGTGGATGACCTAGGGTTTTTTACAAATCTAGTCCTGGAAGAGCAGAACTTCATGATGAGAATATTACTATGGAGGAGAATTTTGAGTATTGAAGATCCTACTTCAGTACAATTTCACATGTATTCAGTCAATAGGGGTTACACTCTTCCTTAGTGTACTCGATTACGTGGACGCATATGTTTCCAATTACTTCATAAATTTTGGCCTATTGGCCTCAACCACCACTGTGGACACTGTTAGCCACCTATAAAATTTATCATACCAAATGGTGGCTAAATATTTTTAGGCCTTCAAGAAACAATTTCATGACCAAATTGTGAGTTCTTGAAGTCTTATGATGATAATTACCCTTTGAGTTAATCTTCACTGTTGTTTCACTATTAATCCTAAAGTACTTATTGTTTACTAAGAGAAAGACTGCTTAAAAACTCCATTTTTCATCATTAAACTTCTCCATTTCATTCTCCATGTTCATCTATTAAAAACCTTTATTTGTCTTCTAAAACATTCCAAAATCCTCTTTAAACCTTATATCTCCCTTTATTTGGTTTAAAAAACCCCTCCTCTCACCTTTCGGAACCCTTATTTGGCGTAAAAAACCTTTGTTTTTGGCCTAAAAACACTCCTCTACACTATATAGGTCTTAAGCCCCTGAGGGCATATGACCTTTAACCCTTTTTTCCTCATGTAACCTTGGCCCCACAATCGGGCGCTTAAAACATTGAACCCCCATGCAAAAAACCCCTTTTTCCCTTCTATTTCACATTCCCGACATATAATTTTTTAAACAAATTTAGACCGTTGACCTTTGTAGATCAACGACCATCGGGTTACCCACTCTCCACTCGTCCATCTTACCTTACCTTTTCCTCCGTTCAAATAACCCACCCCATCTTTAAATCCTAACCGTCCCTTCAGGTGATCCTACGATTGGGACTAAACCCGACAAGCCAAGACCCGTCCACTACGCGACAAGGCGATCAACGTCATCACCGGGCCCACTACTTCATCCGCCCTTGCAACTCTTCATCCATCGCGCTTCTCCTCCACCATACGATCTGTGACCCCAGATTCGACGGTTGCCCACGCATTTCGCGTAATTTTTTGCCCCGCTTCGTAGATCGCTACTTCCGCGCGAAATAGGCAGTTTCCATTTTCCACGTGTCGTGCGATGAATGGAATCGCGTTCCAAAAGGTAATACTACCTACCCCCCCAAAGTTGCGCGAAAACTGTTGCTGGTTTTCCAAAACCACTTAACCTCAATGCGTGCCCTAATTCAAATTTAAAACCCTGTTTCGTTTTCTGCCATGGTTTTTCTCCTTCCACTGCTACATCCATTCATCCTCACGACTCCGAAACATTTCCACGAACCTCCTAAGCAGTTCTAAACTGATTTAGCAGGATTTAAATAACATTTGTTTTTTATGCAGGTTTAATGAAGTTCAAGATAAAACCCTCCCTCAGGCAATTATAGTGTTTTGGGCCGACGATGATGATCCTCATAGCCTTGAATGCAAATTAGGGAGATCAGGGGTTTAAATTTCATAGTTTGGAAGGGTCGATGAGTCATGATCATCAAATTTTCGGACAAATTCTTTAAACAAACCTTCTGTGCCCCTGCAACAACAAACACAGTCAGAATTAATTAAATGAAAGAGTATCCGTGTCAAAGATGAAGTTTATGGCTTAATCAAGCCTAAACACAGATCCAAAGATAAATCACTGTGTTTATGAAACAGAGAATCATATCAGTCGAAGGAAGCCTCAAATGCCACATCACAGGGGCTAATTGAATCTGCGTCTACCAAAATCGCCACCTGCAGCCTCTCTGCCTCAAAGGAATATCTGGATCAAATCTCAGTCAGTAAAATTAAGGCTAAAGACTGCTAACAGTTATTACAAACAAAAGAACATATTTTAAACTGTCAGTAAAGTTATTGTAAAGATAAGAAAGTGCCTTAAAGTCACTCTTTTTACCCACTAAGCCTAAAAAGCAGAAACATAGTAAATAAGACAGAGTTGTGGATTGAATGCTTTCTTGCCTTGTGCCTTGCATGGTTTTCAAGGCTAGGAGTTGCATTTAGTATAGAATTAATGATACTTGAACCCTAGAAACTCTTCCACCTCCTCATTTTATTATAAAATCTCCTTGAGGAGCATATTGTAAAAGGTTGGTCTCTGGATATCTGTTGCATGTAAATAGTTTTCTGAAGCTGCTGTAGCCCTGTTTGTAGTTGAAGATACATAAGATGAGATGAGAAGTTTGAAGCTGCAAAAACCTTATGGACTTGATGATTGTAACTGGTTTGAACATAAAATACAAATCACTGTTTATGGGATCCTGGTTTATGTCAATGGTGATGTGTTTCTCGCTGTAATTTTTATTTTTCTTTATGTTTCCATTCTGTCCACTTTTCTCTGATAAAGAACAACAAATATAGATTAGGATTTACTCCTGAAGTACCCTAAATCTCACTGAAAATCTTTATCCTTTATGTTTTCTGCTGATTGCTTATTTGAAGGTAATTCAATAGAGTATAACCAGTGAAGTGTTGGTAAGCCCATATTTCCTGAGTACAACTTGAGATTTTATCTATGAATGTTCTTGAGAAGTTTGCTAATTAAAGCTGAGCTAGAGAGGTTTATGGTTAGCCCTGTCCTCTGGTTTATCTCCAACAGTTGCTTTGAAGAGTTCCCTTAAGAGTATGTTGAAAGCAGGCTAGTTTGAAAGTACTTACCTGATCTCATATTACTTTTTATGTTTATCATGAATGTTTTCCTTTTGAATATGCTAAAAGAAGGCTAAGTTAAAAGTCTTTACTTGATCTTAAGTTATTCTAAGTGTTTTAATGTTTTCTATTGAAAGTACATCAAAAGCAGGCTAGTTTAGAAGTACTTACCTGATCTTAGATTACTTTTGTGTCTTTCCTTAAGTGCGTGCCCAAAGCAGGATAGTTTCAAAGTACTTACTTGATCTTAGGTTGCTCTTTGTTTCTTCATTTGTTTGATTTCCATCACTCCATTTCTTATTATTTCATTCCATAAAATCAACTTAAAGAGATCCTTTGACATATATGACTTGCCCCATGGACCACTCTTGAAACTTGTTGTTTCAATTAAATCCTCTTATGAATCCATAGCCCAATGGATTAAAGCTGCTCCTTGCCTATCTTATTAGCTGAACCATTCTTCCACCTATTTACACCTTCACCCTTCATATAGACTTCCTTCACCTTCATCATATCCTTGCCCAACCAAAACCAAACAAAAAACCTTATTCTTCATAACTAGCCTAAAATCACATTTAAAAGCCTTAAAGATCAAATCTTTAAACTCATACATAGAGAGATCCCTCTCTGAATCTAGGATGGTTAGGTCCTCAGATTCCAAAGTGGTTTTCATGTAGGCTCTGTAGCGTTTGTATTTGCCAATCTTGCAAACTACAAAGACCTAACATTCTGGCGACCATACTGGGGAGTTCTGAGTAAAATCCTTAAAACAAAACACTCAAAATTCAGTGCAGTATAAGTAGCTGTCTTCAAGCACTACCAAAGCAAATGGTGATCATGATAGGACTTATTTGAATCAGTGACAAACTAAGTAACCCTTAGGATTCTCATAGAGCCTTATCAAACCTTGAAGGAGTCAGCTAGCTAAGCCATAAGAGTAAACTCTGTTTGTCTCATCACCATAGCTAAGTGTTGAAACATATTTAGGACAGTCTCATAACCTATAGGACTAAAAAAACTCAGAAAACCCAAAAAATATTTCAGATTGGTATTCAAACCTATTAATGGTGGTGGACCATAAAAAATTTTACCTTCTAAAGCTAAAAATTTCCATCTGGTGACTCCACAATCTTAAATAGACCTAAAGAATCCACTGGGAAACCCATTACTATCATAACATCATACAAAATCGGTTAAGAAAACTTTGCGGATTAAATTTTCCTTGCTAAAGAACAGTTAGCCTACTAAATATTGTCATATTTGGTTAAAATTTTCTTATTATTGGTTCTGAAAACATAGCATAGTGGCTTCTAGAAGAGTTCATACTAGAGCATATCCTGACCCAAACCCTCCTGAGATAATTGATAATCCTGAAAGCATACTTAGGAAGTCTCCTAAGGCTCAAGCTTCAATTATTGTCAGAACACTCCATAGAGCTAATTCTGTTCCTGAAAACCTTACAACTCTACAAGATTCACAATTTGACTTAAGAAACCCATTCAGAACTAGGTCACTTGATGATATAGATCAGATAGATTTTGAGTCTCCACCTTCATCCCAAGATAGAGGAGAACATCCTGGTAGTAGAGAAACTACCCCACCTAATTTACATTTCCTGCATACTTTTGGTTTCTCTCATCCAAGATCTGCTCAACAATCTCTTGCTGGTCCATCTACATCTTTTCTTCACACACCCTCTATTCAAACCACCCCATTCCATCAACCCCCTCCTGTCCTACATCCTCCACCTGTGAACCCCCCATTTTTCCCACAACCTCCTATCATGGAAACATGGTATGCTCCCCTAGTCCCTCCTTTACCTTTAGTCAATTTTCCATAGGACTATCAGTCCAAGATACCATTATATGATGCCAGTGGTGCTACTACTACTTCACAACATGTGGACAAGATGAATGACTATTTTTACAGAAATGAGATTGATGATGAAACTGTCAAACTCAGATTGTTTGCTCAAATTCTAGGGGGAGAAGCCAGAAAATGGTTCAAAATATTAACCCCTAATAGTATTAATGACCTCCAAGCCCTCCATTAGTCATTCCTAAACAAATGGGAAGTTAGAAAAAATCCTCTCCAAATACTTTCAGATTACAACAATCTCAAAAGAAACACTGGGGAAAGTGTCCAAAATTATTGCACTAGGTTTAATAGTGTTTATAACGCCTGCCCCCAGACTTGAAACCTCCACAAGGCTCAGCCTTGGCCAAATTTCTTGAAGGATTTGATCCCGAAATGGCCTATCAGCTAAGAGAAAGAGACCCATTGACTTTAGAAGACATGTAGAAGGGAGCTCTAGCTGTGGAAGTAAATCTAATTGAGAAAAGAGCTAGGATGAGGAATGAAAAGAAAGTGTCATTTAAAGAGGAAACTACACCTTCCACATCTAGTTCAAAAATGGAGAGAATGATGGAGGAAATGATGAAGAAGATGAGCATACTTGAGAGAGCACACTTTAGGGAAAACCAATAAGCTCCTCAAAACAGAAATCAATCTCAAAATCAAAACCAGAACTTTAGAAGAAATCAACCTCAAAACAGACAAAGAGAGGAAGATCAATAGATCAGACCTCCCTTCCAAGAAAATTATGTTGATGAGGATGATCAAACCAATGAACAAACATAGGATGACAACATGAATATGTTGGGAGTGACTAACGAGGATTATGATTTCATTTATGAAACAAGACAAGGTCTATATACACCTTATGATGACAAAATACCACAAACTAATTATAATGAAAAATACTCTAAAAACGTCATCATAGGATCACCTAAAAAATATGACCTCAGAAGTAAAAATAATCAAGAAAATCCCAAGATTAAAACCTCTGACAAATCTGCCAAGAACAACCCTGAAAATACACTTAAAAAGACAGATGAAGATCACAAATCAATGGCTGTAAATTCTGATCAAAACAAAGATAAAGGCACTCAAATTAATGAAAAACAGAGTGCAAACCTTAGCAGCATTAGTACTTCAACTAGTGCTCCTATTAAAACAATTTTGACGAATGTAATTAGAGGAAATCATCAAGCTGATGTCACTGATGAAATAGTGACTAATAAGGCTGAACTAAACATGTTGAAGAACCGGATTCCCTTAAGCCTGGAGAATGAAATATCCAAAATCAAAATCTTTGTTCCACTTACGAATTAGTCACTCAAAACGTATATAGAGTTCAGATTTTGAAAGCTTTGAACATAGAAGATGTTCATGACACAGTTAACTTAAATGATGATACCCCAGAGCTCATTTTTGGACCAAAAATTGAAGGGAAATTTCAAGAAGGAACAACCCCCCCGTTCTATATCAGCTTAAAAATTCATGAAAATATCTTGCACAATGCCATGCTTGATTCAGGAGCATCACACAACCTCATGCCCAAGGTAATAATGGAAAGATTAGGCTTCGAGGTAAATAGACCCTATAAAGATTTATATTCCTTTGATTCGAGTAGGGTAAGATGCCTAGGCTTAATCAAGGACCTATGTGTTAACTTAGCCCAAATACCAGCCAAGAGTTTAGTGATGGACATTGTAGTGGCTGATATACCCCCCAAGTACGGCATGCTCCTCTCAAGATCATGGGGTGCTAAGTTACAAGGCACAATGCAAATGGATATGACTTATGCCACCATCCCTGTCTTCAATCAACCTAGAAGGATCTATAGGGAAACACACATGAAGTACATGGTGAGTAACCAAGAAAGACCATACAACTCTCCTCTTTACTCCATACACACTGATCTTGACTCTTTCATTCTTTTTAATGATGATATTCCAAAAGAGCAAGAACTAATCAGTTAAGGAACATCAAAAGCTGTGATCACTTCACTTTCAAATATAGCTACAACTATTGATGAGGAGGAAAATGGAGAGGAACTTAAAAAGTAGTTTGCTGATTTAGAAATTCACAGCAAACAGATTACTGGTCTTGAGGTAAAAAACAGTCATACAAACAACGTAGATCATGAAAAACAAGAAGTAAAACCTCAAAAAATTGAAAAACTTGAGGAACAAAATTCAGGAAAATGTAGTACAGACCCTAGCTCAGAACAAAATGATGAAGAATCTAGAAAGGACAGCAATAAAATAGATCTTAATTCTGAGAACAGTCCTCTTTGGAGCATGAACTTTGATGGGTCTTGCACTAGAAATGATGCAGAAGCAGGCGTATGGTTATATAATATTGAAAGTAATCATGTTGAGGGGCATTCCTACAAATTAAACTTTCAATGTACCAATAACATAGCTGAGTACGAAGCTCTCCTTTTAGGCCTACACTTATTGAAGAAATTAGGGGCCAAAAGGATAAAAGTTCAGGGGGATTCAGAGTTGATTATTAGGCAAGTGAATGGGAAATACAATGCCAAACACCCTAGACTTAGAGCCTACAGAAATGATGTCATGGACTTATTAAAAACATTTGATGAATTCCAACTTACCTTTGTCCCAGGAAACCAAAATGTCATTGCCAATGGTTTAGCCTTTGCTGCTAGAACTTGTCTAACACCTTATGAAACCAAGCAATGTACCACCCAAGTCAAATTTAGACCAGCTGTCCCAAATAATGAAAAATACTGGCAAGTTTTTGATGGAGATAAACAAATAGAAGACGTCCTGCAGTCCAGAAATGAATTTGAGCTACCAAGTTTAGATTCAGATTATGAACCAGACTGTCCTATGGAAGAAAATTTGCTTGATAAGGAAGAAAAGTCTCCAGAGATTGCTGAGATAAATCTATTATCTAATAAAATTGAACATACCACAGAAGTTAGTGCAGATTTGGAAAAAGAAAATTTAGAAATGCTGCAATCTAACACTCAAAACTTGCCAAAAGGACTGGTCCCATTAGAAGAATTGTTTGATTTCAATGATGTTGCCAAAAAACCAAAACTGGAACCTGTTGAAACTGAAGTAGAAGAATGTAACATAGGCAGTGAAATAAAGCCAAAAATTATTAAACTATCTAAAACCTTGCTAGCTCACATTAAACTGAAATACATTGAGCTCTTTAAAGAATTTTATGATGTATTTGCATGGAGTTACGAAGATATAAAATCATATGACACAGAGATAATTCAGCATAAGATACCCCTCAAAGAAAACCAGAAGCCTTATAGACAAAAATTGCGCAGAATAAACCCTGTTCAATTACCCCTGGTTGAGAAAGAAATTAAGAAAATGTATGATGCTAGAATTATAGTCCCTGTTAGATATTTAGATTGGCTATCTAATATTGTGTCAGTTAGGAAGAAAACAGGAGAAATAAGGCTTTATATTGATTTTAGGAACTTAAACAGAGCCTCATTAAAGGACAACTACCCTTTACCCAAGATGGATCACATCTTACAAAGGCTAGTTGGTTCTAAAAGGATTTCTTTGTTAGATGGCTTCTCAGGTTACAATCAAATTCTGGTACATCCTGACGATCAAATCAAAATAGCCTTTACCACACCTTGGGGTACTTTCATGTATGTGAAAATTCCCTTTGGTTTAATGAATGCTAGAGCCACATTTCAGAGAGCCATGGATATTGCATTCTCAAAAGAATTAGGCCTCTTCATCATTATTTACCTTGATGACATCCCTGTTTTTTCCAAGACAGATGAAGAACACCTAGAACACTTGAGAAAAGTCTTTGAGAAATGCAGAAGATTCGGGTTATCTTTAAATCCAAAGAAAACAATGTTTGGTCTCCAAAAAGGCAAAATACTTAGACACATCATATCAAAAGAGGGGATAAAGATAGACCCAAAGAGGATTGATGGTATATTGCAAATCAACCATCCTAGAAACGTCAAGGAACTTCAATCTTTCATCGGGAAGATTAATTTCTTGAGAAGGTTCATACCCAATCTCGCTGAACTCCTTAGAAACATAACAAATATGCTCAAAAAGGAAGAAGGAGTTAAATGGACCTTAGAAGCAAAGAAATCATTTGAACTGGTAAAAAAAGCATTAACCAAAACACTAGTTCTCATTAGTCCTGATTTTACAAAGGATTTTTTCATTTTTTCATTTGCATCAGAACACACAGTGGCTGCTATCCTATTACAAAAAAACTTGAAGGGACAAGAGCAGCCAATTTCATTCTTTAGCAAGGCATTAAGAGATGCTCCTCTGAAGTACAATATCATGTAAAAAAAAGCCTTTCCCTTAGTCAAAGCCTTAAAAGACTTCAGAGTTTACATTTTACATTCCCACATAATTTCCTTTGTGCCAAATTCAGTTGTAAAATACATTTTAACCCAGGATCCAGATGGCAAAAGAGGAAAGTGGATAGCTGTGATACTTGAATATGATTTAGAAATCAAGCCCACTAAACTCATCAAAGGCCAAGGACTAGCAAGATTAATAGCTGGGTCTAATTTTGAAGCTCTTGACATAAACATGTTAGATGCATTAGATGAATAGGAGGAGTTGTCAACTCCCATTATTGAAGATCATTTTCTGTTTTCATCTTGGTATGTTGATATTTTATATGTTTTGCTCAATTTAATTACACCTCCTAGTTTGTCTAAAACGAAGGCAAGATTTTTAAAGTTGAAAGCTGTTAATTACTGCATTTTGGATAAATGTCTATATTGGAAAAATGCTAGTGGATTATTGCTTAAATGTTTACCTGAGAATGATGTAGATAAGATCAAGCATGAAGTACATGAAGGAGAATGTGGAGGCCACCTCTTTTGGAAGACAACTGCCAATAAAATCCTTAGAGCTGGTTACTATTGGCCCACCCTCTTTCAATATGTCCACAAAATGATTATTTCCTGTCACAAATGCCAACTCTTTGAAGGCAAAAGAAAACTGCTTCCCTTACCCTTACATCCAATCACTATTGAAGCTCCTTTTCAGCAGTGGGGTCTAGACTTCATTGGGGAAATCCATCTAGCCTCATCTGCCCAACATAGATGGATCCTCACTGCAACAGATTATTTTATGAAATGGATAGAATCCACCCCCTCTAGGCAAGCCAATGACTTTGCCATCATAAAATTCCTTGAAAATCATATCCTATCTAGATTTGGATGTCTTAAGAAGATTATCACTTACAATCCTGCTGCATTTGGATCCAAAAATATGGTTGAATTCTGTCATAAATATCAAATTACATTGGGCCATTCTACTGCTTATTACCCTCAAGGTAATGGGTTGGCAGAATCCTCAAATAAAAGTTTGGTGAATATAATCAAAAAGTTGTTGGAAGACAATAAGAAATCATGGCACACAAATCTACTACATGCACTATGGGTTGACAGATTAACACTTAAGAAATCAATTGGAATGTCTTCCTACTAGCTAGTTTATGGAGCAGATGCAATTTTTCCAATCAGTCTAGGAGTGCCAGTCATGACGTTGATCCAAGAAATACAGTTTGAGGATAATGATATGACAATAAAAATCAATCAGACTATACATAGTCAACAAACCAGGGAGGAAGTCTACAATAGAGCACTACACAAGCAAGAAAACATCAAGAAGTTGTTTGATAAAAGGACAAAGGCCAGTGATTTCAACATTGGTGACAAAGTTTTGAAGTGGGATTCCAGGAGAGAAGATAAGGGAAAACATGGAAAATTTGATAGCTTATGGCTAGGCCCTTATCTCATTCATTCTACTTCTGGTAACAATGCTTATTTCTTGCAGGAAGTGAATGGAACTGAACTTCTTGGAGGTCCTGTCAATGGCAAGATGCTCAAGCATTACTTCTGTCAAGAGTTATGAGTTCCAAAGCTTTTTTACTTTCCATTGTAAATTATCATTGTCTGAACATTGCATTCAAAGTTAGAAAAATTAAAATACAAAAACAATAAAAATAGAAAAGAGGGAAAAATGAAAACAAGAAAGGTACAACCCCATACCAAAAAAGAGAGACAAAGTCTGAAAGTGTGCAAGCTCAAATGCCACTCCTAAAACACACTTCTAGTTAGTCATACAACGTAATCATGACTAATTAGCTTTTCAATTTACTGCTGATAGGTTAGTGAATTAGATTAGCCAAACAATCCAACCTTGGCTTATTAGTAGAAATAGATTAGGATAGAAAAGCAAAGGTTCAAACAAATTCAAAATCTGAACCTATGAATCTCAAAAGTAGAATGGCTCTAATTAGATTAAATCTTGAGCCAAATATAGAAAACAAACTGGTTCCAATATGCTCAAAACTTGAACCAGGAAAGGAAGAGGAAGCAGCTCAAACAAAATCAAAATCAGAGCTGAAGAATAATGAAGGATGTTTTTTATTTTCAGATCTTAAGCCTTCATAGTTTTGTTTATTTTTCTGCAAAGAAAATCTATGTGTAGCTTGTTTTTATGCCATAGATCACAGCAAGTCAGACTTCTTAATCCTGGCTTGATTGCTTTTAAATTCCTGTTTTAGAAAATAAAGAATAAAAGTCTGTCAGATAGTCTAATCCTGACAGATGTAGTTAGGTAGAAAATTTATGAACTCAACTGTTTAAACTAAGTTCATGGAGAAATAAGAGTAGACTTAGACTAGTTTTATGTTTTCATTAAAAGAATAAAATTATTGATGAAAAGGTTCGCAAGTCCAAGTGCACCTTCTGAAGAAAAAAATGTTAGGAAGTAGATTGTGTAGGTAGATGTTTGGGAAATACTTTTCTGCTGATATATCAAGTTCTAAGTCATTTTTTGTTAGCAGCTAATAAAAATATTATCAAAGTGCAAGCCACTGATCAGCTCCCAGAGAAAATTATCTGAGGTTTCGGACACCAAAAGAACCAGTTGTCCTCCCCATGTGGAGCCACTGTTAGCCACCTATAAAATTTATCATACCAAATGGTGGCTAAATATTTTTAGGCCTTCAAGAAAAAATTTCATGACCAAATTGTGAGTTCTTGAAGTCTTATGATGATAATTACCCTTTGAGTTAATCTTCACTGTTGTTTCACTATTAATCCTAAAGTACCTGTTGTTTACTAAGAGAAAGACTGCTTAAAAACTCCATTTTTCATCATTACACTTCTCCATTTCACTCTCCACTTTCATCTATTAAAAACCTTTATTTGTCTTCTAAAACATTCCAAAATCCTCTTTAAACCTTATATCTCCCTTTATTTGGTTTAAAAAACCCCTCCTCTCACCTTTCGGAACCCTTATTTGGCCTAAAAAACCTTTGTTTTTGGCCTAAAAACACTCCTCTACACTATATTGGTCTTAAGCCCCTAAGGGCCTATTACCTTTAACCCTTTTTTCCTCATGTAACCTTGGCCCCGCAATTGGGCGCTTAAAACATTGAACCCCCATGCAAAAAACCCCTTTTTCCCTTCTATTTCACATTCCCGACATGTAATTTTTTAAACAAATTTAGACCGTTGATCTCTGCAGATCAATGGCCATTGGGTTACACGCTCTCTGCCCATCCATCTTACCTTAACTTTTCCTCCATTCAAATAACCCGCCCCATCTTTAAATCCTAACTGTCCATTCAGGTGATCCTACGATCGGGACTAAACCCGATAATCCAAGACCCGTCCACTACGCGACAAGGCGATCGACGTCATCATTGGGCCCACTGCTTCATCTTCCCTTGCAACTCTTCATCCATCACGCTTCTCCTCCACCATACAATCTGTGACCCTAGATACGACAGTTGTCGACGCATTTCACATAATTTTTTGCCTTGCTTCGTAGTGCGCTACTTTTGCGCAAAATAGGCGGTTTCCATTTTCCACGTGTCGCACGATGAATGGAATCACGTTCCAAAAGGTAATATCGCCTACCCCCCCAAATGTTGCACAAAAGCCGCTGCCGGTTTTCCAAAACCACTTAACCTCAATGCGCGCCCTAATTCAAATTTAAAACCCTGTTTCGTTTTCCGCCATGGTTTTGCTCCTTCCACTACTACATCCATTCATCCTCACGGCTCCGAAACATTTCCACGAACCTCCTAAGCAGTTCTAAACCAATTTAGCAGGATTTAAATAACATTTGTTTGTTTTTTATGCAGGTTTAATGAAGTTCAAGATAAAACCCTCCCTCAGTAAATTATAGTGTTTTGGGCCAAGGATGACGATCCTCATAGCCCTGAATGAAAATTAGGGAGATTAGGAGTTTAAATTTCATGGTTTGGAAGGGTCGATGAGTCATGATCATCGAATTTTCAGACAAATTCTTTAAACAAACCCTCTGTGCACCTACAACAACAAACACTGTCAGAATTAATTAAATGAAAGAGTATCAGTGTCAAAGATGAATTTTATGGCTTAATCAAGCCTAAATATAGATTCAAAGATAAATCACTGTGTTTATGAAACAGAGAATCAGATCAGTCGAAGGAAGCCTCGAATGCCACATCTAAGGGGCTAATTGAATCCCCAGCTACCAAAATTGCCACATGTAGCCTCTCTGCCTCAAAGGAATATCCGGATCAAATCTCAGTCAGTAACATTAAGGCTAAAGACTGGTAATAGTTATTGCAAACAAAAGAACATATTTTAAACTGTCAGTAAAGTTATTGTAAAGATAATAAAGTGCCTTAAAGTCAATCTTTTTACCCACTAAGCCTAAAAATCAAAAACAGAGTAAATAAGACAGAGTTGTAGATTGAATGCTTTCTTGCCTTGTGCCTTGCATGGTTTTCAAGGCTAGGAGTTGCATTTAGTATAGAATTAATGATACTTGAACCCTAGAAACTCTTCCACCTCCTCATTTTCTTATAAAATCTCCTTGAGGAGAATATTGTAAAAGGTTGGTCTCTGCATATTTGTTGCATGTAAATAGTTTTCTGAAGCTGCTGTAGCCCTGTTTGTAATTGAAGATACATAAGCTGAGATGAGAAGTTTGAAGCTGCATAAACCTACTGGACTTGATGATTGTAACTGGTATGAACATCAAATACAAATAGCTGATTTATGGGATCCTGGTCTATGTCAATGGTGATGTGTTTCTCGCTGTAATTGTTATTTTTATTTATGTTTCCATTCTGTCCACTTTTCTCTGATAAAGAACAACAAATATAGATTAGGATTTACTCCTGAAGTACCCTAAATCTCACTGAAAATCTTTATCCTTTATGTTTTCTGTTGATTGTTTATTTGAAGGTAATTCAATAGAGTATAACCAGTGAAGTGTTGGTAAGCCCATATTTCCTGAGTACAACTTGAGATTTATCTTTGAATGTTCTTGAGAAGCTTGCTAATTAAAGCTGAGCTAGAGAAGTTTATGGTTAGCCCTTTCCTCTGGTTTATCTCCAACAGTTGCTTTGAAGAGTTCCCTTAAGAGTGTGTTGAAAGCAGGCTAGTTTCAAAGTACTTACCTGATCTCAGATTACTTTTTATGTTTATCATGAATGTTTTCCTTTTGAATATGCTGAAAGCAGGCTAAGTTAAAATTCTTTACTTGATCTTAAGCTATTCTAAGTGTTTTAATGTTTTCTATTGAAAGTACATCAAAAGGCTAGTTTAGAAGTACTTACCTGATCTTAGATTACTTTTGTGTCTTTCCTTAAGTGCGTGCCCAAAGCAGGATAATTTCAAAGTACTTACTTGATCTTAGGTTTCTCTTTGTTTCTTCATTTGTTTGATTTCCCTCACTCCATTTCTTATTGTTTCATTCCATAAAATCAACTTAAAGAGATCCTTTGACATAGATGACTTGCCCCATGGACCACCCTTGAAACTTGCTGTTTCAATTAAATCCTCTTATGACTCCATAGCCCAATGGATTAAAGCTGATCCTTGCCTATCTTATTAGCTGAACCATTCTTCCACCTATTTACACCTTCACCCTTCATATAGACTTCCTTCACCTTCATCATATCCTTGCCCAACCAAAACCAAACAACAAACCTTGTTCTTCATAACTAGCCTAAAATCAAATTTAAAAGCCTTAAAGATCATATCTTTAAACTCATACATATAGAGATCCCTCTCTGAATCTAGGATGGCTAGGTCCTCAGATTCCAAAGTGGTTTTCATGTAGGCTCTGCAACGTTTGTATTTTCAAATCTTGCAAACTACAGAGACCTAACAAATACCTCAAGTATGAAACTCGCACAGATCCCAACCTCACATAGACTCGTTTTGCTTTAGATTCTTCCTCTATACTACCTTAATGAACTTCTCTTAGGTTCATAATTTTTCGTCGATATCTGGTCATACAAAGCCCTTATCCTAGATCTCAAAATTGGTGTGTGTTGCCTTAGAGGTTTGGGAATTTTGTTCCTATTGTTTTCAGACAAACTTGCAGAGCTACAAGAATTGGATTGATCTCCCTTAGGATATGCACAGAGTCTTGTTTTTGAATTATATGAATAATTTATTGTGGCCAAAGCAAGAAAACAAATATAAAAGGTATAAATACTTCATTGCTTCCTCAAATAGAAATATTGTGCTAGAACAAGAAAGAGTCACTATGTAGGGTGTGATCACCTCCATTGAAACTAGTCCAAAAGAGGAAATGATGTATTAAACCCTTAGAGTCTTGGCCTCAAAAAAACATAAATGAAATTAATCAATCCAATTCGTGCCTCATGTGCTTCTAAGCCTCTTGTATTTATATATTTCCTTTAGGAGGGTTTTATATTTAATTAATTGAGTGATGTTCACTCCAAGCCCCAACTTTGGGATTTTTTCCCTAGTTGCCCTAAATTGGGTATTTTGGGGTTTTCCCCTTTACCAAGGACTACAGAATATAGGGATCAATAGGCTACTTCATCGCTTGGTCCAATTAATCCCTCGAGGACATTAGATTCCCCAATTCCTAACATTGTTTATCCCCAAACAATGATAAATCTAAGTGTTTCCACTTTTCCTCATCAATCCTTGAACATGAAAAATCTCCTTAAAACTTCACAATTACCATTCTTAACATATCGAAAATGCAAGACATTATTTTTTCCATTATAGGTTGCACTCTACTACTTGCAAGCATATTTTCATTAGTTACTCAGAGATAGTGACCCTTGTATGCTTAAACTTATATAGTTCCATAAGGCACAAACTTCACAAGTTCCAATCTGCTAAATATATGTTGCCAACATATGATCTAGTCGATTCCTCCATCACATTTTTCCACAATGTGTATGTTGCACCATTCTCCTTGTTTTGTACCAGTCAATTGACCCAATAGACTTCCACCTTGCTCCACAATTCCCAAGAACATCCTCCAAAATAGTTTCTCTAAATTTTTTGCCTAATCATCTCCAAAAATTGTTCAGGGACAAGAAAAATTGGTTCATAATATAGATAGAAACCATTAGATTAATCCCCATGCATTATATTCTACATTATGACCTCAAGTGATATGGTGGATCATTTTAATGCTAAAAATTCAAAGTGCTCAAAATGGCTCAAAACCAACATCAAAGCAAGATCTAGTCGTCTTGATTCCAACGCAATTCATTTCACTCAAAACTGATAGTGGATTCTCTCGATATCATGTTCTGATCGATTTGGCAAACAACTAAAATTTTAAGAATTCGGTTGCAGGGATGCCTAGTCAGCAGTCCATAAAGTGACTGGGAAATGATTCTACAGCGTGATTGTACCTTTGATGGAACAATTTTATGGTGACAACTGTCACAACCTGGCTCGTTGATGGTTGGTGAAATTCTATTGGTTCATGGGGTCGTTGAGGTGGTCTAATGGGAAGAGGCCACATGGGCCAATGAGAGGCCTCCATGTGGCCTCCTAAGAATGGAATAAAATTTTGGTATGAGGCTGAACTTCCTCCATAGGATTCGAAAGGTCGACCAGTCGCCTAGCATCAAATCCCTCCACTGACTCGCCTAACATGTTCCTTATTATATCTATGGGGTTGACTTATATTTAATATTGAGTGGTTATGGTATCGATGGGTCGAGGTGTGGGGTTAACCCCCAACCCCAGACCATAGTTATAACATACCACAGAGTTTATACCAGAGTCACCGCATGCCCAACTGTCAACGAAACTGGAATTTTGACATGTCACATGAAAATTGTTTTGGTCATAGTAATTTTAATTTTGGTGGGAAGGGTTAACTCTGGTAGTTTCGGAGATAGGTCACATACAACTGTTCGGACGTCAAGTTAAATGTTAAGGTGGAAAACCTTACCTAAAACCATTGAAGAGTCGTAGTGTTGAACCACAATTGCAGGTTAAGGTTGGAGGGGATGGGGAGAGAATGTAGAAATTTGAATAACTGAGATATTATTCACCGAGATTCTCCTGATCACACACTATTTTAGCTTCATGCATAATACAAAATCTCTTCTACCATTGATCATCACATGCGGAAATAAAATCAATTGCATGCATACATTAAAACCACAAACAATCACACATATGAACACGGTATTTAATGGGAAAGCTTAAAGCTGAAAACCCCAACTATCTGTATATTATATGTCATGGAGATCATGTAACAATCATAGTACAAAAGCTCCTCACAAGCTCTCATGCACACCCTCAATTGCTACACACTATCAAGCTAGATCTAGCAAAACACATGCTCCAATCTTTTGCCACTTGATAGCTAGCCTCTATTGCGTAATCCCTGTTGAAGAATGCCTCTTGATGAGAATGAATTACCCTGTCTTGCTCACGCAGTCTTTATAGGCATCTCTACTGAGTGTTGGATGCAAATCATGCATCACTTATAGTCACAACTGATAGTCACACTTGCTCTTTCACCTATCTCTGCACTGATCTCCACTGAAACTGTCCATGCACTGAAGTTAACTGATGTATTCTTTAGTTGATTAATGAGTTTATAATTAGTGAATTAATTAATAATTAATTCACACCACTCTCACTAATTGTATCAATCAGTTAAACTAAATACAAATAGCTCAACTATGTTTAGATTAGTTAAACTGAATACAACTCCACTAACTTCCTCAATCAACTCCACCAAACTCTGCCACATGAGTTCTAATTAAAGTATCCATGCAATAGCTCCACTTAACCCTCAGGAATAGTGTAATTCCTTCTGTCAGCTCCTGTGCCACATCTGTGCACTTAACTGAAGTGCTCCAAGAGAATAAGATAATGTTTAGAGTCCAAATATTACTAAGAGCTAATAATATTCGACATATCTATTTTTAGACTGGAAATCTAAAAATAGATTCCACCCAATATGTATAAAAATAGAAATCCATCTATTTTTCCAACTTTACCAACCATCCACAAATAGCATCCCGCACCTTATAGAACATGATCCATATGTCTAAAAATAGACATAGTCTAAAAATAGACTTTGCGCCAAAAATAGCCTGCGTGCCCACTTAGTGAAGGTGACTCCTTTCCACTGATCTCATCATCTTGTTGCAATCTCAACAAAACCTATCGTGGGTAGGGTTCTGGGAAACAAAACCATGGTGGATAATCCAAACCCAACCCCAACCATGGTTCAAACTAATCGACAGGTTATTTAAACAAAATGAATCCAATGACACTCATCATGCCATTTTGAACCTTTTTAATCGGTTCATGGGTCACATAGTGCATTTAAAAGTTCGAAAAATTCCACCCAAATCGACGAGAATTTCACTGGCGCGGGGAAAATTTTTCGCTCCACGTGACCGCAAAAGGCAGAATTTGTAGAAAAATTTGCATGTGGGTGCGAATTGGAGGAAAGTTAGCGAGCATAACTCGGTCAATTTTCAACCTTTTTAAGTGTAGAAAGAGCCCAACTAGGGGTTTTTTCCTATTGTAGAGCCATCAAAGACATTGTTTCTGCATTTTGAGCACTGTAAAATGATGTAAACACATATTTTTTAGCATAATGAAAGAGGTCGATCATTGGAAGTTGGACCAAGAGATGTAGCCCAGGAGAGGTGAACTCCTTCATCATTTGTTGTCTTTTGTATGTTGTTATGGTACTGATGTATTCTTTATTTTCTACAAAAATGAGTTTTAAAAGCATGTTTATGTGTTAATGTAGTTGACATAATTGGATAAAAACCCTAAACATTACACTTTCAATTTTCACCATAAACTCTCAAGTTTACATATACAAATCAATTTGGTATCAAAGATTTGGTTGTTTGGTTGTTTTGAGGGTTTAATTTCATTGCAAGTTTTTTTGATGCTTACAACGTTGAAGGTGAAAAGAGAAGGAAAGCTTGTGG
The DNA here is from genome assembly GCA_034641835.2 of Pinus albicaulis. Lineage (NCBI taxonomy): Eukaryota > Viridiplantae > Streptophyta > Pinopsida > Pinales > Pinaceae > Pinus > Pinus albicaulis. The sequence goes on along the minus strand of CM076569.1, from coordinate 451,457,010 downwards.
TAGCAAGTCCTGAAGTTTGGTCAGGGAGAGAACATTTGTTACAAACTTCACCACAAATTTCCCCTCAAGTTTCACAAAAAACCTCACCATTCATGGCACATGAAGGAGAGCACGAAAATATGTCAGAGGTTGAGAATGATTTCAGAAAGGCATTCTTTCACATGACACAAATGGTGAAAGTACTGTATGAAGAGACGAATACAAGGTTGCAAGGTGGGAGCTCCAATCCTCCAAACATAGATGGACATAAAACTCCAAAAGGAAATGGAGGAGATGGGTATAAGCCTCCAAAAGGGAACGAAGGGAATGGTGACAAACCACCTTTAACTCCACCTTTTTCTTCACCTCCATCTTCACCATCTTCATCTTCTACATCAACCACTTCAGAAACACCTCCACATTCTCCAAACAAACATGGTAAAACTCCACTTTTGAAAATTGACATAAAGTTTGAATTACCATTATATAATGGAGAGGTAAATGTTGAGAAATTAGACATTTAGGTTCGTCAGTTTGAAGTGTATTGCAGGATAAAAGGATCAAGCATGATGAGACCAAGATTCAGCTTGCTTCATTAAGGTTGGAAAGTGTAGCACTCATTTGGTGGGACGCCAAAACTCAAGAGGACATGAAGAAACATGGTTAGGTCTTATCTTATTGGAATGATTTTTTTGTCGCAATAAGAATAAATTTTTTTCTATTAGCATACATGTAGAAAGCTATCATGGATTGGAAAAACTCTAGGCAATTAAAGGGTCAAAGTGTGCAAAGTTATACCCAAGAGTTTAGAAGGAGAGCATTGATTTTGGGTGTAGATTTATCATCTCAAGACACTTTACTAAAATATAGTGGAAGTTTACATAGCTACTTGAGACAAGCTATTCTCATTTTTAACCCTACAAGTTTAGATGAAGTTTGTGTATAGGCCACACATCTAGAAGCAAAAGGGAAACATGTTTCTGATGAAACAAGTGAGAAAATGTTTGATTCTGGAGAAAAAGGAAAGGGTAAGTTCAAACAAAAATGGAAGAAGAATGTTTCCATCAAGATGGACAAAGAAAAACTTACAAGCAAGCATTGTTCCAAACAGGGCCATGATGAAGATCATCGTTGGAAACTTCATCCTGAGATGAGACCCAAAAAGTTTAAAAACAAGGAGAAAGAAAAGAAAATTGCAACTACACAACATGATTTAGGTTCTGATTCTGAAGGTGAAATAAATATCACAACCATGGGTTTGAAAGGTAAGGACATTGCAAGTACTATTTCTTCAAATTGTCTCAATGATACTCAATATGAAAAAAAATAATAGAGATTTTCCACATTAGAGTTATTTCAAAACATACCAAAATAGACACACTATTTGATAGTGGTCCATAAGAAAATATTATTTCAAAAAACATTGTGAAGAAGTTGAATTTAGAAACCATTCATCATCCTAAACCTTATCCTTTAGGTTGGGTATGTGAGATTGCAAAATTGCAGGTGACAAGGAAGTTCATACTTAGATTTGCAGTCACTTCAAACTTTCTTGATGTAGTTTCTCTTGATATATGTGGTATTGTTTTGGGAAGTCTGTATCTTTATGATAAGAGAGATACTTTTCATCACCATGAGAATAAATATCATTTGTTCAAGAATGGGATTGAGTACATTGTTAGGGAACATAGCAAGAAATTGAGTTTATGTCTTGTAAATGTTAGACAAATGAAGAGGATGGTTAATTCTAGTCAAAATTTTGCATTGTTAATGTTCAAACACAATGATGTTGAGAATGCAGCCTTTCAAGGATATGAATCAAATTTTAAATCTGATTTAATTGAGGTTTCTAATTCATGTGATAAGATGTTTCAGGAATCTAACATGTTGCCTCCTAGAAGAGGTAAACAACATGAAGTGGCATTGCAGCAGGATGCATCATTGTTGAACATTGGTGTGAACAAGATGTCAGTGCTAAAGGATGCAAGGGTCAAAAATAAAATGAAAAATCTATTTGGAAAAGAGGGCATTGGTCCCAAAACATCTTCTTGTGGGTTTCATAATGCATTAGCTTTGAAGAAGGATGGTGCATGGCGATGGTGATCACATTTGGTAAGGAGTCGAACCAAGTGCACAGTTAAACATGTTAGGCATCGTCATTACAAAAATGTTCAAAGTGAAGTGAATTTGAAATTGCATAAATTTCCTTTGTTTGAAGATCGACGAGGGAATTTGCATATTTCTTCAAGGGAAGTTTTCTGTTGTGAATATCTTGGAAAATTGCAGCAAGATGTCATTGTTGATAGCAACACAAGGACTCCAAAAGTAGGGAAAGTGAGGTACTTTCATGAAAAACTTAAAGTGACAAATCCAAGAAAATTTAAGTGGATTGAGACTGGAAGGGTGAGGGAGTTATACCCTCATCTATTTGTTGACTGAAAATGAGATTTTGGAGGTCGAAAATCAGTGGGGAGGAATGATTCAGTGGATCGGTTTAATGCTCAAAATTTAAAGTGCTCGGAACCAGCGTCATAGCGAAGATATCATCACCTAGATTCCAACGCAATTTGATTCACTCAAAATTGATATCGGATGCTCCCAATATCGTGCTCTGATCGATTTGGAAAACAACTAAAATTTTAAGAATTTGGTTGCAGGGATGCCCAGTCAACAATACATATGATGAATGGGAAATTCTTATACTTCTGATGGACCAATGTTATGGTGACAAGTGTCACCACTTATTTCGTTGATGGTTGGTGAAATTCTATTGGTTCATGGGGTTGTTGAGGTGGTCTAATAGGAAGAGGCCACGTGGGCCAATGAGAGGCCTCTACATGGCCTCCTGAGAATGGACTAAAATATTGGTATGAGGCTAAACTGCCTATAGAGGATTCGAAAACCCGACCAACTACCTAGCAGCAAAATCATCCACTGGCCTGCCTAACATTTTCCTTATTATATCTAAGGGGTTGACTTATATTTAAGTTTGAGTGGTTATGGTGTTGGGGAGTCGGGGCGCGAGGTTAACCCTCGGCCCCAGACCATAGTTATAACATACCATCGAGTTTAGACCAGATTCACTGTATGCCAAATTTTCAACTGAACTCGAGTTTCAACATGTCACATGGCAATTGTTTTGGTCACGGTAAATTTAATGTTGGCGGGAAGGGTTAACTTCAGAAGTTCTGGAGATAACTCACATACAACCTTTTAGAGGTCAAGTTAAATGTTAAGGCATAAAACCTTACCTCAAACCATGGCAAAATCGTATTGTTGAACCACAATTTAAGGTTAAGTTTGGAGTGAATGAAGAGTGGAACTTGCCTTGGGTAGGGTTTCGGGAGACCAAACTATGGGGGATAAGCCAAACCCTACCCCAACCATGGTTCAAAATAATCGATAGGTTTTTCAAGCAAAACAAATCTGACGATGCTCATTTCCCCATTTGACACCTTTTTATTTGGTTCATGGGCGACATAGTGCATTTAAAGGTTCAACAAATTGCACCTAAACCGATGGGAATATTTCGGGCGAGAGGAAAAATTGTCGCTTCATGTGGCCGCAAAAGGCAAAATTTGTAGAACAATTTGTAGGTCGTGTAGAAATTATACAAGATGCATGTATATTACTGGACTCCCCTGATCTAACAAATTAATCTTATGTTAAATACATAATCCTTCCACTTAATTCTTTGCAGAAATTAAATCGCCAATTGCAAAACACATATGAAGCAAAATCAATCGCACATAAACACAGTTGTTTAACAGGAAAGCTTAAAGCTAAAAACCCCAACTATCATATATTATGTATATCAATGGATCATGTAATAATCTCATACAAAGTAGAAATTATACAAGATGCATGTATATTATCGGACTCCCCTGATCTAACAAATTAATCTTATGTTAAATACATAATCCTTCCACTTAATTCTTTGCGGAAATTAAATCGCCAATTGCAAAACACATATGAAGAAAAATCAATCGCACATAAACACAGTTGTTTAACAGGAAAGCTTAAAGCTAAAAACCCCAATTATCATATATTATGTATATCAATGGATCATGTAATAATCTCATACAGAGTTTAGTACATCAAGCCCTTAGTACAATCAATAATCATTACACAATGTCATGCAGAAATTGGTGCATAAATTTGCATATCTATGCACCAATTTCTTGCCTCCTGACAACCTGCCTCCACTGCACAATCCCTGCTGAAGAAGACCCTTGAATGAATTTGAATTGGCCTTGCCTTGACTGAGCAATCCTTGTTGGCATCTCCAATGTGTGTCAGATGCATTGAATGCATCACTGTAGTCACAACATATAGTCTATCTCACCCTTTCACCTATCTCTCCACTGGGTTTCCACTGGAACTGATATGCAAGTAGTTAACTGTTGTATTTGTTCAATTGCAAGTAAGTCTCTAATTATAAATTAATTAAATAATTAATTCACTAAACTCTCACTAGTGTATCTTCAATTAGAAATAGATACAACTAGCACAACTGAGTTTAACTCACTTAACTAAGTTAAACTAAATAACAACTCCCATAACTACTCTTCCAACTCTGTCACAATTCTGCCACTTCAGTTCTAACTGAGTCCTCCATACATGAGTCACCAACCACCCTAGGTATTGTGTAATTCCTTCAGCCCACTGATTTTCCAAATCTGTTCACTGAAATAAAGTGATCCAAGAGAATAAGTTGATATTTATTGTCGGATTATTATTAAGGGCTAATAATAATCGACATGCATCTATTTTTAGATTAGTGATATATAAATAGACTTCGCCCAATATTCTAAAAATAGAATTTCATATATTTTTCCAACTTGATCAACCATCTACAAATAGCATCTTGCAACTTATAGAATATTCTCACCATGTCTAAAAATAGACATACACCTAAAAATGGCCTGTGGGCCCCACTTAGTGAAGGTGCTTAATTTTCACTAAGCTCATCATATTGTTGTATCTCAACAGGTAGGTGCAAATTGGAGGATGATTAGCAAGAAAACTTCTCTAGAGAATAACTCAGTAAATTTTCTACCTTTTTTAGTGCAAAAAGAGCCCAACTAGGGGATATCGGATGTTCCACATGGCCTCCCGAGAATGGACTAAAAATTTGGTATGAGGCCAAACTCCTCAACAAGATTCGAAAGCCCGACCAAGCGTCTAGCAGCAAATCCCTCCATCGACTCGCCTAACATGCTCCTTATTATATCTATGGGGTCGAATTATATTAAGTTTGAGTGGTTATGGTGTTGGCGAGTCAGGGCATGGGGTTAACCCTCAGCCCCAGAACATAGTTATAACATACCATGGATTTTAGACCAAAGTCGCCGCATGCCCAATTTTCAACTGAACTGGAGTTTCGACATGTCATATGGAAATTGTTTTGGTCATGGTAAGTTTAATGATGGCGGGAAGGGTTAACTCCGATGGTTCCGGAGATAGGTCACATATAACCATTCAGAGGTCAAGTCAAATGTTAAGGTGGAAAACCTTACCTCAAACCATGGAGGAATTGTAATGTTGAACCACAGTTGCAGGTTAAGGTTGGAGCGGATGGGGAGCAAAATATACCCTGGGAAGGGTTCCAAGAAACCAAACCAGGTGGATAAGCCAAACCCAACCCCAACCCAGGTAAAATCTTAAGGATGAAATTTTATCTTAAAGTTTAGCAACCTTGGCGAATCTTATTAATCTCTAATATCCAAAATGTAATATGTTTGATGACAATTTTGTAAAAATTCTTTAGATTTCAAAATATTTTATATTAGACAATATATAATATTGGCGATTTTTAAGGTAAAATAATTTTATACTATAAAATTTTAGCGAATTCAATTTTAGAATGAAGCCTTTCAAGGAGATGAATCAAAATTGAAATCTGATTTCATTGAGGTTTCTAATTCATGTGATAAGATTTTTTATGATTCTAACATGTTTCCTCCTAAAAGAGGTAAACAACACGAAGTGGAATTGCAACAGGATGCATCATTTTTTAACATTGGTGTGAACAAGATGCCAATGCTAAAGAATGCAGTGGTCAAAAATAAAATGCAAAATCTATTTGGAAAGGAGGACATTGGTCCCAAATCATCTTCTTCTGGGTTTCATGATTCATTAGCTTTGAATAAAGATGGTGAATGGCGATGGTGATCACATTTAGTAAAGATTCGAGCCAAGTGTAAGGCTAGACATGTTAAGCATCGTAATGACAACAATGTTTAAAGTGAATTGAATTTGAAATTGCATAAGTTTCCTTTGTTTGAAAATCGAGGAGGGAATGTTTAGATTCCTCCAAGGGAAGTTTTGTATTATGGATATCTTGGATAATTGCAGCAAGACAAGGACTCCAAAATCAAGGAAAGTGATGTACTTTCATGAAAAGCTCAAAGCGAAAAATCCAAGAAAAGTTAAGTGGATTGATACTGGAAGGGTGAGGGATTGTACCCTCATCTATTTTTTAATTTAAAATGAAATTTTGGAGGTCCAAAAGCTTCTAGTGGGGAGGAATGATTTGGTGGATCAGTTTAATGCCCAAAATTGAAAGTGCTTGAAACAACTCAAAACAAGATCCAAAGTGAATATCTCATCGTCCCTATTTCAACGCAATTCTCTTCACTCAAAACCAATATTTAATGCTCCCGATATCGCGTTCTGAACAATTTGGAAAAAAACTAAAATTTTAAGAATTTGGTTGAAGGGATTCCGAGTCAACAATCTGTACATTGACTGGACAATGACTGTACAATGTGATTGTACCTCCGATGTACTAATGTTATGGTGAAATGATTCTGATTTATGCAGGAATGAAATAGAATACACATATAACCATAGATACAAAGATGCAGCAGAAATAACACTTCATTTCACTAATATCAAAGAATTGAAATTTGCTTACAGACATAATGGAAATAAACTAGCTAGGGCATTGGTAACTTATCTCTGAGAAGATATTGGGTGACTACAGGCCTCTGAACTATGTTACAATGAGACTCGAGGGCTTATTTATTATTTAGAAACAATGGGAAACCTTAAACATCCAAAACCCTAACCCTAGGAGATGAATGCCAAAACTATGGGCCCCGTTTAGGTAAATTGGTGTTTCAACTTCCCGGGGATGTAACTTTGGCATACGATCTCTGTTTGACGCGCACCATACCTCGTTAGAAAGATCTATTAGGGCCTCAAAACGGCTCCCGAAGTTCAGGACTCGAAAAACTGCTAAAAATAGTAAGTTGTGCCAAAACTGAAAAAAAATCAAAGAGACAATGGTGGGGCCCCAGGTGGAATAGGCGGGTGGCTACCAATTTCCACCTAGATCATTCCTCCCCCCCTTGGAAGCAATGGTCCCCATTGCATTGAGTTCCTCCATGAGATGAGGAAACTTATGTTGAACTTGGTCCCTGGTGAACCACTTGCCTTGGTGCAGGAGTTGGCCAGCTTTGACAACCCGATACATTTGTATCTTCTGTTTGTGAGTGTTCTTGATTTGCATGTCCATGATACAATCTGTGGTGGCATGCTCCATGCAGTCTGAGTTTAACTATGTTGGTTTGAGTTGTTCTGCAATGTCAGAGATGTCCAGTAGAGGTGGGAAGTAGGGACGAAGGTAGTCCACATTGAATACTAGGTGTAGACCAAGGAATGGTGGAATACTGAGCTTGAAAGAATTGTTCCCTATAGCCTTGGTGATGGTGTACAACCCATATCAGAGCGAGCGAAGCTTTTGGTGGGGTCCAATGAGGTGCTCCTTCTGCAAATGTAGCGACACTTTTTCGCCCACCTAGAAGTTGTGTGGTACCCGATGTTGATCATGTCTTTACTTGTACTTAGCATTGGCTCTGTCCAATATGTCATGAACATGTTGGCAAATATACTGAATGTGCTCGATGAAGTTGTTCGCTTTTTCAGCTTCAGACTGGACATGAGCCGAATCAGCCCGAGTAGCCGCAAATGGCATGGCTATGTCAAAGGGACACAGTGGCTGGAATCCCAAGCCCACTTGAAAGGGGATGTGGCCGGTTCAGCTGTGGAGAGCCCAATTATAACTGTGTTATACATAGGGGAGGCTCTCATCCCATGTGCATGGATGCTTTGAATTGTACATGCACAGAATGTGTACAATCATCCCATTGACGACCTCTTTCTGGCCATCAGTTTGGGGATGGAAAGTTGTGGACTTGTTGAGCTTGGTGTCCAACATTGACCAGAGGCTAGACCAAAATGTGTTGAGGAACCTGTTGTCTCGATCTGATATGATAGACTGTGGGATCCCAAAGTGCACCCACGCTTGTTCAAAGAAGATTTTAGCAGTGGCTTCTACAGTGATATTCTTCTTGCAAGCAGCCATAATGGCCATCTTCGAGACTCTGTCGACGACAACGAAAACACGGTCATTTCCTTGCCTAGTACACTAGTACATTTGGCGGAAATTTTGACACTTTGGTTCCGACACTTTTGACCAAATGTCGGAAATTTCCCCAAAATTTATCAATTTTTCAAATCCCGCCCACAACTGTCGCTATACCGAAGTTTGGAGACAAATGTCGATATTGCGACACATAGAAGTTAGTGTCAGTCTTGTGATGTTTGTAGCAAAACGTCGGAATTGCGACAATTTTGGAAAAAGCGTTAGAATTGTGACGGATTAGAGCTTTGTGTCGCTATTGTGACGTTTGGAGGGAAACGTCGCTATTGCGATAGTTTGGGCAAAAGCGTCGCTATTGCGACAGTTTGGGAACGATCGTATGTATTGCGATAGTTTGGGCTAAGTGTCGCTCTTGTGACAGTTTGGGCTAAGTTTCGCTATTGCGACGGTTTGTAAATTAATTTCTTTGGCCTCTCCTTTAATAAATAATAATCTAACTTGGATTTTTTTTTAATGGTTGGAGCAACATAATAAGATATATTTTGTTGACATATCACATTGTGATGAAGATGGAAGGTGGTTATGATGGGAGTTCTAAGGAGTTTCATAAATTATTAAAGACGTGATGCACTCACTCCTTGGTTCACTTTTAATGTGTGCCCCCAACCACGGTCGGGTGCGCTGTGTCGCGCAGTGTGAGGTCGCCCGACCGGGCGCATTCAGGTTGGGCTATTTCGTTCGAGGGTGCCCCTATCAGTTTTGCTAAGTTGTGACCACCTGGGTGCCTTGTGCACATTCGGGCGGCCCATTTGTCATTTGCTCCCTTGTGGTATCGTTTGTTCAGGTGCGCCATACTGTCGCACCGTGTGAGGTCGCCCGACCGAGCGTGTTCAGGTTGGGTCGTTTCGTTCAAGGGTGCCCGTATCAGTTTTGTTAAATTGTGACCGCCCGGGTCCCTTGTGCATGTTCGGGTGGCCCGTTTGTCGTTTTCTCCCTTGTGGCATCGTTCGGTCGGGCGCACCGTGTCGCGCCATGTGAGGTCTCCCGACCGGGCGCATTCAGGTTGGGTCGAGCCATTTCGTTCGAGGGCAGCCGTATCAGTTTTTCTAAGTTGTGACCACCCAGGTGCCTTGTGCACGTTCGGGCGGCCCGTTTTCCATTTGCTCCCTTGTGGCATCGTTTGGTCGGGCGCGCCGTGTTGCACCATGTGAGGTCACCCGATCGGGCGCGTTTAGGTCGGGTTGTTTTGTTCGAGGGCGCCCGTATCAGTTTTGCTCAGTTGTGACCGCTCAGGTACCTTGTGCACGTTTGGGTGGCCCATTTTTCGTTTTCTCCCTTGTTGCATCGTTAGGTCAGCCGCGCCGTGTCACACCGTGTACTGAGGTCGCCCGACCGGGCGCATTCAGGTCGGGCCATTTTGTTCGAGGGCGCCCGTATCAGTTTTGCTAAGTTGTGACCGCCCGGGTGCCTTGTGCATGTTCGGGCAGCCGGTTTTCCGTTTGCTCCCTTATGGCATTGTTTGGTCGGGCGCTCCGTGTCGCACCGTGTGAGGTCGCCTAACCGGGCGCATTCAGGTCGAGCCGTTTCGTTCGAGGGCGCCCGTATCAGTTTTTCTAAGTTATGACCACCCGGGTGCCTTATGCACGTTCGGGTGGCCTGTTTTCCATTTTCTCCCTTGTGGCATCATTCGGTCGAGTGCGCCGTGTCACGCCGTACTGTGAGGATGCTCGACCGGGCGCGTTCGGGTCAGGCCATTTTGTTCGAGGGTGCCCGTATCAATTTTGCTAAGTTGTAACCGCCTGGGTGCCTTGTGCACGTTCGGGCATCCCGTTTTCCATTTTCTCCCTTGTGGCATCGTTCGATCGGGCGCGCCATGTCGTGCCATGTGAGGTCGCCTGATTGGGCGCGTTCGGGTCGGGTCGGGTTGTTTCGTTTGAGGGCGCCCATATCATTTTTGCTAAGTTTTGACCACCTGGGTGCCTTGTGCACGTTCGGGCGGCCCATTTTCCATTTTATCCCTTGTGGCATCGTTCGGTTGGGCACGCCGTACTGTTGCACCATGTGAGGTCGCCTGATCGGGCGCATTCGGGTTGGGCCGTTTCGTTCGAGGGTGCCCGTATCAGTTTTGCTAAGTTGTGACCGCCCGGGTCCCTTATGCATGTTCGGGTGGCTTGTTTGCTGTTTGCTCCCGTGTGGAATTGTTCGGTCAGGCGTGCCGTGTCGCGTCGTGTGAGGTCCCCCGACCCGACGCGTTCGAGTCGGGTCAGGCCGTTTCGTTCGAGGGCGCTCGTATCATTTTTGCTAAGTTGTGACCACCCGGGTGCCTTGTGCACGTTTAGATGGACCGTTTTCCATTTTCTCCCTTGTGGCATCGTTTGTTCGGGCGCGTCGTGTCGCGTCGTGTGAGATCACCTGACCAAGCGCATTCAAGTCGGGTCGTTTCATTCAAGGACGCCCATATCAGTTTTTCTAAGTTGTGACTACCGAGGTGCCTTGTGCACGTTCGGGTGGTATGTTTGCCGTTTTCTCCCTTGTGGCATCGTTCGGTCGGGCACGTAGTGTCGCGCCGTGTACTTAGGTTGCCCGATCGGGCGTGTTCAGGTCGGGCCATTTCGTTCGAGGGTGCCTATATCAATTTTGCTAAGTTGTGTCCACCCGGGTGCCTTGTGCACGTTCGAGAAGCCTGTTTTTCGTTTTATCCCTTCTTGCATCGTTCAGTCGGGCACGCCGTGTCGCGCCGTGTGAGGTCACCCGACCGGGCGCGTTCAGGTCGGGTCGTTTCGTTCGAGGGCACTCGTATCAGTTTTGTTAAGTTTTGACCACCCGAGTGCCTTGTGCACGTTTGGGTGGCCCATTTTCCATTTTCTCCCTTGTGACATCGTTCGGTCGGGCGCGCCATGTCGCACCGTACTGTGAGGTCGCCCGACCAGGCGTGTTCGGGTCGGGTCGTTTCATTCAAGGGTGCCCGTATCAATTTTTCTAAGTTGTGACCGCCCGGGTGCCTTGTGCACGTTCAGGCACCCCATTTTCCGTTTTCTCCCTTGTGGCATCTTTCGGTCGAGCACGCCGTGTGAGGTTGCCCGACTGGGTGCATTTAGGTTGGGTCCTTTCATTCGAGGGTGCCCGTATAAGTTTTTCTAAGTTGTGACCGCTCGGGTGCCTTGTGCACGTTCGGGTGGCCCGTTTTTCGTTTTCTCCCTTGTGGCATCGTTTGGTCAGGCGCGCCATGTTGTACCGTACTGTGAGGTCGCTCGACCGGGCGCGTTCCGGTCAGGCCATTTCGTTCGAGGGCGCTCGTATCAGTTTTGCTAAGTTGTGACCACCCGGGTCCCTTGTGCATGTTCGGGTGGCCCGTTTTCCATTTGCTCCCTTGTGGCATCGTTCAGTTGAGCGCGCCGTGTGAGGTCGCCTAACTCGGCACGTTCGGTTCGGGCCGTTTCGCTCGAGGGTGCCCATATCAGTTTTGCTAAGTTCTGACTGCCCAGGTGCCTTATGCACATTCGGGCGGCCCGTTTACCATTTTTTCCCTTGTGGCATCGTTCGATCGGGCGTGCCGTGTCACATCGTGTGAGGTCGCCCGACTGGGTGCGTTCGGGTCGAGTTGAGTCATTTCGTTCGAGGGCGCCCATATCAATTTTGTTAAGTTGTGACCGCCCGGGTGCCTTGTGCATGTTCGGGCGGCCCGTTTTTTCGTTTTCTCCCTTATGGAATCATTCGATCGGGCGTGCCGTGCGAGGTCACTCGACTGGGCTCGTTCGGTTCAGGTCGTTTCGTTCGAGGGCGCCCGTAATAGTGTCATAGTGATGCCAGCGAACTTCTTTGGAAAGCCTTCCTAGCAGACAATACTTGTGACCTAGCTGAAGACAGAGCATCTAGAATGACCATTCGCTTCCCCTAACCCCTAAGCCCCTAATCCCTAATCCCTTAACCACTAAATAATTATTCACCTAACCCCTAACTGCGCCTAAATCCCTTAATCCCTAAGCCCCCAATCCCTAATCCCTTAACCCATTTAATCCATAATCCCTAAACCCCTAACCCATTTAACCCCATAAACCCTAAACCTATAATACCTTAACCCTTAACCCATTAAACCCTAATTCCCAACCCCTAACCCATTTAACCCTTTAAACCATAAACCTATAACCCCTCAACACGTTCGGGTTGGGTCATTTCGGTTGAGTACGCCCGCCCAAACGCGTTCGGGTTTGGCCCCCTAAGCCCCCAATCCCTAATCCCTTAACTATTAACTCATTATTCGACCCCTAACCCCTAAATGCACCTAAACCCCCTAACCCCTAACCCCCAATCCCCTAAGCCCTCCAAATTCAAATTATCTTTGAAGAAGTAATTGTTTTCTTACTTATGTCTAATTCACTAAATACTTAGATAACTCATAGCCATATCACATAGGCCCCATTCACTTCCGAAGGTTCCCCAAACTCTGCCCCCAATTTGGTTGATCTTGCTCAGCTTGAAAATTTTGAATTTTCATTGATGATTGATTTTCCTCTTAGCCCTTGATCTACTAGGGGTCGGTTACCTTGATATTAACGGTGGTGTATTCATACTCCTTCTGAATAACCAATAAAGGGTCAAGGAAATTGACCAATATGTTGTCAAGTTTTATCTTATCCATCTCTGGGGCAAGTTGCTTTTCGGTTAACTCCACTGCTTTTGATCTCAATTTTTCCAATTGCTTCCTTCTCTCATATGATACCTGAGCCTTTGCCTTTCTCTTCCCTTCTAATTCTATAATAGTGTCATAGTGATGCTAGCCAAATTCTTTGGAAATCCTTCCTAGAAGACAATAATTGTGACCTTGCTGAAGACAGAGCATCTGGAATGGCCATTCTCTTCCCCTAACCCCTAAGCCCCTAATCCCTAATCCCTTAACCACTAAATCATTATTCACCTAACCCCTAACTGCACCTAAATCCAAAAACCCCTAAGCCCCCAATCCCTAATCCCTTAACCCATTTAATCCCTAATCCCTAAACCCCTAACCCATTTAACCCCCTAAACCCTAAACCTATAACCCCTTAACCCCTAACCCATTAAACCCTAATTCCCAACCCCTACCCATTTAACCCCCTAAACCATAAACCTATAACCCCTTAACACATTTAGGTCGGGTCGTTTCAGTTGAGTGCACTGCCCAAACGTGTTCGGGTCGGGCCCCCTAAGCCCCCAATCCCTAATCCCTTAACTACTAACTCATTATTCGATCCCTAACCCCTAAATGCACCTAAATCCCCTAATCCCTAACCCCCAATCCCCTAAGCCCTCCAAATTCGAATTAGCTTTGAAGAAGTTATTGTTTTCTTACTTATGTCTAATTCACTATATACTCAGATAACTCGTAGCCATATCACATATGCCCCATTTACTTACGAAGGTTCCCCAAACTCTGCCCCCAATTTGGTTGATCTTGCTCAGCTTGAAAATTTTGAATTTTCATTGATGATTGATTTTCCTCTCAACCCTTGATCTGCTAGGGGCTAGTTGCCTTGATATTAACAGTGATGTATTCATACTCCTTATGAATAACCAATAAAGGGTCAAGGAAATTGACCAATATGTTGTCAAGTTTTATCTTATCCATCTCTGGGGCAAGTTTTTTTTCGGCTAACTCCACTACTTTTGATCTCAATTTTGTCAATTGATTCCTTATCTCATATGATACCTGAGCCTTTGCCTTTCTCCTCCCTTCTAATTCCCTAATAGTGTCATAGTGATGCCAACCAACTTCTTTGGAAAGCATTCCTAGCAAATAATACTTGTGACCTGGCACCTAAATCCCCTAACCCCTAACCCCCAATCCCTAAACCCTTAACCACTAAATCATTATGATCTCCCTAACCCCAATCCCTAATCCCTTAACCACTACTAAATCATTACTCCCCTAACCCCTAAATGTACCTAGATCCCCTAACCCCTAAGCCCCCAATACCTAACCCCTTAACTTGCACTAACTCATTATTCTAGTCCTAACCCCTAACCGCTAAACCCTAAACCTATAACCCCTAATCTCCTATTCATCGAACCCCTAAGCCCCTAAAAACTATGCCATGAAAACCCTCCAAAAAATTCTTAAATGATGGGAATTCCTATTCAATGTGCGTGAAGCTAGTCATGGAATGTGACGAGTCATCCAAGATACATCCAAATATTTGATTTGTGCCTTGGGGAATCTGAAATAACGAGTAAGATACAATCACTGGTGAGAAAGTCATTGGTTCGAAACTATTTTGGAAAAATTCCAGTCAAGCTAAGGGATGGTATGGCCTAGGTTGGATGCGATCCATAGGTGATTTTGACGACTTAAAAGCCCTTGGTTCATGGCTACTCAAATCACATGTTAGGCATGCAACTCATCTCAAAACTCACATTACCTAACAAAATAAAAGTAATGGATTAATGCACAACTTATTTATTTCCTGGGCATATGTCTAGGTATGTTGACATAATTTATTTACTTATTCATTAGGAATAAAATATAATGGTTCAATATATGGAACATTAGAATTTTAAATATGAAGATTTGTATTTTCAAAAGTTTTCATATAAAGATTAGAATATGCACTAAAAAAATTGTGTGACATATCATTATGTATATTATTATTATCATTCATACAATACAACCCTTCCACTCATTATGTATATTATTATCATTCTTATATTATGTATATTATTATTAGATTTTATATCTATTCAAATTTTTTTCCCCGCTCCGCTTGTTCCACCTATTCAAATTTTCTTAATCGATCTATTCAAATTTTTTTTCCCACTATGCGCTTGTTCGACCTTTGCGCCTTATTTCCCATGATTCAATTCTTCCCTATGATGCCTGTTTTTTTCTAGATTCTTGTAGAAGCATGGACGCTCTGAAACCCTAAAGCGGCCACAATCCATTAATAACTTGAAAGCCATAGTAGCTGGTGGAGATATTTCGAGTTTTGTTGATGTTCAGAAATCTGTGGGAGATCTGAAGAGAAATCGATCATGGAAGAATGCTCTCTTCTTCTGGAAGAATCAAATTGGTATTTCCCTTGTTTTACCCCATTCAAATTTGCTATTTTCTTCTACGCTATATTGGTTATGAGATATAGATGGTTGTAGGTTTGAATTTATGCACTCTATATTTTGTGGGTTTGTTCAAATTATATCTTTTATTTTAAGTTGAACTACTTCACATAATCAGTTGGAAGTAAACTCTGACCTAGATACAATCATGTCCTCTGATCCAGAAACAATCATCTCCTCTGATCCAAAAATGACTCAATCTGCAGAAGATCAATCCCTAGAAATGCCAATAGTGCCACAGTTTGTATCATTGACCGAGGAACAACAAACTCTATTAAGCAAGGAGGCATTCACTCGTATAATTGAAACCTACAGGTAAGCTAATGGTGTAGGGGGCAGGGATTTGTGATGTTCACTGCTTGCATGATTAATTGCTCAGGTATATGCTCATAAAGTTTTTTATCAATAGTATGTATGAATTGCTTTAGAGATACTGGAATCTGACTTTGCCTCGTCATCAATGTTTGGCTTTAATGATTGCATTCTGAACTTTCAAAAGCCTCTTTATAAAGGCAGTTTTTTATCAAGTCAAGACATCATTTCCCCATTACTGTTTTATATTAAATTTCTTCTGTGATTGAGAAAATTTGCAAGGTTGAATGTTATAATTTATTATTCATAAGTGTCAAAAAGTTGTTATTTTAAGTGGAAACAAGATAAAGCTTGGATAGGATACACAAAACACTCACAACAGATGAATATAGAAATTTTGACAAAAAATATTTCCAGAAATAGTGTTCAGACATATTTCCATTCAAAGATGGAATCCTTAGAAATGTTTCCTGTGCAATAGCCATCACATATTAATTGAGTTGATTTGTCTGCATGATTTTTCATTTTTTATTTTTCACATTGGATTCTTGTGACTTGAAATATTTATGCTCTGCGTAAAACCATGATGAATTTTTCTAATGTGGTTTGAGCTAGGTATAGAGAGTCATGCCCTACTGCAAAAAAAGTTTAATTGTTTAATATGTTACAATAATCTGATCAAATATTAGCCCATCAGATTCAATTTTGCTAGTGTGTAGTTCAAGATGTAGGAAACATGGGTGTTTAGTTGCCTGGTTGTGGTAATTTTTTGGGCTCTTTTTCAAATTCAGGACAATAAAACGTGACAAATTTTGTTATTGAAGGATAATTAGGAAAACACTAATACGGTAATACCTCCTCTACAAATGAAAAGTGATTCTTCAATAAATTAGTTTCTACACTAAATCCTTGTACAAAAGATTCTTACTGAAGTGCCTGCTTGCACCATTACTGATTCTAACACCTTTCACTCAAAATAATGTCACCTTATTATATGACATCTACAACCAACCACATTAACATAGTAGTCAAGCAAGGGTGTCGACTGCCTCACATTCTTTGGACTTCATATTTATGGACGAGAGTTTCTCATTTCAAAATCCATGGGTGGTAAAGGTGGAGGCCCTCTATGGGATCTCCATTTCACTATTTTTTGATAACATTGTCCATCTATTTCACGAATCCAAAAACAAAAGTACATTTTGAGCTCATTCTGGGATGAAAATGGTCTTCAAGTCCACCTTGCAAACACAAAAGCATGTAAGTAGTCTCACCTTCTTTTCAAGGATAGCAGGTAGAAATGGTGACATCCGAGTCTTTCCTTTGAAGGCTATTATTTGGTTCATATTTTAACTTGTTTTTGACATTTGTATCAATTTTGAACAGAGGATTGCAACATTAACAAGCTTGGAGAGACGATGTTTCCAACTTCAGTTTTAGGATATTCACGCTAAGTTCTGGTTTCTTGACACCATGGTGATTCATTCTCTCCTTGTTTGCAAGGTTTGGAGTTTGGAGCCCATACCTACAAAAAAAAAGTCACGAATCAATTGAGAGAGGTTACTCATTACTATTCTCTCATTTATGGCAAACATTGTTGTAATAAGGCCCACTTAAATTGCAAGGCCATTTCCTTTTCCTCATGAAATCATCCTCCATATCTTGAAGGTTGAAATAGAATATTGCAACATACACTGCTTCATTTTTCTTTTTTTAATTTTGTAGGACATTAATAAACCATTGAAAATCTGAGGCTTCTCACATAGTTAAAAACTCTAAGGTACCGAGAGATACGTTAAGAAATATTTCTATGTGTTTCTTGTCTTAAAGAGAAGAACATATTCACTACTGGTTCCACCTATTGAAGATCCAGGATCTGTGTTTCTACAGATCCAGGTTGTTGGCAAGGGGATCAGACCCAGGTTTCAAGCTCCCTAGCCAACAAAACCCCATAAGCATTGACACTTAAAATCTCCAGAGGCTAGATAAGGTCTCACCCAAGACACTTACAGGAATTGCAGAACCATCTGATGATGATTCTGTGCAAAGGATGAAGCACTTTAGATTCTAGAATGTCAAAAATAAAACCATTATCTTTCTATATCCCGGGCAATCCCAGCACAAGGTCCAATTCCATAGTGATGTCAACCCAAGGTCCTGTTGTAGCCTCTACAACGCCCTCCAAAAAACCCCACTTAAAATTTTTTTTGGAGCCCCTTGAACTTAAAGAAAAACCAAGTAAAGAGTCTGGAAGGCCAAGTCGCAAAGTCGCAAAACTCCATTTTTAGAAAACTGCGACTTTGCGACCTTGCGACCCTGCGACCTAAAGGTCGCAAGGTGGAAAAACTCAACTTTTAAGGAAAAATGCGACTTTGCGACATTGCGACCCCGTGACCTAAAGGTCGCAAGGTCGCAAAACTCAACTTTTAAGGAAAACTGCGACTCTGCGACCTTGCGACCCCGCGACCCACGGGTTGCAAGGTCGCAAGGTCGCAAAACTCAATTTTTCCGGAAAACAACGACCCCGTGACCCACAGGTTGAGGTCGCAAGGTCGCGAGGTCGCATATCTCTCTAATCGCTCAAATTGTGACCTTGCGACCTCATTAAATGCCCGCACGTGCGACCTTTTTATATAAAGGAGGTCGCTAGGTCGCATTTTTCATATGCTGTGGATAGAAAGAAAAAAAAAACGGCTCTGACAGGTCGACTGGCACACGATTTTCCCGGGTAAGTTGCCTTTCCCCTCCTGTTGTTTCCTTCTTGGTCATTCTTGCTAAATCCCAGGCACCCTTAGCCTTTAAATTGTACATTTGCTTCAACCACTGGCTATTTTTCTTACTCAGGGTTTTTGTTCTGATTCCTGTTTCTCCCCACTGTGCCCACTGTGCTCAAAATCATCACCATTGATGGTCTTGGCTTTCATGGCTACTTCCCTACTCCCAAAGCTATCCCTTGACTCCATCTTGACCCATTTGGTTTTGCATTATGCCAGTTAAGGGGAAAACCACTTCATGCCGCGCGCGCCCAAAACCCTCGGGGAAGCCCTAGCGCGACCTGCGACCCCGCGACCTAGTCGCAAGGTCGCAGTTTCCAAATTGTTCGAGATTTGCGACCCCGCGACCCAGTCGCAAGGTCGCAAGGTCACATTCTCACGGTTTTCAAACATTTGCGACCCCGCGACCCAGCGACCTAGTCGCAAGGTCGCAAGGTCGCATTTTCATACTTTTTCACGGCTTGCGACCCTGCGACCCTGCGACCCAGTCGCAAGGTCGCAAGGTCGCATGTTGGCCTTTTTCTCTCAATCTGCGGGCCAGTAGACCTTTGTTTCAATTTTGCTTGTGTCCCAGCTAAAATCATTGATAAACTGTAAATTGGTCTTTTATCATCATGTCGTTCTTATCATGCGATTCTTTCATGAATATGACAGGTGAACTTGAAGCAGATGCAAAGTGTATACCTGTTCTCTCGGATTCTAGCGACATGGCACCCCTAGTGTCCCAAAAGAAAGACAAGCACGTGGCAGTGGAAGAGGTGGAGATGGACATACCAGTATCCCCACCCCCGATATACAGAGATACCCTTTGTACATTTGCAAAAGGGGCCAGCATGCGATGGTACCAAGTGTACCATGAGTTTGCCATAACGGAAGCGGAATTTCCAGAAGACCTCCCGGATCGGGAGGTATACTTAAAAGTAAAAAGGTCCAAGCTGCATCTTGCAGGTGCTCATCCGACCATATTTCCATGTCCCGAAATGATAGACTAGATCATACAAAAAACAGATCCCAAGAAGTTCGTGATCTGAGACAGCGAAGGCAAGGCTTTCGCAACGCTCGTAGGCTCAGACACCCATGTTTAGTACTCTTTGCCTCAACAGGAAGAAAACTTTACAGAAGAATGGGCTCTCGCCCATGCAGTCCCTGTAGTCGACACTATCAGGCAGTGGTGGGCGGAGCTCGACAAATTTAAAGTCAAGAAAGACCAAGAATATCCGGTGGCCAGCCTGAGAAAAGTATATAAATTAGTAGCCGCCATGCTTTGCAGATTGTATGGGCGGCCCGTCGCCACTACCTTCAATGGCACACGGGCTACTATCATGGAATATGTAACGGTGTATGGCACCCATTTCAACTGGGCTAGTATACTGATGACCTCAATGCATACAAACTTGTCCTCAGCAATGGCCCCAGAGAAAGGAATGCCTTCTGAGTTCTATATAGCCTCTTATCTATTGGATGTCATTTGTGAAAGGCTGCATTTTGAGGGATGGGCACATAACTGGGATCCCACGCAGACCTGTGCAATCCATCTACAAACCAAAGTGTTCTGGGAATCTAGGTATAAGCAGGACATAGAACCAATTTCTCAAATATTCATCCCTGCCCTATTCAGGAAATTATTCGGCCAGGACGCCCCTTGCATGTCTTGGCGAGCCAGGGAAACTCTAGGCCAATTGGCGCATTGGTTTCCGTTCACTGGATATACTTTCATCCAAGTCTTCGGCTCGTTCAAGGTACCACATGCTATGCCTCACTTCGTTATAGACAAGATGCTCCTACAAGAGGTATGTTACCAAATGTCCTCGGGTTTCTCCAGTGTCCTGTCCAAAGGTAAGAAGAAGCCCTGGCCCGCGCTACCCCTCACTATCGGTGCATACACAATTAAATATTTCAGAGAAGTAGGGGCTAAAGGAGAAGAGATTAAAAGTTATCGCCTAAGGAATTTAGAGTACCGAACATACAACCCGGAGAGGATAGTTCCCGAACACTGCAAGAAGGCCAAATTCAAATGGAACTACCAGCATGTAGGACGCCCAGAAGAAGATGAGAGAAGAAACTGGTATAATGCAGATAGAAAACTCACTCCGGGGGCGGACTCTGGCCAAGAGGATCCGGATGTTCAAAGTTTGGAGGACAGGAGTTGTAATTTAGGAGGTGCTTCTTCCTCTCTAGCTAAAAAGCCCCGGACCAGCACAGGGCCTGACACCTCTTCCCAACAGAAAGAATCAGAGGCCAAAGAACAACAAGAGAGAGAAAAGAAGATAAAAGAGGATGAGGAGAAGCGCAAGAAGAGTTCAAAGGCAGATCAGAAGAAGAAATAGGCCGAGGAGGCCATGAAGGAAAAGCAAGAAAAGGAGGCGCAGGCCGCAGCAGAACAGGCACTCAAGAAAGAGCTTGAAAAAGCAGAAGCTGAACGCCAAAATAAAGCAGACCAAGCTGCTACAGCCGAGCGAAAGAGGAAAGACGAAATAGAAGCAGCGGTAGAAGCGGAACGCAAGGGGAAGGAAGAGCATGAGAAGGCGAAAGCCAAGCGCCAAAAAAGGTAAGAAGAGGAAAAGAAGAAGAAATATGAGGAGGATGAATTGATAGAAGACATCGAGATGTCTCCCCTCGAAGTACCTCTAGGCGGTACAGGAACCATGCTCTCCGATGTTAATTCCCCCCAGGGGCAGGAGGAGGAGGTCTTCGACCTCACCAGGCTCACATTCGACCAATTCTCTTTCAAAATCCGGCAAGAGAAGAGAAGGTCCCTAGCACAAAGTCCTTCTGTCGCATCCACGGTTGCAACTGAAAAAGACATAGTCCTTGATACTAGGACTAATCCCGTGATGATAACATCGGCAGGCACGGCTTTCATCGCGGCCACGGAAGAAAATGTCACCAGAATGAGTAGAGAAATAATTTCTCTACAAAACGGACTACGAGCAGCGGAGCAACGGGAGAAGAAGGTGAAACAGGAGAGGTTGACATTGGAAAAAGAGATGCAACAACTCTGGAACAAGGCTCCCCCAGTCAATGAAGTTCCACTTGCCGTTTTAAAAGAATGCGATGTATTAGAGGCAACCATGAGGCAGGTGTATGGGGAAATGTTCACCATAAAACAAATAGTTGCCCCATTAGTAAGAGCACGAGCAGAAACTAAGCAGAAGCACGAGCAGCTCAAGGAAGCCTCAGCTGCCTTAGATAAAATGATGAACTAGACAGTACAATACCCTCAAGTTCCCAAGAATTTTCCTAAGAAGGATTAGATTCATACACAAGATGCCAAAGTCCAAATCTGGATGAAGATGCAATCCAAGGACAAGCTATCCAAAGATTTGGACAAAGTAATGTCTTCATACGACCACCTGATCAGCGGCATAAACTCAAAGCACACTCTCCACCACATTCCTTCGCTAGGGGCATTGGACGAAAGTAAGACCTGGGAGCAAGTAGATCAGGAAATCCAGTCATTCCTGCAGCCTATCAAGCAAGCTGCTGCCGCCCCTGAGGTCGCTGCATCACAAGAAAATCTGGGTCAGTTTCTTGTCGCGCCAGTACGGATTTACACCAAGCTCACCTCCCTTTCAAACCAGATCTCACAAAAGAAGGAAACTCTAATCCCGAATTCTTTGGAGTGCATGCATCGGTTGAAAGAGGAGGTCCCTCTAGTCTCTCCCATAGCAGCAGAATACCAGACCTGGCAGGCTTTCCTCAAAGGAAAGCATATTGATGTTCCTAATCTCTCTATTGCGCACCCATCTCCATGACTCAGTGTCAGTAGGTCGCAGGTCGCACTGCTCACTAGGTCCCAGGTCGCAATGCTCACTAGGTCGCAGGTCGCACTGCCAAATAGGTCGCAAGTCGCACTCACTACCTAGGTCGCAGGTCGCAATTTTCTCCCAGGTCGCAGGGCAACTCAACCGGCGTTCAGGCGAAGAGTCAGGGAGCCCAAAGAGAAATTTTGATCTATAAAACCCCCTCCGGGGAAAGTGCATGGGATCTTGTTTTTTGGGACTTAAAAGCTACATAGCATTGTATTTGAAGATAACACTCTTTTGGCATATGAATACAAATACCTTTTGAAACTCCTTTTGGATCTGATGTGTTTTGCTTGGTGAACACTACGAGTATTTCTTTACAGTTTCAGAACATCTTTTGATTAATGAGACTGCACTCTTTAATGGCATCATTTATGCATCATGGTTACCTGTATGTGTGTTAATGGTGTTCGGATTAATTGCTTGCTAAATGGATGTTAGTGACTTTGTTTATTAGCATTTCATTTTATCTTTCAGAAAGTAATGGGGAATCTCGCCTAAATAACTGTTTCTTTTGTGGTCAGAATCGCCTACAAGCATAACCCCAAAGATGTGTTGTTGACAACATTTCCTTCGGCGTGTATGCTTTATTATCTATCTTGCTACGTGTAGTGTTATATACATGTTTAATGCATCAACCATGTATTTTGTATCATGTGAATAAGTGTGCATCCACAGGTTCGAGCAAGTTCTTTTGAGACCAAAGGGAAGGTGACTGAAGCAGTAGCCGGACCCACACCCCGGACGGGATCCCTTTCTACCGGGGAGATCCCCTACTGTTGGCCGGACGATTTTCCCCGTCAAAAAAATTGGCGCTAGAAGGAGGGTCTGAATGGCAGCCTCCCAGCATACAACCAACATTCCATCACAAAATCCCCATGGAGAGGTCATAAACAACGAACCTATCCCTCCATTGGAACATATTCCAAGGGTGGAGATGTCGTATTATGAAATTACCCACGCACAGTTGAGAGCCTTGCGCCCAGCCGCCCGCAATCTCCTCAGGGATTTGAGATATGCCCCAATCATGCAATTCTTGTCCCATAATAGAACCCCGACTGAAAACACCACTCGTAATGGTGCCTTGGTGAGCACCGTGCCCGAGTTGGTGAATCTCATGCTTGAAGACCTCGCCGCCGCTGCTCAGCGTGACAAACCAATCCCCGAACTCCAAGAAGGCGATGAGGAAGAATTTGGTCCCACCGAACCTTTTCCCGACCCTCAGCCCAACCAAGCCCAACTGAACAATAACCAAGCACGCCCCCCACCTGGGGAAGGTGAGGAGGATAGAGGCCGAGGGAATGAAGGTGACAGAAATAGAGCCCGCAGAAATGAAGGCAAGGGAAATAGAGCCTGCCGGACTGGAGGTAGAGGAGATAGAGGCCGAGGCCAAGGAAACCGTGCCAACAACCGTCACCCAATCCAAAATAGGCCGCCTGTCCACAACTGGGGATATCTTAGAGACTTTCCCTACCGTGAAAGATATCAAGATGAACATTCTCGCCATGAGGGAGGACCATCGGTGTCAGGTTCAGGGGGTGAATCTGAGCATGAGTTTAGGCACCACCAGCACGCTAGGAGGGTGCAACCCCTAGCCTGGATGGCCCAGTCACCATTAAATCTTTTGGGCCCACCCCACGACTTGCCTAGGCACCCGGAGAAACACCTCCCCAAGTTTGATCCCGAGAAAGGCACCTAGGCTGAGGATCATATAAGCAGCTTCTATCTTTCTCTGCAAATCATGAGGGTTCAGTCAGATGACGTTGCTTGCTGTCTGTTTCCGCATACTCTTGAAAACAAAGCAGCCACTTGGTACCGCTCCCTCCCAAGTGCCTCCATCACGTCGTGGGACCAGTTTCGACGTGCTTTCTTGCAGAAATTTTCAAAGGACAAAACCCCTTCCATGCTCCTCACAGAGTTAAGCACCATTAAGTGTCACAAGAAAGAGAAGGTGAGAGACTTCAATCAACGCTTTGCTACCATAATACAAAAGTTTTCCCCAAACTTGGCATTGGAGGACTCTATTACCATTGACTATTATACAAAATCTCTCCCTAGGGATATCGCTGTCTTCGTGAAACGCGAAGCTTGGCCCACACTTGCAGCCAACTACGCAGCCACCTTCACTGTAGAAAGAGACATGATTTATATAGGAGCCATCGATCAAGAGGGGAGAGATGACCACAAACCAATCGTGAAAAGAGGTCAGTCCGCCACAAACAAAACCACAGATAAGGATAAGGATGCTTTTGACTTTGAGGGTATAGCGAAGACCCTCAAGCTATTAACAAATGAAGTCTCTAATCTTAAGAGGAAGGGTATAGAGTCCACAACTAGTGCCAAGGCGCCTAAGCCCTTCTTCAGAAAGAGCAACCCCAACACCAGCCGACCTCCGTCTAACCCGAACACTGTTTTGAATGTTGAAGAGATAGGAAAAGATAACTTCTGCTCCTTCCACCAGGCTGCCCACTCTATGAAAACATGCCCCCAGTGAATTGGCAGCATGACTGCAGTGGTAAACCAGCTTCTGGATGATCAAACCCCAGGGGACACGGGGGAGGATGATGTTTCAGACCACGATGAAGAGTTTCCCACAGATGAAGAACCAGCATCCTCAGTTCTTGCATTCGATGTCATCCGAGGGGACAACCATCCTAAAATCACTGATATCAACATGGCAGAAAATCCTAAGACCCCACCTGTAAGAAACTACAGCCTTAGGAGTAAAGGACCGGTCCCTGAACCATCCTTTGAGGAGAAGAAAAGGGCTTTCTTAAGGAAAATTCTGCCTCCAAGGAATGAACAACAAGCTACCCCTAAGAAGCCCACAAATGACAATACCCGAGCAAATCCAAAAATCAAGCTCCCCATGGGTTCCACCACAACCACTACCGAACCCAGTCCCCAATCTGATTCCACATACAACATTGTAGAGGACATGAAGAAAACCAGAGCTAACATATCCCTCTACGAGCTTGCTCACATCACGAATCAACGAGAACTCATTCTTAAAGCCTTCGCCAATACCTCAGCTACTAAGCCTGTGAGCAACACTTCCGCGCAACCTAGTCCAAGTGTTCAGTCCATCGTAAATGCCATCAATGCAAATTCCAAGGGGTCTACTCCTCCTTTCCTCCTGTCTTTTGAGATCTTCAACTTCAACGTCCATAACTGTCTAGTCGACTCCGGTGCCTCCACGAATGTCATGCACCTATCTATTTGTAAGAAGTTTAACATTCGCCCAAAGAAAACTGACGCAAGTATCATTCAACTTGACAGATCTCAAGTGCCAGTCGTAGGAGAAATGAATAACGTCATCATCTGCCTCTCGTCCGATTCTAGAGTCCACCAATGCATCAAAATTGTAGTTGTGGACATTCTGGAAGCCTACGGCCTATTACTTAGTAGGGACTGGTCCAGCAAGCTGCAAGGATATTTCGCCACTGACTGGTCCCACCTTTGGCTGCCTTACAAGGGCCGGAATAACCAAATCAGGGTCGAAAGTGAGCCTTATATGAAACATACTGTAACTGATTTGGATGCTCCTAATGAACCCATCAGTTTTGCTCAAGAGGAGCTTGGCATGTGCTTCTTGGAAGCCATTTTTGGATGTTATCACCCTCCTCAATCTCCAGTAGATCCCGAGACCCAGTCTGAATTAACACTCTTCGTAGAATATCAATCCACTCCCGTCTCACACCAAGCTAAAGTCCCCCCCAACCTACAGCCCCAAAGGAGCTAGAAAACGATGTATGGACCCTGTACTATGACAGTTCCAAAACTTTTGACGGAGCTGGTGTGGGTTGCATCTTGCTAGACCCTCAAAAGAACAAATTCTTGATATCCTGTAGGCTTGAGTTCCAATGCACAAAAAATATTGCGGAATATGAAGCTCTAATCCTCGAACTCAAGAAGGCATTAGATTTAAAGGTAAGGTGCTTACGAGTTATTGGAGATTCCGAGATTATCACCCGGCAGGTATGCAATACCATTCATTGTTTGTCTCCGCATTTGAAGGCTTATCAACAAGAGGTATGGCGTCTTATATCTACTTTTGATGCTTTTGGAATTACATCTGTTCTTAGAATGCACAATGCAACAGCTGATACTCTGGCTAATGCTGCTGCTAGATTTACCCCTTTGAGGGACGGTTTTTCTATTGAAGTTGTATATAGACCCTCAGTGCCAGATAATGTCACTAATTTCCGCATTTTTGATAATTATCAACAGATATTGGAGTTTATGCTCAACACTGAAGTATTCAAAGACGCGGCGATTGATGAGGCGGATCACGACCAAGCCTTGCAAGAAGAGCATGACAAACGTAAGGAAAACCCCATGCCTAAGGGAACAATATCACTTGAAAAGCTCTTCGACCTGCAAAGCCGGTTCCGTGGCCCCCCAAATACCAAGGTACAAAGTTCTATTTTGGCACATCGGCAAGTAAATTTGGGATCAGAGGAGGACCCGAAGTTCATTAACCTCGGGAAAGAGTGTACCAATGAAGAGACGCAGGCATTCACCCAACTATTTCGGAAGTATCGAGACGTATTTGCTAGGACGTATAATGATTTACGTACGTACTATACTCGGATTATTCAACACGTCATACCCATGAAGGAAGGTGTGAAGCCATTCCAACAAAAGCTCAGGAAAGTACACCCTAGTTTGGAACCAATGATCCTGAAAGAACTCAAGAAGTTGTTGGACGCACGCATTATTTTTAAAGTTCGTCACTCCACATGGGTATCAAATTTGGTCCCGGTACGGAAGAAGTCTGGTGAGATCTGCTTATGTGTAGATTTCCGAAATTTGAATCAAACCTCGAACAAAGACAATTACCCAGTGCCACCTATGGAACAAATATTGCAAGCTGTGTCTGGATCTGAGATGTTCTCTTTGTTGGATGGATTCTTCGGTTACAACCAGGTGCTGGTAGCCAAACCGGACAGATTGAAAACTACCTTTCGGACCAAATGGGGAACATTCGCTTTCAGGCGCATGTCTTTTGGATTGATTAACGCGGGGGCAACTTTCCAACGAGCCATGGATATAGCTTTTCGTGGTTTGATAGGTCAAAGCGTGGTAGTCTATTTGGACGACGTCACTGTGTTTTCAAAACACCGGGGCGATCATTTACGCCACCTCAAACAAATCTTCGAGAGGTGCAGGAAGTACGGGATTTCTCTGAACCCGAAAAAGAGCATTTTCGCTGTGGCAGAAGGGCACTTGCTAGGCAACATTATTACAAAGCAGGGCATTTTAGTAGATCCAGAGCGGGCTAAAGCTATTGCCCAGATTTCCCCCCCGAGCAGTAAGAAAGCAATGCAATCTTTCCTGGGAAAAATCAATTTTGTCCGCAAGTTCATATCGTATTTCGCCCAGATAGTTAGACCTTTACAGGGGATGATAAAAAAGAATGCGATGTTCAAATGGAACCCGCCAGAGAAGGATGCGTTCGCCAAAATAAAGCAAGCCATAGCTGAAGCACCATCCATTCAAAGTCCGGACTTTAGCAGAGGCTTCATCCTATATACTTTCGCTTCAGATTCTTCACTTGCAGCTGTCCTCACATAGAAAGACGGCAACAATGACGAGTGGCCCATTTCCTTCATGAGTACTGGTTTACAAGGAGCTGAATTAAACTACCCTGAAATCAAGAAGCAAGCCTATGCGGTCTACAAAGCAGTCAAGCATTTCAGACCCTACATCTTAAAAAACCACGTCACGGTTTTCGTTCCACATACAGTGGTCCGCTCATTGTTTGTGTAGCAGGAGCTAGGCGAGAGGCGAGGAAATTGGGTGACATGCCTGCAAGAGTATGATTTGGAGTTTAAGCCAGCACACACCATTAAAGGACAAGATTTATGTCAAATGGCTGTGGAGGCGGCAAGTTCCCATGGAGTTGAGCAAGAGTGCTGGGACCAAGAGATCGATATGTACCAGAGCGACCATGTGCCTCAGCTGAGTAGCCCCTCTTGGTACTCGGACATTTCAGGATACCTAGCCCAGGGTGCTCTAGACCCCGCTCTAACTGCCCGGCAGAAACGCGCGATAAGACTCAAAGCGGCATCTTACCAGCTGATCCATGGGAAACTTTTCAAGAAACATTATGATGGGGTCATGTTACACTGCTTAGAACATAATGAAGCATAGAAAATCTTGACTGAGCTACACGATGGACCAGTTGGGGGTCATTTTGCTGGGGATACCACCGCCCATAAGATAATGCGCACAGGATACTATTTTCCAACCCTTTTCAGAGATGTGCATGCATATGTCCGGAAGTGCATCCAGTGCCAGAAGTTCGCAAACCGAGAAGCGCGGCCAGCCGCCCCCTTAATATCGGTAGCAGTAGAAAAACCTTTTCAACAGTGGGGCTTGGACGTCATTGGAGAAATCATACCTCACTCCTCCAAACAACACCGGTACATTCTTACATCTACCAATTATTTTACCAGGTGGGTCGAAGCAGCACCTTTACGCCAAATCAATGATCAGGAGGTAATAGAATTCGTCACTCGTTCCATCATCACCAGGTTTGGCGTTCCAACTTCCTTGGTTTTTGATAATGCAACTTATTTTTCATCTTTTAAATTATGTGATTTTGCCCTGGAAAACAGGATCGTTCTTAAACATTCGGAAAATTACTATCCCCAAGGAAATGGGTTAGCTGAGTCAACCAATAAAAATCTGATCCGCATCATTAATAAGACCCTGCTATCCCACCAGTGCAACTGGCACAACACCCTCCACAATGCACTTTGGGCCGACAGGGTCATGCCCAAGTCCTCCCTAGGCACCTCTCCATATTTTCTCGTGTATGGAAAAGAAGTTGTTCTTCCTCCCCATTAATCTCTCCCTGCCCTTCACTTGTCCCAAGAATGTCATGGTACACCATGCCCTACATTGCAAACTCGAATTGACACCCTACTGAAGTTGGAGGAGGAAAGACAAAGAACCTGGGAAAAGTTCGCCATCCACCAAAGCCGAATCAAGAGATGGTTTGATAGAAAATCCGCAGGAAATAAAAAATTTGAGGTAGGAGACCTGGTCCTAAAATGGGATAAAGCTCACGAAGAAAAAGGAAAACATTCTAAGTTCCAAGCACTATGGACAGGTCCTTTCCAAGTTAAAGAAAAATTAGGTTCCCATACGTTTAGACTGCAAACCCTTGAGGGAAGAGTTGAGGTCCTCCCGGTAAACGGCCATGACCTCAAACATTATTTCACCTAGCAGCCCTTGAAAGGCTATTTTATCCTTGTACCATGGTTTCCGTTTCATCCCTTTTGAAAACCAAAAAAAAATAAAAAATAAAACGGAAGGTCTTGTCAAAACTACGCATTTGGTACACTGCAGTAGGTTTTATGCTGATGGAAGGCCTTTTTCGATAGTCACAAAGGTGGAAAATGCTTGCTTGTTACCTGCACCTAAAGGCAACATATGATCTAGCTCAAGTCATCAAGCGGGAAGCCCACCTAGCAAGTTTGAGAGGGTGTCTGCAAAAGAAAGTGCAATGCAGTGGTAACTAGATCGGAAGGGAAAAGAGGTACTCTATGCTACGACAGGGTATCCGGGAAAAACCAAAGTCTTCATACCAGACCAGGAACAACCTCTCTGCAAGCAAAATAACTCGGGATCCCTCATCCGCCCAGGAAAAATTTCCCATCTCAAATAAGTGCCACGAGCACCTCTAAATAAGTGCCTTAGGCACATTTAGAATAAGTGCAATAGCACACTAATAAAGGGTAAAGGATTGAGAAAGGCTTCCTGTGCAGAGAGGTGATGTAACGACTCTGCCGGGGTACTGACCAGGCTCACTGGCAGCAGAGCAACGTTGACGATTCCTAGGCAGTGACTCCGCCGGGACCGAGAGGTTCGCTGGCAGCGGAGCAACACGATGAGGACAAAATAATCGTACCGGACCCTGTAGCTGCCTAAAGTCCTCCAACCCTTTCGGTCCAGAGACCTGACGAGATAAATTTTGGTTAACCATCACCCGAACAAGCCAGCAGATTAAGCAACCTAGCAAGGTGCCAAAAGGCTAGGAAATGTTGACCGTAAGGTAAAAGAAACAGCCAGCAAAGGCCCCTCCCTCCCCCTCCAAGGCTAACCATCGGCATAGACTCTGAGTTCGTCCAGTGAATCGCCATTTTTTGTAGCCTCTACAACACCCTCCAAAAAACCCCACTTAAAATTTTTTTTCGAGCCCCTTGAACTTAAAGAAAAACCAAGTAAAGAGTCTGGAAGGCTAAGTCGCAAAGTCGCAAAACTCCATTTTTAGAAAATTGCGACTTTGCGAACTTGCGACCCCGCGACCTAAAGGTCGCAAGGTCGCAAAACTCAAATTTTAAGGAAAACTGCGACTTTGCGACCTTGCAACCCCGCGACCTAAAGGTCGCAAGGTCGCAAGGTCGCAAAACTCAACTTTTAAAAAAAACTGCGACTCTGCTCAAATTTTTCGGAAAACCGCGACCCCGCGACTTTGCGACCCCGCGACCCACAGGTCGCAAGTTCATGAGGTCGCATATCTCTCTAATCGCTCAAATTGCGACCTTGCTACCTCATTAAATGCCCGCACGTGCGACCTTTTTATATAAAGGAGGTTGCTAGGTCGCATTTTTCATATGCTGCGGATAGAAAAAAAAAAAAAAAAACGGAGGCATAATGAGTCGGGGAGCACGATTTTCCGGGTAAGTTGCCTTTTCCCTCTATTTGTTTCCTTCTTGGTCATTCTTGCTAAATCCCAGGCATAGCCTTTAAATTATACATTTGCTTCAACCATGGCTATTTTTCTTACTCGGGGTTTTGTTCGGATTCTGTTGTTTCCCCCCACTGTGCCCCATTTGTGCTCAAAATCATCACCATTCTTTGGTCTTCGGCTTTCGTGGCTGCTTCTCCCCAAGCTAGCCCTTGACTCCATCTCTTGGCCCATTTGGTTTGCATTATGCAGGTTAAAGGAAAACCACTTCTGGCCGTGCGCTCAAAACCCGGGAAGCCCTGGCGTGACCTGCGACCCCGCGACCTGAGTCGCAATTCCTCAGGTCACGATTTCCAAATTGCTCCAGATTTCGACCCCCGACCACTGTGACCAGTCTTAGGGTTGCTGGAGTCGCAAGGTCGCATTTTCACGGTTTTCAAACATTTGCGACCCCGTGACCCAGCGACCTAGGTCACAAGGTCGCAAGGTCGCATTTTCCTACTTTTTCACGGTCTGTGACCTAGCGACCCTGCGACCCAGTTGCAAGGTTGCAAGGTCGCATGTTGGCTTCTTTTTCTCAATCTGCGACCCTGCGACCCAGTAGACCTTTGTTTCAATTTTGCTTGTGTCCCAGCTAAAATCATTGATAAACTGTAATTGGTCTTTTATCATCATGTCGTTCTTATCATGGGATTCTTTCATGAATATGACAGGTGAACTTGAAGCAGACGTAGACTGTAGACCTGTTCTCTCGGATTCTAGCGACATGGCACCCCAGTATCTCGGAAGAAAGACAAGCACGTGGTAGTGGAAGAGGTGGAGATGGACGTACCAATATCCCCACCCCCAATATACAGAGATACCGTTTGTACATTTGCAAAAGGGGACAGCATGCAATGGTACCAAGTGTACCATGAGTTCGCCATAACGGAAGCGGAATTTCCAGAAGACCTCCCGGATCGGGAGGTATACTTAAAAGTCAAAAGGTCCAAGTTGCATCTCGCAGGTGCTCATCCGGCCATATTTCCATGTCCCGAAATGATAGACTGGATCATACAAAAATCAGATCCCAAGAAGTTCGTGATCTGAGACAGCGAAGGCAATGCTTTCGCAACGCTCGTAGGCTCGGACCCCCATGTCTACTACTCTTTGCCTCAACAGGAAGAAAACATTATAGAAGAATGGGCTCTTGCCCATGCAGTCCCCGTAGTCAACACTATCAGGGAGTGGTGGGTGGAGCCCGAAAAATTTAAAGTCAAGAAAGACCAAGAATATCCAGTGGCCAGCCTGAGAAAAGTATATAAATTAGTAGCCGCCATGCTTTGCAGATTTTACGGGTGCCCCGATGCCACTACCTTCAATGGCACATGGGCTACTATCATGGAATATGTAACGGTGCATGGCACCCGTTTCAACTGGGCTAGTATATTAATGACCTCAATTCATACAAACTTGTCCTCGACATTGGCCCCAGATGAAGGAATGCCTTCTGAGTTCCATATGGCCTCTTATCTATTGGA
Organism: Pinus albicaulis; assembly: GCA_034641835.2. NCBI lineage: Eukaryota > Viridiplantae > Streptophyta > Pinopsida > Pinales > Pinaceae > Pinus > Pinus albicaulis. Next base: position 451,424,443 of record CM076569.1, on the reverse strand, counting down.
TGCCGTCTATGCAAGGCTGCATTTTGAGGGATGGGCACATAACTGGAATCCCATGCAGACCCGTGCAATTCATCTACAAACCAAAGTGTTCTGGGAATCCAGGTATAAGCAAGATATAGAACCAATTTCTCAAATATTCATCCCCGCCCTATTTAGGAAATTATTTGGCCAGGACGCCCCTTGTATGTCTTGGCGAGCCAGGGAAACTCTAGGCCAAGTGGCACATTGGTTTTCGTTCGCTGGATATACTTTCATCCGAGTCTTCGGCTTGTTCAAGGCACGTCATGCTATGCCTCGCTTCGTTATAGACAAGGTGCTCATACAAGAGGTATGCTACCAAATGTCCTCGGGTTTCTCCAGTGTCCTGTCCAAAGGTAAGAAGAAGCCCTGGCCCGTGCTACCCCTCACTATCGGTGCATACACAGTTAAAGATTTCAGAGAGGTAGGGGCTAAAGGAGAAGAGATTAAAAGTTGTCGCCTCAGGACTTTAGAGTACCGAACATACGACCCGGAGAGGATAGTTCCCGAACACTACAAGAAGGCCAAATTCAAATGGAACTACCAGCTTGTAGAACGCCCGGAAGAAGATGAGAGAAGAAACTGGTATAATGCAGATAGACAACTCGCTCCAGGGGCGGACTCTGGCCAAGAGGATCCGGATGATCAGATTTTGGAGGACAGGAGCTGTAAGTTAGGAGGTGCTTCTTCCTCTCTAGCTAAAAAGCCCCGGACCAGCACAGGGCCTGACACCTCTTCTCAACAGAAAGAAGCAGAGGCCAAAGCACAACAAGAGAGAGAAAAGAAGATAAAATAAGATGAGGAGAAGTGCAAGAAGAGTTAAAAGGTAGATCAGAAGAAGAAACAAGCCGAGGAGGCCAGGAAGGAAAAATAGGAAAAAGAGGCACAGGCCGCAACAAAACAGGCACTCAAGAAAGAGTTCGACAAAGCATAAGCTGAATGCCAAAAGAAATCAGACCAAGCTGCTGCAGCCAAGCGAAAGAGGAAATCCGAAATAGAAGCAGCGGCAGAAGCGGAACGCAAGCGGAAGGAAGAGCATGAGAAGGCGGAAGCCGAGCACCGACAAAGGGAAGAAGAGGAAAAGAAGAGGAAAAGAAGAAGAAAGATGAGGAGGATGAATTGATAGAAGAACCATGCTCTCCGATGTCAATTACCCCCAGGGGCAGGAGGAGGAGGTCTTCGACCTCACCAGGCTCACATTCGACCAATTCTCTTTTAAAATCCGGTAAGAGAAGAGAAGGTCCCTGGCACAAAGTCCTTCCGCCACATCCATGGTTGCAACTGAAAAATACATAGTCCTTGATACTAGGACTAATCGGCATACACTGCTTTCACTGCGGCCACGGAATAAAATGTCACCCGAATGAGTAGAGAAATCATTTCTCTACAAAACAGACTACGAGCAGCGGAGCAGCGAGAGAAGAAGGTGGAACAGGAGAGGTTGGCGTTGGAAGAAGAGGTGCAACAACTTCAAAACAAGGCTCCCCAAGTCAATGAAGTTCCACTTTCCGTTCTAAAAGAATGCGATGTATTAGAGGCGACCATGAGACAGGTGTATGGGGAAATGTTCACCATAAAACAAACAGTCGCCCCACTGGTAAGAGCACGAGCAGAAACTAAGCAGAAGCACGAGCAGCTCAAGGAAGCCTCAGCTGCCTTAGATAAAATGATGAAGTGGATAGTGCAATACCCTCAAGTTCCCGAGCATTTTCCTAAGAAGGATTGGATTCATACACAAGATGCCAAAGTCCAAATCCGGGTGAAGATGCAATCCAAGGACAAGCTATCCAAGGATTTGGACAAAGTAATGTCTTCATACGACCACCTGATCAACGGCATAGACTCAATGCACACTCTTCACCAAATTCCTTCGTTAGGGGGATTGGACGAAAGTAAGACCTGGGAGCAAGTAGATCAAGAAATCCAGTCATTCCTGCAGCCTATCAAGCAAGCTGCTGCCGCCCCCGAGGTCGCAGCATCACAAGAAAATCTGGGTCAGTTTCTTGTCACGCCAGTCCGGATTTATACCAAGCTCGCCTCCCTTTCAAGCCAGATCTCATAAAAGAAGGAAACTCTAATCCCGAATGCTTTGGAGTGCATGCATCGGTTGAAAGAGGAGGTCCCTCTAGTCTCCCCTATAGTAGCAGAATACCAGACCTGGTAGGACTTCCTCAAAGGAAAGCAGATTGATGTTCCTGATCTCTCTATTTCGCGCCCATCTCCATGACTGCCCAGTGTAGTAGAGTCGCAGTGCATTGCTCCCTTTAGGTCACAGTGCCAATGCTCACTAGGTCACTTGAGTCGTAGCGCCCAAATAGGTCGCAATCGCACTCACAAACGGCAGGGCAACTCAACCGGCGTTTAGGCGAAGAGTTAGGGAGCCCAAAAAGCAATTTTGATCTATAAAACCCCCCCCAGGGAAAGTGTATGGGATCTTCTTTTTTGGGACTTAAAAGCTACAGAGCATTGTATTTGAAGATAACACTCTTTTGGCATATGAATACAAATACCTATTGAAACTCCTTTTGGATCTGATGTGTTTCGCTTGGTGAACACTACGAGTATTTCTTTACAATTTTAGAACATCTTTTGATTAATGAGACTGCACTCTTTAATGGCATCATTTATGCATCATGGTTACATGTATGTGTGTTAATGGTGTTCGGATTAATTTCTTGCTAAATGGATGTTAGTGACTTTTTTTATTAGCATTTCATTTTATCTTTCAGAAAGTAAAGGGGAATCTCGCCATAAAGAACTGTTTCTTTTATGGTCAGAATCACCTACAAGCATAACCCCAAAGATGTGTTGTTGGCAACATTTCCTTCGGCGTGTATGCTTTATTATCTATCTTGCTACGCGTAGTGTTATATACATGTTTAATGCATCAACCATGTATTTTGTATCATGTGAATAAGTGTGCGTCCGCAGGTTCGAGCAAGTTCTTTTGAGACCAAAGGGAAGGTGACTGAAGCGGTAGCCGGACCCACAGCCCGGACGGGATCCCTATTCCAAACGGTTCAAGGTCTGATTGGGACTTTCTACCGGGGAGATCCCCTACTATTGGCCGGATGATTTTCCCCGTCAACAGGTCCATTTGGTACTAGCAAAAGCTATAAACTCTTATATTCTTCAAACTTCCTTTGGTAAATTGGCAAGTTGGACAAGATGGCACATTCCTATCCACATCCCTATGCATGTGATCTAAGCACGCATATGTAAGCTTATTGGAAAACTGAGGATTCAAAATGGTATATATGAATTACTATGAAAGTCATAGTCAAACTGTCAAATGTAGTTAGCAAACTAGTACATCCCAACGGACAAGAAACTGACAATATTAAATAAACAATATCGACAGATATCTCAAATAGTGCTCAATTGATATTGCAATATCAATTACAAATTTACAATACAATGTAGTTTCAGAGTGTTATACTGAATTTAGAGAATATTGGGCCACTGACTACGATCATAACTCTATGACTTATAAGACTAGAGATACCTTATGCAGAAAGGCATATGAAGGGTGTTCTGGAAAATTTAGTATGAACTTGTGAGACTGTGAGAGTGGAGATGTTTGACAGTCGATGTCAAGTTGTTGTAAGTTTAGTCTTGCTGATGTTCAATGCTTGAGAATGCAAGAGAGAGAGCCTGGGCATAAGGGATTCAAATGACGATGCAATAATTCCAATACAATAAACACATACAATATTTATAGGTGAAGAAGTTCTAACCATCAATTGCATCCATTGGCACTTCAATTGCATAACAGCTGGAAGTTGCAACAATTCATCATCTATGTTGTTTACTTACTGATTACTATGATGGAACTTGTCGTCGGATATGAAGGTTTGGTATTGCGACACTTGTAACATGGAACTTCAGCACTAGAAGAGGGACTTGGCAAGCAAGCTTGCTACAGCAGAATAAAAAATTAATGCTCTTGGAAAGCTCAATGAGGTATGCTGCTATAGACACACAAATACAAGTGGCTTTTTCAACATATATTATTCATTTGAAAGTCGATTCCAGTATGAATACATAGGGTTAACATTATAGTGATCATCGTGCTTTGTAAATGGTCTTGGTTAAAATTTACCATCGTTATATCAATATTATTATTAATCCTAGCGATGGAATTAACTGGAATTACACTCAAGCCATCTTTGAAGACAAAATTGACACTCTTCTTCACTCGCATATCCCGTTGTATGTATTGTATCCTTGGTGGCTACAGGGGGGCAGCTTGTCCACTAAATTCACTTCACTGTTTAAAGTAAGGGATGCACATCTCTCTGCCTCACCCAGCATGCTGAAAATAATGAAATTTCATAAAAAAATCATAAATATCAACAAAATAATATCAATGGAAATTCTTACTTTGGGGTTTTGCTTATATGTTTACTTCAGATGAGTAGATTTAGTTCAGTGTGGGCAATTCAGGTCACCATAAACTTTAGAGATGACTTGAACTCCATTGTGCATATTAAATGCTAACCTTGGTTAGGAAAATGTTATTGCTTAATTATTAACAAATGGATTCACCATGTCAATGGGATTTTCTAGAATTTCAGCACAAATTTTAAAATTCTAGATGCATAATTCTAGATTTAATGCAGTTAGTAATATTCATTAGGATTTCTAGATGGGTATTTCAATTTTCTTATAAATAACTACTTGACCACTTTGTGCAGAGTGATATGGCAGCAAAGGTTGAAGCTGAGGCATCTGTACTAAGGCACACAAATGAAAATATCTGCAAGAAAGTTGAGGGCTTGCAAATGAACCGATTCAGTGAGGTTGAGGAACTCGTTTATTTGCATTGGGTCAACTCATGTTTGCATTATGAACTTCAAAATTCAGATACAACCCTTGGAAAGATGTCGGCAGTGGACCTTAAGGATAGTTTGAGTCCAAAATCACAGGATATTGCTAAACAACTTATGCTGGAATATGCAGTGTTTGAACATTCAGAACCTCAACGAAAATGCCAGTCAAATAATGATTCAGAGAGCTTGTCCTCTTATTCATCGAACACATCTGACGCTACAGAGTACAATGACTTGTCAATGGAAATATTTCCAGCATGGATTAGTACATCAAAGAAGTCTAATCTGTTTTGAAAACTAAAAAAGTGGGCTAAAAGTAGTGATGATTGGCAAATATTACATGGTGACTATCTTTCTAAGAAGAACTCTGAGAAGGGGCAAATCCTCTGGGCACACTCAGTGTCTTGATTTTTCTTTTTATATTTTCTGTCAGAGGCTAGTTGGTTCAATATGACAGTAATTTGAAGTCTTTTCATAATACTTTGTTACACATGACTTTCATTTTCTTCTTGCATAATTTCTATAAATGAATGGATATCTTGTGGACTGTTGTAAACAAATTTAGTTCTATTAACATGCTCAAGAGAATTTAATGTTTGTCATTATTGGAGGACAGAGATATACCATAAGAGCTTGGTTCTGTGTTGTATCCTTTTATTAAGACTTGAATCAGTTAAACCCTCGGACCTATTGCAACCCTATATTGAGTCGTGGTTCTATTGAAGCTGCCATACTTTGGACCTCTTCATTACAGTCTCAGGCCAGGGATATAGCTATAGTATTTTGACATATTTTATGCGGTGAACATCTATTAAAATCTCAGATTATCTCCTATTTACTGATGCTTGGACAGAACTTTCGAATTAGCTAAGTCACCTATTTTTATTTATGAGCTCAGTGTTAAGTTACAAGACTGTGATAAGACTCAGTGAATTATGTTTCGTATACCAATCTAGCTTGTAAAGCTCGGTCCTATGGAATTGAGCCCAAGAACACCTCAGACTTACCTTTGTGGAAGTAAAGTGGTGATAACACATATGTGGAGTATATTTGAAGGGTAAATTAGTGCTTCCTTGGAGTTCAAATAGAACACATCTGTAGAAGTGTATACCATTGTTTATTTGAAGCTCAGGTAAGATATATTTGTGGAGGATTAAAGATTCAACTGTGGAGGGCTCGATGATATTGGAGGCATGAAAAATCAAAATTGTGATGGAAATTTTGATTTATTGACCACTTTCCACCACCATTTATGTTTAACATTCCTTTCTGCTGAATCCCATAGATCCCATAGGGAGAATGTGACCAAACCAGTTCATCATCTTTGTTAGTAAGCCTTATACAAGACTATGTCAATGCTTCAAAATACATATTTCGTTCCTCATGAAATCCTACATCCAACTCCAATACTTATGTCATTTTACATCCTTGCCTCCAAATCTTAAATTGAGTTGGGTTGTTGAAATGTGGTATTTTCGTGTTCCCATTGTCACGAAGAAAATTAATTATAGGTTGTGCCATCCAATGTTTGTCACCACTTCTTGGCCATGGATTGACTCTGATTCTAACCTTACGTCCATTTCCTAATTTATATGCCAGACCAGAATCAATTAAATTGAAATAGTTTAAAACATCTCTCCATAACAGAAATATTAACCTGAGAAATTTTAGTCTATTTAATCCATTCCTCGATAAAATTTGGTGCAATATATTTGTGTTGAACCACATTAGACAATATATATATATTTTTAACCACGCGTCGGAAGACCGACGCCTTAGACGTCGGAAGAGCGACGTTATTTTTTTTAATATTTTGACTTTATCATCGGAAGACCGACGCCTTGATCGTCGGAAGAGTGACGTTTCGTTTTTAAATATTTTTAACTTTTTCGTCGGTAAAGCGACGTTACATAAGCATCGGATGCACAACGTTCTAAACGTCGGATGATATTTCGTCGGAATTGTGACGGTTTGTAAAATGTCAGAATTAAACGTTAGAAGCCATAACGTTGGAATTGCGACGTTTTTTGAAAACTTGAAAAGCGTCGGAAGACCGAAAGTTTGTGATCGTCGGAAGATCGATAGTTGTGGTTCTTCGGAAGACCGACGCTAATAGAATGTCGGAATAGCGACACTTTGCAAAACGTCAGAAAAAGTGTCAGTATTGCGACACTTTGGAAAAGCATCGGAATTGTGATGTAATGGATAACCACGTTTTGTCCAGCCTCAGATTGTCGCTCTTGCGATGACTATGTGTCGGAATAGCGACGAAGTGGCCGTCGGAAATTGGGCCAAATTTTCTAGTGGTAGAAGGAAGGCCTCACATGTAATCCATGGAGATGGATTCCCAAGGTCGACTAGAGGTAGGTAGCGAAGTATATAGGCCTTACTTCTTGATGGTCGGTTTGGAAATGGCCCAAGAAGTGCAGGATCTGATGTACTTCCCGACATCCTATCGAAGGTTTGGCCAATAGAAATACTTCTGCAGTACTGCCATTGTTTTATTGACCCCAAAATTCCCAACAATTCGACTGTAGTGTTCTTCCCATATCATCTTGGAACGCTCGCTTGAAGGAAAACAAAGGTTTCCCAGGTGAAATAATAGTGCATCCCGGAGGTGAAAATTTGGAACTTGCATACCCCCCAAGGGTGCCTTGTATGTGTGGCCGAATTCTGGATCGCTCTTGTAGAGAAGTGGCCAATCAGAAGTCTCGTGCCCACAAGAGTTGAGAATGGTGGTTAGCACCACGATCAGTGGTCGGCTGAGGAAGTCTGCAACATTATTGGTGCTACCCTTCTTGTACTTGATGTTCAAATTAAACTGTTGCAGATATGTGGACCACTTCTGATGGCAATTGTTTTGCAACTTCCCTTGTGTCTGTATGAACTGCAGGGGTCGGTGGTCTGTGTGGATGATTATTTCCTACCCCAAAATGTAATGCTTACATTGTCGAAAAGCCTGCACAATGGAATACATTTCTTTGTCATAAGTGGGATACTTGCAAACTGTGTCAGAAAATGTCTCACTGTGATATGCCACTGGATGCCCCTGTTGAGTAAGAACTACTCCAATAGCATAGTCAGAGGCATCTGTCTCGATCTAAAATGGTTGTTGCAAGTCCGATAATGTTAGCACTCAGGTAGAATAGAGGCAATGTTTCAATTCTACAAAAGCCTTCTGTTGAGATTTTGACCAAAAGAATTTTGCTTTCGCTGCTCCCTTGGTGACTTGACTCAAGGGCCAAGTGATATGAGAGAATCCCAACATGAGCCTACGATAGAAATTAGCAAGACCCAAAAAGTTGCAAAGCTCTGTTAGAGTGGTTGGGGCTGGCCAATCCCGAATGAATTGGATCTTGGTTGGATCCACATGCACCCCCCTTTCATCAATAATCTATCCCAGATATTGAACCTGAGTCATGCCAAAAGTTAACTTCTCCAAAATGGCACACAACTTGTGTTGTCGTAGTGTTTGGAGGACTTGTCGGATGTGGTGGAGGTGCTCTTCCCAAGTCTGGCTGAAGATTAGAATTTCATACAAGCACACCACTACAAATGAGTTTGTGAATGAATATAGGATGTCGTCCATCAACCTCATGAAGGTTGTGGGAGCATTTGTCAACCCAAAAGGCATGACCAACCATTCGAAAGGGCCCTCCTTGGCTTTGGAGGTAGTCTTCTACACATCGAAGGGTTCGATTGGTACCTGGTGATACCCAGACTTCAAGTTGATCTTGCTGAAATATTTTGACCCTTTGAGTTGGTCCAAAAGGTCATCAATCCGAGGGATCATGTACCTATTGCGGACAATGATCTTGTTCAGCACCTGATAGTCAATACAGAGTCTCCAAGTCCCTTCCTTCTTCTGTACCAACACAATCGGGCTCCCATAGGGCGATGAACTTGGCTGGATGTGATATTTCTGCAGTAGCTCCTCAATATCCCTCTTGATTTCATCGTTCTCCAAGACATAGCGTCGATAGATCAGTCCATTGGGTAGTGGCGCACCTGGCGTCAGATCAATGGGGTGCTTGACCTAACAGTGCAGAGACACCCCTGTGGGTGAGGTGAAGATTTCCACGTACTCCTCCACAACCTTGTCCATTTGTTGTTGTCGTGCAGAGGAGCCCTCTCTGGAGGTCATGGCCATAGTATTCTTCTTGCCCTAGGGGCGGATCATCAGGAAAACAAATTTCCTGGTTTGGGAAATAAGCTGACTGCATTGTTTTGCAGTAACCAAAGAGATAGAGGCATGTAGTGGTACCTCTAGTATCCTGTACATCTTATTTCCCAAAGTAACAATAAGAGCATGAGGCCAGGATTCATACACATCATGTTTCTTCCATAAGTATGGTTGGCCTAATAATACATCAAAAAAATCAAGAGGAGCAATGCCACATAATACCTCATCCGTGAAGGGCTTGATGTTGTAGGGAAGGCGGCACTGCTGGCTGATGTGGAGATCTCATCCTTGGTGAAGCCACCCGATGGTGTATGGTTGTGGGTGTGTTGTGGTCTGCAAGCCCAACCGCTTCATGACATGTGATGAAATGAGGTTCTTTTGGCTCCCATTGTCGACAATGAACTGTAGCGGGGAACCCTTTACCCACATTTGGGAGCGGAAGAAATGCTCCTCCTCCGCTAGATCCTCTGGTTCCTCCTTCTTGATCTTCGCAATGGCATTAGTGGTGTTTGGATCCGCATCAATAATTTGTTTCCCTTTTTCATTCCCCTTTTCAAGTTCTTATTCAGAGTTGAAGCATGCATCTGATTCAGAAGCCCTCATCTCGGCCACGAACGACTGCTTGGCCTGACACTCACTTGTGTTGTGAGTGGAGCTCTTATGGAACTCACACCACTTTCCCATGTCCTTCTTTGGCTTCGCGATGTTTTCTTTGCTTGTGGATTTGGCAGGTTGTCTTGGGCCGCCATGCCTTGGATTTGTCCTTTGTTCTGTGGTTTGGGGGCACCTTTCCGTTTCTTTTGATTCACAGATCCAAAGTATCGCTTCTTCTGTTTGAATTTCTGCTCAATCTTGGCAGCATACCGGTATGTCATACCAAGCGAGGAGATGTTGAGGAACTCCATTTCCTCCTGAATGTATCTATGCAGACAACTATGATACTTTAGCACCAAATGTTTCTCTGAATCTTTGATACCCAACTTTGTGCGTAAGTTATGGAACAGATTCGTCAATTCATGACATATTGATCCCTTTGTTGCCGCAACGTGGTCAATTTTCAACTGGACTGGAGTTTCGACAAGTCACATGGCAACTATTTTGGTCACGGTAAGTTTAATGTTGGCGGGAAGGATTAACTCTGACGGTTTCGGAGATAGTTCACATACAACCGTTCATAGGTCAAGTTAAATGTAAAGGCAAAAAACCTTACCTCAAACCATGGAAGAATCGTAATGTTGAACCATAGTTGCAGGTTAAGGTTGGAGTGGATGGGGAGCGGAACCTACCTTGGGTAGGGTTTCGGTAAACCAAACCACGATGGGTAAACCACACCCGACCCCAACCATGGTTCAAACTAATTGATAGGTTGTTCAAACAAAACAAATCCGACGATGCTCATTGCGCCATTTGGTGCCTTTTTATTCGGTTCATGGACGACATAATGCATTTAAAGGTTCAAAATTGGACATGAATCGACGAGAATCTCCTTGGGTCGTGGAAAAATTGTCACTCCTCATGGCCAAAAAGGCATAATTTGTATAACAGTTTGCAGGTGGGTGAAAATTGGACAATAGTTTGCAGGAAAACTTCTCTAGAGCATAACTTAGTCAAAGTTTTACCTTTTTCTAGTGAAGAAAGAGCCCAAATAGGGGTTTTTTACTGTTCTATAGCCATTAGAGACATTTTTTTTGCATTTTGAGCATTGTAATTTGATGCAAACACATATTTTTTAGCATAATCAAAGAGGCCCAAAATTGGAAGCTAAAAAAGGATATGTAGCTGAGGAGGGGTGAATTCCTTCATCATTTGTTTTCTTGTGTATGTTGTTATGGTACTGATTTCTTCTTTATTTTCTGCAAAACTGAGTTTTAAAATCATGTTAATGTATTAATGTAATTGACATAATTGGCTAAAAACCCTAAACATTGCACTTGCAATTTTCACCATAAACTCTCAAGTTTTCATTTACAGATCATCAACTTTGATAGCATATAAACTATGCTTTACACCAAGATATATTTCGTAGCTAATGGGTTTCCTCTGGTTCAAAATCATGTTTGGTAAATATGTTGTAGTCTGTTTTATCCCACTTGTTCAACAACAGTCTAGTCAGCATACGAAACATTAGTGTTCGTTGGATATTGTGCTTCCATGCCAGTTTGACTTGTGTGCCTTACTTCCCTTTTTGTTGTAAATAAATTCTTATTGTCTATTCAATCCTTATCTTGAGGGCGAGACTATTTGTGACTTCAGTTGGTTTTCTAGGTGTAGCTTTAACGATCTTCTCCTTGAGCGTAGATTTAGGGACAAAACATATCTCATCTTTGTAGAAGATGATTTCATCTTCCACATTATACTTATCATCATGAATGATTCCATCCAATACTTCACAAGTAAATTTATTATTAGAATACTCTACTAAGAGATGGGCTCTCCAATCTCTCAATAATATGTCCTATTCCACATGCCTGGCCTCATTGGATTGTAAGTTGTTACATGTAGTTCTACAAGCTAGCATGCAAGTGAATTCTCCTTGTTTGGGTATAACCTCTGTTTATTGAGCTATCAAAATGTGGGGACCACCATTGGTCATGCCTCTCAGAACTACCTTGTTTCCCTTTGGGTTTTGGAATTTCATTTCCATCATTTTTGGTTTCATCACAATCCTTCCCAGAGAGTACAACCACTGAACTCCCAACACAATATTAGTATATGAAAGTTACATCACATAAAAATCATGAGTAAGTGTATAGTTACCAAGAGAGATTCTTAATTGTGGAACTACATGGGTGCATGTCATATGATACTCGTCAGTTACCCTCACTTCGAAGCCCTCAAATTCCTGGATAGGGATGCCTCTCCTTAACAATACAGCTGTATCGATTAGGTTGTAGGTTTTTATGACATATATCAATGTTATGACATGTTTTCCTTGTATAGCGCCCTTGATTTTGAATGTGTGATATTTAGGTACTCCTAAAAGAGTGGCTATAATACCTCCTTCAATTCTTAGAAGTAGCTTCCTTACTGTTTTTGGGGGTGATTCTTCTTCATAGATGTTAAGATCCTTGCTTTGTGGTTGTATTGTATCACTTTGATTGTCACTATCAAGAAACACTTCAATGTAGTGAATCTTACCTTTTATCAAACATCAGTGACCTAGTTCCCATGGCTCTTTGCAAGTGAAATAAATATTCTTTCTTCTAAGATTTTTCTACGCCTCTTCATCTAGGTGATCCTTTTTGGTTTCGTTGTCCAGAGATATCTTCTTTCCAATGTATTTTGTAATGACTGAAGTCATGGGTGAAACATTCACTTTTGGTGTTGCACCTCGCATATCTCGAGTCTTATTGATGGCATCTTGTAGGGTTGCAACATTGAAATCCTTAACCTAGCCCTTTGGGAGTTCAGTTAATCCTTCGATGAAGAGCATGATCATTTTTCTTTGGTGATGTCTGTCGCCATGACTACAATCTGTTCAAATTTTTGATATATTCCTCATATGATCCGGTCTACTCGAGTTGTGCCAAATCTATAAACTGTATATCCGAATTCTTTCGATCAAATATATCTATTAGCCTCTACGAAAAGTCTACATAAGAAGTGTTGTTTGCATGCCCAAACATAACTAGTCCACATTAACACCAATCATGTGCTTCTCCTTCTAGGTGTAGCGTGGAAAATTGAACAACATATGTTTCTTGCATGGGATTAAGTCGGAAATAGGTGTCCGACTTTTACATCCAATCCCTAGCTCAACATTTTGATGACCCATAAAAATAGGGGATGGGTATATTTCCTACTTGCACGCCAACTCTAGATTTTTTTTTTTGTTCCGTGGGTCTATTATGATATCTTATGTTGTTGTATTCCCAAAAGGTTATGGACGCTCGAGTGTTCTCTTCTAGTGTTGCATCAAAATTATTCATGAAAGAGCCTGTTATGCTTTGTTGCCTCTTGGGTTGTTGTTTGTTGTTGGTTTAAAAATTGAGGGAGTAAGGGTTTGAGGTTCCTTCCACTATTTGTCTTGTTGTGTGCTTGAGGAAAAAAATTGGAAAAAATAAGGTTATGGTTGTTGCTTCCTTCAGTACTAGCCTTATTACCAAAATTTTCTTTTTTATCATTATTACCAACAATGTTAGAATTTCCTATGAGTTGTGTCATTAGTTGTGTTAATTATTGTTGTCCTTGCTCTAGTACCTAATTTATTTCTTGTGTCCCCTTTATTAATTGTTGTCCTGGTTGTTTCCCTTGTAATATAAAATTTTTTATTTTTTCATATCCATGAATCAGTACATGTAATAAATCCTTGGAATCTAGTCCTCCTCGATCTTCCTTATCCCCCATTGCTACATTGCGGTTAACCTTATTCTTCCTAACCATAATGTGTATCCCCTAGAAACCTACAAGGTTGACACCCTCACAAACTAGAAAGAATCTAGATGTGATAGAACTGTAATATCCTAGGGAATTTTTCTTCTTATTTTTCTTAGCGTTTTCTGCATACAACTAGGGTTTCAAAACAAAAAATTCCTTTTTTCATTCAATAATGAAATAAATAATACAATAAAAATATGATCATTATAGTTCCAAAAATAACACAGCCCAATCAATTAATTTGAAAACAATAATTCATTAACACGGTAGTATAGTTCCTCCAGCAAAAGATCAAGAAAAAAATTCAAATCCATCAAAACTAATGATGAGAAATTGTACTTTTCTAGCACTAAAATGTAAACTGAAAACATTACTCAATTATCACTTCTTGTAAGTTAGGAATTTTGAACTTCCATAGAGCGAATGACTTAGGGTTCTGAATAAATCAAGTCATGTAACAACAACTGACACTAGAAATGAAGGATGAACCTTGTCTTAGGTCTTATATTAAACCCACCCTCCAAATATTAATTAGAATGCCCCTATGCAGTATTATATGTATGATTCAGGGCCACTATAGGACTCAACAAGACTCTTTTATCTGCTTTTGTAACCTTATGTTCAACCTTAACCTACCTCAGAGAAGTATCATGAGCCTACTTCAAAATAATTTTTCATGTATTCAGTCAATAAGGTTTACATTATACCTTAGTGTACTCAGTTTTTTGGTCGTAGGCGTCTCCAATTACTTCAGAAATTTTAGCCTACTGGACTCAAGCACCATTGTGGCTACCTCAAGGATGAAACTCGTGTGTATCCAAACTTCAGACATAATTTTTTTGCTTCATATTCTTCCTTTATTCCACCTTAATCAACTTGTATTAAATTTAGAATTTTTCTTCAGTGTTTAGTCATAGAAAACCCTTACCCCAAATCTCAAAATTATTGTGTCCTACCTCACAAGTCTAGGAATTATGTTGTTGTTTTCAAATAGACTTGCAGGGCAACAAGAATTAGGTCAATATGCCTTAGGATCTCGACAAATTCTTGTTTCGTATGGTTCATGGGGTCGTTGAGGTGGTCTAATGGGAAGAGGCCACATGGGCCAATGAGAGGCCTCCACGTGGCCTCCTGAGAATGGACTAAAATTTTGGTATGAGGTCAAACTACCTCCACAGGGTTCGAAAGGCCGACCAACTGCTTAACAGAAAATCCCTCCACTGACTCGCTTAACATGTTCCTTATTATATCTATGGCGTTGAATTATATTTAATATTGAGTGGTTATGGTGTCGATGGGTCGGGGTGCGGGGTTAACCCCAACCCCAGACCATATTTATAACATACCACAGAGTTTAGAACAGAGTCACCACATGCTCAACTGTCAACTACACTGGAATTTCGACATGTCACATGAAATTTTTTTTGGTCACTATAAGTTTAACGCTGGCGAGAAGGGTTAAATCCAGCAGTTCCGGAGATAGGTCACATACAACCGTTCAAAGGTCAAGTTAAATGTTAAGGTGGAAAACATTACCTAAAACAATGGAAGAACCGTAGTGTTGAACCATAGTTGTAGGTTAAGGTTGGAGCAGATGGGGAGTGGAACCTACCTTGGGTAGCGTTCTGGGAAACCAAACCATGGTGGATAATCGAAACCCGACCCCAACCATGGTTCAATATAATTGGCGGGTTGTTTAAACAAAACGAATCCAACGATGATCATTACGCCATTTGCCACCTTTTTAATCGATTCATGGGCGACATAGTGCATTTAAAGGTTCGACAAATTCCACTCGAACTGGTGGGAATTTCATTGGCGCAGGGAAAATTTGTCACTCCACGTGGTCGCAAAGGGAAAAATCTGTAGAACAATTTGCAAGTGGGTGTGAATTTGAGGATAGTTAGAAGGAAAAATTCTCTGGAGCATAACTAAGTCAATTTTCGACCTTTTTTAGTGCAAAAAGAGCCCAACTAGGGGTTTTTGACTATTATGGAGCCATCAAAGACATTTTTTTTTTCATTTTGAGCAATGTAACTTGATGTAAACACATTTTTTTTGCATAATGAAAGAGGTCGAACATTGGAAGCTAGACCAGGAGATGTAGCCCATGAGAGGTGAACTCCTTCATCATTTGTTGTATTTTGTATGTTGTTATGGTATTGATGTATTCTTTATTTTCTGCAAAAGTGAGTTTTAAAAGCATGTTTATGTGCTAATGTAGTTGACATAATTGGTTAAAAACCCTAAAAATTACACTTTCAATTTTCACCATAAACTCTCAAGTTAACATATATAGATCAATTTGGTATCAGAGCTTTGGTTATTTGGTTGTTTTGAGGGTTTAATTTTATTGCAATTTTTTATGATTCTTACAACATTGAACGTGAAAAGAGGAGAAGGAAAGCTTGTGGTAGAAAGTCCTAAAGTCATGTCAAGGAGAGAACATTTTCCACAATCTCCACCATAAATTTTTCTTCAAGTTTCACCAAAAGCCTCACCATTCATGGCCCGTGAAGGAGAGCCAGAAAATATGTCAGAGGATGATAAGGCTTTCATAAAGCCATTCTTTGACATGACATAAATGGTGAAATTAATGTATGAAGAGATGAATACAAGGTTGCAAGGTGAGAGCTCCAATCCTCCAAAGGGAGATGGACATAAAAATCCAAAAGGAAACGAAGGATATGGGTATAAGCCTCCAAAAGGGAATGAAGGGAATGGTGACAAACCACCTTTAACTCCACCACTTCTATCTCCTGCAAGGATGAGCATTGGTGGAGGTGCAACGCTTCTATCAACCTTGAAAAACCGGAGGTGCAACGCTGCCTCAGCCTGTCAAGGAGTGCGATGCGTATGGTCAAATACCAGGGTTGAATTCCAGGTTGTGTATGGTCAAACATCGGGGTTGAATTAGGTTAAGTGGAATGGCACCTATTTTATATTTTTTTAATAAAAAAATTGGTCTTTAGTTCTTGTGTGGAGCACACATAAAAAGTGATTTATTTAAAAAAAAAAAAAAACTTCGATATATTTATTTTAAAAATGGGGCTCTCATTAATATATATATATATATATATATATATATATATATATATATGAGAGCCCCATTTTTAAAATAAATATATCGAAGTTTTTATTTTTATTTTTAAATGAATCACTTAATATATATATATATATATTGACAAATTCAGTTACTAGTTATATTCCAAAAAATAGGGGATAAAGATCTTTGTTACATTCGAGTGAAGGAAAAGCAAACCAAGGAGGGAAAAATACCATGCCTCCTTTGAGATGACTATTACTAGTATGTTTTGTATTTTATTCATGATATCTGAATAAACAGATATAATATATAAGCAAATTTAAATGACATAATAATAGCAAAGGGAGTTGGAGGACTGAAGATTAATTCTTGCTACTTTGACACCTATTTGAAGCATCATTATTACCTTTATTGTTGCCCCGATTGGCATTGGGAACATTGTTGGAGCTTGAACTAGGAGCATTTTGCTTGTCCAACATGTAACGCAAGATCTGCAAGGATTCTTCAATGTGAGCACAACGATTATTAGCTCCCCTCAGCTACTCCTGGAGGGATTGGGATTGATGTTGAAGGAAGTCGATGTCTGTCTGATGTCCCGGATTATCCTTAAGTGAGCTCTTATCAGCTCTGTTGTAGCTCCTAGAGACAACCTAGAGTTGTGATAGACCAGTGCCTAGGACATCTTAGCATAGCAAGGAGCATATAATATAATGTATGAAGTTGTCAGCTTCAGCTCACATGCTATCTCCTGTGAACAGGGAAATAATATGGAATGGGACCAAACTCTTAGAAACTGACACAGGAAAAGAGACACTGCAGAGGCAAGATGTAGAACTTCTAATACAAAAGCAACAGAAAATTCAGAGACAGTCTACTGCAAAGCGGGCCGATTCAAAAATACTTCACAGACATAAATTATCAAGAGGTGTATGTAGTGAAAGAAATATTGAGAAGATACTAGCTAATGTTGAGTTGATACCCAGATATACAATACCACCATGCATGGGCTTACCAATCTAAGAATCCATACATGATAATAGCATTTTAAAAGCACCCCCCCAAAGCAACTAATATAGCAGAAACATGGTTTAGATGAGTAATGAAATAGAATATCATGCATGAGCCATATTTAAAGCGCTTGACTGATACGAGTATGGGCATCAACTAGGATGAATCCTTACCAGAAATCAGTGAGCCACTCGCATTCCAAAACATGATACAGGAAAGATGGATGACAGTGATATACAATAACATATAAAAGAGAGTTACAGACTGTGAAATGCCAAAGACCAGAATCCTCTTTGACAGACAGAACTCCTCCTCACTGAGACCCTATGGGCTCTGAGCCTTCATACAAGAGTTTTACAAACTGTATACAAAAATTCTTTCACTGCATAATTTTCTAATAAAAGTCTGGAACCTCTACAATGTGTTTCTTCATGGTTTTTATAGGAGAAACCAGAAACATAGTAAAAAGAGGTCGGTGATGAACATTTAATTATCTAATTTAAACAAAATGGTGGAAACAGTGCTCGCCCATACTGTTGAATGACTAGGTGGTGATGTGGGTACACTGTAGCCTGCTCTCTGAAATAAATGTGCTGGGTGAAAGCCTCTTCAGGAACACGGTATTGAGATAAAACCATATGAACATTATGTCCTTTCCTGAAAGAAAACTCAGTTGAAATAAAACCTGGAGGGTATTGGTTCTTGTGCATTGTACCCTATGCCTTCTAAATCTTGAATTAAGATTTGAGATCTTCAATGCCGAATGTTGAATTCATTTATCATTTGACTGGTATTCTTTGCCGCAACATTAATGTTTCCATCTACCACAATCTATGCTTTGAATGACTCTGAAAGGTTTGACATATTTTACCCCTACTTTTTTAATGAAATTCGTGTCGTAACAGCTTCCCAAATCCTTTTTCCATGATTCTGCCTTTGATAAATGGTCCTTTGGAGCGTACTTGGCTTTTGTAATGGAGGTTGGAACTTATGGTAATTCTTCGTCGCTATAAACCTGCAAAACCCAAGAACATGTTAAGAAATCCAAGCATATGAGGATGGAAGATGTGGCGGGGTTAATGGAAGCGGTCGTACAGACTAGCGAAATGGTGAAGAGGCGCAAGGTGGTGACGAAGGAAATGCAGCGCAACGGTGTGGGATGACCATAGAGAGAACTTAATGGAACGCGGAAATGAATCGTAAAAATACGTAAGGAACGAAGAAATGAGAAAAATATAGGTCTGGGGTGGCGGAGAGCAAGTGGAGGAAAACTGGAGGACAGGTGGCACGATATCAAAACAACAAGGAATGGATGACGTGGAGAACTGACTTTGGGAGCTAGTCAAAAGCGGGGTGAGCAGATCTTGACCGTCCGATCTCGGGAGGAGATCGACGATTGAAGGAGCGTCAGAGGCGATGAACTGTGGGCCAGGAGCACTATACACTCGGACTAAAACTCGTGCAACTTCGGAGCGCGATGATCATTGGATGATGATCTCCAGATCGGACGGCTGTGATGAATATCGCTACGTGACTTCGACCGAACGATAATGCGCGATGGAGAGTGGTTTCAGGGCCGTACGCAAGGACGTGGTGAGCGTTGTATGGAATCATTGGCCCAAGGAGAAATACCGCCAACCGCCGAAAGGCGGTGCGATACATACCGCCCGGTTTTGAGCAGTGTTTTGAGCGTGGGGACCACCAGGGCAGGCACATCACGAACCGTAGATTTATGATTTGATCGGACAGTGAATAGATAGGCTACGGGCGTGGCAGAGATGAGAGAATGTTGTTCGATCTGCACAGATCAACGGCTCAGGATGCGCCCGATATGTATTGGATAAGCGCCTGATCTAGCGTCTGGGTTACATGGAGAAAAAGAGCCGAGGGGCTAGAGATGAAGGAGCTATGCCTCGAATATTTTCAAATATGAATTTCCATCCTTTGATAATGTATTTTGGATGCGGGAAATGGTAACGGTAGATTTGAGGATGGTTTTCCAAGACTGCAAGGGGGAATTTGAGAGCTCTGAGCCAGATTTCCTGTGAAATTTTATGGGAAACGGATTATGATCAACATCGGCTCCACCTGGGAACGACATGTTCATCCTTGGACATGTCGAGAACTCGCAGACCCTCTGATCATCATGTACGCAGACTCTACCCTATAGCACCTCCATTTTTCACTTTATAACTCATCAAAACACCAACATTATTCAAACGAAAACAAAAAGGGAACTATCATATAATATAATACATCAGGCTCCCTCAACCTGAGTCAGAACTGGAAATAGGGTTTAAGGAATTGACCATTTACAGGGGCATCCAGCAAGTCGCCCTATAAATTCTCCAACCTGAAAGTATTATTGCCCCCCTGTTCCACAATTTTGAAAGGACCAAACCAGAGGGGGTCAAATTTGCCATGTTTACCCTTCTCAGCTCTCCGGATATCCCATCTGAGCACCAAATCACCAATCTGCAGCTTCCTGTATTTTGCGTGCTGATCAAAAATGTGTTTCATTTTCTCTTGATATTCCATTAACCTCTGATTCACCTGGCCCCATGCTTCTTCTAATTCCACCAGTTGGTTGATTCTTCTAATCATATCATCAGGTTCCTCCTGGCTTTCTTGCATGAAGCGGGCCACTGGTAAAATCAGTTGTACAGGAAAAATTGTTGCTCGTCCATACACCAGTTCATAGGGAGATTTCCCAGTTGCTCTCTTACTGGTGATTCTATTAGCCCATAGAGAAAATTCCAGTTGGGAATCCCAATTCTTCTGATTTTCATTGATAGTCTTCTTCAAAGCCCTCACCAGAGTTTCATTTGAAGACTTTGCCAAGCCATGTCCTTATGGATAGTAAGTTGTAGAGTGACTCAGTGTGATATTGTATTGCTGGCAGAAATTCATAAATTTTGCAGACTTGAAGGCCTGTGCATTATCAGTCACTATTCTAGCAGGATAGGCAAACCTAGACATGATATTTTCCTCCATGAACTTTATGATCACAGTATCTTTAGCATTCCTTGCAGGTATGGCTTCCACCCATTTAGTGAAATAATCTGTGGCTGTGCTTATCCATTTATGTTTTCCACTTGACGGAGGATGTATCTCACCTATAAAATCAATACCCCACTGTTTGAATGGTTCATCCACATGAACTGGAATCAGGGGAAATGGTGCTGATTTTTGTCTCTCAGCAAATTTCTAACATTTATCACATGCTCTTACCCTGGAAAAAACATCTCCAAAAAGCTTTGGCCAATAGAAGCCAACTTTCAGAATTTTATGAGTTGTGGCCCTCCAGCTGTAATGACCTCCACAGATCTCTTCATGAAATTCTGCAATAATGCTCTCTACTTCATTTTCTATGAGACACAGGAGTAAGATACCTGAGGGATCTCGTCAGTATAGCCGGCCATTGGCGACTATGTATTTCTGTGATTTCAATCTCAGCGCTCTGTATTTAGTTTTGTCACAACTTGGAGGGCAGTTGAGTGTGAGGAGATATTCTACTATCTCTTTGTACCACGGACTGGTGAGGTACTTTAGATGTGTTTCTGGAGTAGCTACTCCAATTCCACGTCGTTCTTATTTCTCCTCAGATTCTTCACCTCCTATAGTGGACAAATTTATGCCCAGGGCTTGATAGTTTGATTCAGATAAAATTTTGGCAAGCCCTTGTCCTTTAGTTAGCTTAGTAGGGAAGATGTGTAGGTCATATTCCTGTATTTTAACAATCCACCTGCCCCTTTTTCCTTCACTATCCCCCTGAATAAGGATATCTTTTACAGCAGTTGCGGGTACAAATGTAGTGATGTGGGATTTTAAGATATATACACGAAATGCTTTCAGGGATTTCACTAGAGCGTATGCTTGCTTTTCCAATATGTTATACTTTAATTCTGCATCATGGAGCACCTGACTGAAAAAGGCAATAGGTTGCTCATACCCTTCCTCATTTTTCTGCAATAAAACTCCTGCTATTGTATGAGGTGATGCAAAAGAGAAAATCATGAAAGGTTTATCATAATCTGGTCCAGCCAACACAAGGGCTTCTGCAAAAGCATTCTTTATCCTGGTAAATGCCTCCCGTGATTCTTGTGACCACTTTACCTCATTATTCTTCTTCAAAGATATTCGTTATAGCACCTAATCATTCAAGATAATTAGGACAAACCCTTCCAAGAAAATTCCTCCTATGCACCCAAGGAATACTTGTATTTCTTTCTTATTTCTGGGAAAAGAAATACTGTTTATAACCTCTACTCTCTTAGGGTCTATCTTCACCCCATCTTTAGTCATGATATGACCCAAAAGCTTTCCCTCTTCTAATGCAAATAAAGACTTTTGAGGATTCAGAGAGAGACCATACCTTCTGCATTTCTCAAAAGTTCTCTGCAGGTGCTCAATGTGCTCACCATCATCCTTAGAAAACACAGTGATATCATCTAGGTAGACCACCAAGAATTTATCCTGCCCCCCAACAAAAGCAATATCCATTGCCCTCTGAAAAGTGGCCCCTGCTTTAATCAATACAAAAGGCATCCTAACATACATAAATGTTCCCCATGGTGTGGTGAAAGCAATCTTCTTTTGATCTTCTAGAACTACAGCCACCTGGTTATAACCAGAGAATCCATCCATCATTGAAATTCTAGTATCTCCAACTACTTTCTGCAGGATATGATCCATTTTAGGTAGTGGATAATTATCCTTTAAGGATGCTCTGTTTAAATTCCTAAAATCCACGCACAGCCTTATTTCTCCATTCTTCTTGCGTACAGGGACAAGTTTTTCCACCCATTCAGAGTACCTCAATGGTACAATTATTTTGGCTTTTAGCACTTTCTTAATTTCTTTCTCAATAGAAGGCAGCAGCACGGGATTGATCTGTCTGAGCTTCTGTTTATGAGGCTTTGCATCTGCCTTCAGTGGAATTTTGTGTTGCATAATATTAATATCAAAAGTTTTCAGATCTTGATAGGACCATGCAAACACATCTTTGTAAGACTGAAACAATTTCTGATATAACTTTTTGTATTCTCCAGGGACCTTCTTGGACAATTTAACAATTTTGGGGTCAGTCTCGGTACCCAAATTCAGGTCTTCAACCTGATTTTCTTCTACCACTTGACTTGGCTACAATGAGACATCATTCTTGTCAAATAATCTTTCTAGAGGCACCAACCCTCTAGGTATTATGTTTCCCTTTAGCTGCAACACTTTGTTTCCTGCCACGTTTTCCTCCCAATTTCCTTTTGGAGTATCTTCAGATTTTACCTCTTCTTCATCATCAATCTCCATATTGGATAATTCTCCTACTGTCTCTAGAAATCTTTTCATCTGTTCTTCATCTTCAAACACCTTCCAGTGTTTGATATTATCTGGGATTGAAGGGTGGTAACGCACCTCAACTTCATATCTTAAAAGAGGGTTCTGAGGTGGTCGAAATGTACTAGCAACCACAGCAAGGGAATCAGCCATCCTATTCTGTTCTCGAGGCATGAACTGGATATTGAATGCCAAAAATAAGTTTTCTACCATGTCCCAAACTTCATTCCTATAAGCCCTTAGCCTAGAATGTTTGGTCTGACACTAATTCTTGACTTGCTTTACCACTAGTTCTGAATCTCCCAGAACCTTTAAACTTTGTATACCCATGCTCCTAGCTGTCTGTAATCCCAATAAAAGTGCTTCATATTCAACCACATTGTTGGTGGCTTCATATTATAGTTTGAAAGACAAAGGGACCCATCTTCCTGCAAGAGAAATCAATAGCACTCCAACTCCATTTCCTTCTCTTGAATTTGCTCCATCAAAATGGAGTGTCCATATTCTTGCTTCATGGTTCTCTAAGGGCTGCTCAGTCTTGATCTGGAAAAAGGATGGTTCATGAGCATAGTCTTGATCTTCTTCCAGCATTAAGCATGAAAAATCTCTTTCCTTACTGTAGACTAGTGAATTTACAGAGTTATCAGCCTTTGTCACCATCTTGACAAATCTAGTCTCCCTGTACAATCTCCTCTCTTGGCCACCAAAAACTAGGATAGTGGCATATGTTAAATCCATTTT
Source organism: Pinus albicaulis (assembly GCA_034641835.2). NCBI lineage: Eukaryota > Viridiplantae > Streptophyta > Pinopsida > Pinales > Pinaceae > Pinus > Pinus albicaulis. The sequence goes on along the minus strand of CM076569.1, from coordinate 451,400,904 downwards.
AATTGATCCGCCAATTTTTGTTCCCTAGGACCTTGACAGCAGCATGCCAAAACAGGCTGGAATGTCAGCCACCACTATGTCCATTACCACACTTTTTGTTGGGATTTGAGCCAAATTGACCACCAAATCTTTGATCATCCCCAAGCATTTAACTCTTTTGGAGTCAAATGAATAGAGGTATTTATATGGACGTGTGATTTGTAAACCTAGTTGTTCCATGACTGACAGAGGCATAAGATTATGGGAAGCTCCAGAATCTAACATGCAGTTATGTAATAGCAGGTCATGGATTACTAGAGACACATAGAAGGGAGGAGTAGAGGGATCTATCTCCTCGACATGTGGGCCAAAAACTACCATGGGTCTCTCTTCTTGAAGGTTGAGACTATCTGGGATGATTGGTGCTTCTGGAGGGAGCATGAAAGATGTGACTTAAGACTGATATGCTAGTTGTTTCAACAGTTCAGTCAAGGGCACTGGAATTTTGACTTTTTCAAGTTCCTTTTGCAGACTAAAAGCAGGAGGGGAATTTTCTATCACAGCCTCTTTTGACTCTTTATTTTCAACTGGGGGCTTGACTTCTTTAGACACGGACTTAACATTAGGGGGAATGACTACTTTTGAAGAAGAAGGAATTTGATCATTAGACTGCAAAGGTTTGTTTAGAGGTTGCTTACCTTTGTCTGCAGCTATCTGCATTGTAGACTCCTTCTGAGCAGGTGTTTCCTTTTAGGGTAGCTCTTCTTCTTGCTCTTGAGTACGATTCCTCTTTCTAGAAGATCTGAGATCATATCTTCTATTGAAATGTGCTTGCATGAAATCATCAAATTATTTACAATAATGATCAAATTCTGCTTCATTTGTGTTTCTGGTCTTTTCCTCTTCTTGCGATGAGCACCTAGCTTCATCATTTCCTTGCAAAGGGCATTCTTCTCCATCACTATTTGAAAAGGCGAGATTTGCATCCTCCAGCCTATAGGCAGTGTCCTCAGTGGAGTCATCTACTGGACCTTCTAGGTACAATGGGTGTGGCACTTGATCCTGTTGCTCCTTTGCTTCCCTTGGAAATATTTGCAAGGGTGGTTTCCTATATTAAGGATTGTAACCTCTATTTGGAGCATTCTGGAAATTCCTGAAGGCTGAATTCTTTGCTTCCAATTCAAGCTTGACCATTTTCTTAATCAATTTACTCATTTCTTCCATTTTGTCATTGGCCGAGTCTCTGTCTGGGTTAGAGGTAGATACCTCTTCCTTGCCCCTTCTTCTGGTATCCTACTCAGCTCTTCCTTTTGATTTTCCAGTGGAGGAAAAGTTTGATTCCAACTCTAGTGCGTCTGCCTGAGCATCATCCAGGATAGCAGGCTTTCTTTCTCTAAGAGAGAAGCCAAATTCTGAATTGAATGCTGCTACAAAAACAACTTTAGCAGCAGTTTGATGGGGTTTCATATCAGCAGGGAGACTCAGATATAATTTATTAAATCTCTTGATAAATTCTGACACTCCTTCATTGTGTCTTTTCTTTAGTGTATTGAACTCAATAAGACCATTTCCATGATCTTTCTTTTCTCCCCATTTCCTGAGAAAAGTGTCTTCCATGTTATCCCAAGTGGTAATAGAACGGCCAGCCAATGTCTTAAACCATTTTCGAGCTTCACCATCTAGAGATTGCACAAACAGTCTTAAAACCACATCTATATGTTCAACATTAAAGTTCTTTGCAAAGGAGCAGAAAGTCTCAAGATGTTTCTGAGCATCGATTTCATTTTCTCCATTGAATCTGGGCAAGACCTTCAGATAATCCTGGGGCATATCATTCAGCACTTGGGGTAATGCCAGGGGAGCATATTTATTCATCAAAAAGGCTGGAACATTAGCCATTGGAGGAGGTGGAGGTAGTGCAATAGTTTGATGAGTCAGAGGAGGAGGAGGAGGTGGAAGTGGAGTGTGAATAATAATAGGAATATACTCAACTGAAGCTTGAGGGGTTGAGGGGAACAAAGGTCTATTAATAGCAGATACTTCGGTTACTTCCTTGACCTCTTCAACCTCAGGAGTAGGATGAAGACTGTTTTTATTTCTGATACCCTCTCGGGGTGGACTATCTGAATAATAATAATCGGTATCTCCCACAGTGGAGTCTGGAATTTGCAACTGAGAATCTTGAGAGGAAGAGGATGGAAAGTCTTCTGTGGACACTTCAGGAATTTTGGAACGAGCTGATCTCCTCTCCCTCCAATTTCTTCTATGTATAATCTGGTCAGGGTCAAACACTGAAGGTGTCTTTGGCTTAGACGAATCTGACCTCAGGTGTGACTTACGAGGAGCCAGGACTGCAAATAGATATATCAAATAAAAAATGTGGAGTCGATAAGGTGAGGGATTTACAACTCTCAACTCTCCGTGCTCACCTACTTAGAGAGTGAATATGATTTTTTCGAGGCCCAGGGATTCTGATTTTCTTAAATTCTTCCTCGGCAACGGCGCCAGAAAGATGTTGTAGCTCCTAGAGACAGCCTAGAGTTGTGATAGACCAGTGCCTAGGACATCTTAGCATAGCAAGAAGCATATAATATAATGTATGAAGTTGTCAGCTTCATCTCACATGCTATCTCCTGTGAACAGGGAAATAATATGGAATGGGACCAAACTCTCAGAAACTGACACAGGAAAAGAGACACTGCAGAGGCAAGATGCAGAACTTCTAATACAAAAGCAATAGACAATTCAGAGACAGTCTACTACAAAGCGGGCCGATTCAAAAATACTTCACAGACATAAATTATCAAGAGATGTATGTAGTGAAAGAAATATTGAGAAGATACTAGCTAACGTTGAGATGATACCCAGATATACAATACCACCATGCATGGGCTTACCAATCTAAGAATCCATACATGATAATAGCATTTTAAAAGCACCCCCCAAAGAAAATAATATAGCAGAAACACGGTTTAGATGAGTAATGAAACATAATATCATGCATGAGCCATATTTAAAGCGCTTGACTGATACGAGTATGGGCATCAACTAGGATGAATCCTTACCAGAAATCAGTGAGCCACTCGCATTCCAAAACATGATACAGAAAAGATGGATGAGATGAAATGATATATTAAATAACATATAAAAGAGATTTACAGACTGTGAAATGCCAAAGACCAGAATCCTCTTTGACAGACAGAACTCCTCCTCACTGAGACCCTATGGGCTCTGAGCCTTCATACAAGAGTTTTACAAACTGTATACAAAAATTCTTTCACTGCATAATTTTCTGATAAAAATCTGGAACCTCTACAATGCGTTTCTTCATGGTTTTTATAGGAGAAACCAGAAACATAGTAAAAAGAGGTCGGTGATGAACATTTAATTGTCTAATTTAAACAAAATGGTGGAAACAATGCTCACCCATACTGTTGAATGACTAGGTGGTGCTGTGGGTACACTGTAGCCTGCTCTCTGAAATAAACGTGCTGGGTGAAAGCCTCTTCAGGAACACGGTATTGAGATAAAACCATATGAACATTCTGTCCTTTCCTGAAAGAAAACTCGGTTGAAATAAAACCTGGAGGGTATTGGTTCTTGCGCATTGTACCCTCTGCCTTCTAAATCTTGAATTAAGATTTGAGATCTTCAATGCCGAATGCTGAATTCATTTATCATTTGACTGGTATTCTTTGCCGCAACATTAATGTTTCCATCTGCCACAATCTGTGCTTTGAATGACTCTGGAGGGTTTGACATATTTTACCCCTGCTTCTTTAATGAAAGTCGTGTCGTAACAGCTTCCCAAATCCTTTTTCCATGATTCTACCTCTGATAAATGGTCCTTTGGAGCGTACTCGGCTTTTGTAATGGAGGCTGGAACTTATGGTAATTCTTCGTCGCTATAAACCTGCAAAACCCAAGAACATGTTAAGAAATCCAAGCATATGAGGATGGAAGATGTGGCGGGGTTAATGGAAGCGGTCGTACAGACTAGCGAAATGGTGAAGCGGCGCAGGGTGGTGACGAAGGAAATGCAGCGCAACGGTGTGGGATGACCATAGAGAGAACTTAATGGAACGCGGAAATGAATCGTAAAAATAATTAAGGAACAAAGAAATGAGAAAAATATAGGTCTGGGGTGGCGGAGAGCACGTGGAGGAAAACTAGAGGACAGGTGGCACAATATCAAAACAACGAGGAATGGATGACGTGGAGGACTGACTTTGGGAGCTGGTCAAAAGCGGGGTGAGCAGATCTTGACCGTCCGATCTCGAGAGGATATCTATGGTTGAAGGAGCGTCGGAGGCGATGGACTGTGGGCCAGGAGCACTGTACACTCGAACTAAAACTCGTGCAGCTTCAGAGCGCGATGACCGTTGGATGATGATCTCCAGATTGCACGGCTATGATGAATATCGTTGCGTGACTTCGACCAAATGATAATGCGCGATGGAGAGCGGTTTCGGGACCGTACGCAGGGACACATGGTGAGCGCTGTATGGAATCACTGGCCCAAGGAGAAATACCGCCAACCGCCGAAAGGCGGTGCGATACATACCACCCGGTTTTGAGCAGTGTTTTGAGCGCGAGGACCACCAGGGCAGGCGCATCGCGAACCATAGATTTATGATTTGATCGGACGGTGAATAGATAGGCTATGGGCGCGGCAAAGATGAGCGAACGTCGTTCGATCTGCACAGATCAACGGCTCAGGATGTGCCCGATATGTATTGGATAAGCGCCCGATGAACTAGCGCCTGATCTAGCGTCCGGGTTACATGGAGAAAAAGAGCCGAGGGGCTAGGGATGAAGGAGCTATGCCTCAAATATTTTCAAATATGAATTTCCAGCCTTTGATAATGTATTTTGGAGGCAGGAAATGGTAACGGTAGATTTGAGGATGGTTTTCCAAGACTTCAAGGGGGAATTTGAGAGCTCTGAGCCAGATTTCCTATGAAATTTTATGGGAAACGGATTATGATCAACAAGCTCCATCTTAGCTTGCAGATCAGCACAATGAAAGAAGTTCTCATTCCTCATGATTTTAAAGAGGGAAAAATACAAAGTTACAACTATGTGAAGAAGAGATCGAAGGGTAAATAGGGGCACTGCTTGACAATGAAGGGATGTGATTTTCTTGCTGTTGGGAGCAAGAAATATGAAGGTGACATTGTGCAGTTGATGGAGAGGGATTCACGTAAGTGACAACGAGCTGCAGGAGAATGAAATAAACAGAGGGGCAACAGGAATATAGGAGCATAGAAAAATGAAGATTCAGATCACAGGTGGCAATGCACAGCAAGGCAGCAACGAATAAAAGCCCAAGTTGACCAAGGCAGACAGAGAAGAATCAAGGATTCATTGCGCGAATGGAGGCATCAAAATATGAGGGTGCAGGGCTATGAGCGATGCACATTTGGTGCTTAGAAAAGGAGCTGAAGACATGATTTACAGAGAATGAGAGGGTAGCTGACAGGCTACGTGATGAAGGAGGGTGAGATTCCCAGTAAGATAAGGTCATGGGAGAAATGAAGGGATGGGTATGGGCTTGGCAGATTTTCCCTGACAGGATCCTGAAGGTGCAGGGAATCTGGCAAACTACGATCACACAGAGGAGAAAAATCACGAGAAAGGAGAGGAGGAGAGGTTATCTTGGGAAAGGAGTTGACCTAAGGGTCTGCAACATGCATTGTTGGCTAATGAGTCAGATTTCTTGTTATTGCACCTCGAAATATGATAAAATGAGAGGTCTCCAATATCCTTATTCAAGGTACGACACCTTGTGATCAGTTTACTAAGAGCAATGTTGGGGGTCTGAGCTGAGCTTTTCATCATATTGATGATTATTTCTAAATCACCAAAGACCATCACCCTTTGAATCTTGAGTTTCTTTATGATTTGAAGGCCTTTTAGCAGCACGTATGATTCTGCTATGTTTTTTTATTACCGCCCCAACCCCCATTCAAAGGTAGCAATGCTATGGCCCTGCCCATCCATAATCCAGCCTCCCGCTCCTTCTATTCCTGGGATTGCCTTTTAGGCATCGTCAAAGAAGAATGCATGCCTTTTGATTCCGTCAAGCCACTCAATAAACACTTTTTATTTGAGTCTGATCTTCCACTGATCCTTGTGGGGGTGTTGGATTGCAGAAATTTTATTGTACTTCGGAGGAGTGTCAAGAGCTCTTCCAAGGAGAATTAATTCTTCAGCCTACAGATCATCGACTCGGTTGAGGTGACTGTTATTTTTGGCAAAGATGATCTCAATGGTGAGGCTCCATGCCTTGCTCTGCACTTTCCTGATACAAGTTTTATGATCTTGAAAGGTAACCTTATTTCTCATCAGCCAAATTTTCCATAGAAGAACACGGTGAAGAGTGTCCCAAACTCTTTTGGCCACGTTCTTCTTCTTTTTGTCCCATGGGTAGCTCTTTTTCCAGTTAACAATCAGTTTTGAGACCAAATTGATGGTACCCATCTCAAATTGGAAGGGATCCGTGAGGGAATTCCAACACTGTTTAGCAAAGGAGTACTCAACAAAAATATGGAAGATAGACTCCTCGACCATGAGGCAAAGGGGACATCTAGATGCACCCTAGATGCCTTTTTTTTAAGTTGTCAACTATCAGGATCTTCCCTTTGACCAAGGTCTAGATGAATATTTTCATATTTGGGAGTGCTTCTGATTACCAAACTTGTTTCCAAATTTCCCAAGGAGGAGTGGGAAATTTTTCTTTGTGAAGAGTCCCATACCTGATTTTATAGTGTAGGATGACCTAGAAGGATCCCATCTAAAGTTGTTCTCTTTGTCTTTTGAGAGTGGAGCAGCGCCATGGAGCATTCTTTTCAGAGAGGCTTTGTCATTTTCAAGATGAGAAGGCAAGTATGGGAAAGTCCAACCATTCTAGTTGTTGGTTCTCTCATCCCAACTGGATATTTGCTCCAAAGTGTTGATCCCATGCTCTCGAAGATATGTCTGGATGCGCAGAGTGCTTGGGTTGTTTGAGAGAGGGGGCTGGCCCATTATTTTGTCCTCTCAAATGTTGATGTTGTGACCTCCCTACAGGACTTTGGATATGTTGTTGTAAATTAATGGAATGAATTTTTTACACAGAGCCAATATTCGAGAGCAAGCTCTATTGGGGATGGCCTGATCAAGAAGGTTTTGTCTTGTAGTAGAAAGATATTTTGTTTCCATCACTTTCTTCCACTAGCATTTTTTTCCAGTAATAAGACACCACACTATTTTCCCACCAAAGGCTATGTTCAGTAGTTTGGGTATGCGGATGGCAAGTCCACCATTTTCATAATTTTGAGTTACCTGCCTCCATTTGACCAGATTGAATTTATTCTTCTCACTTTTGCCACCTTGCCATAAAAATTGTCTTAGAGTTGCTTCCATTTTGTGTTGAATTCTAATGGGGGCTTGCAGCAGCGAAAAAAGATACAGAGGCAAGGAAAAGAGAACATATTTTAAGAGGATCATGCGCCCAACCAAATTGAGCCATGAAGATCCCCATTGCTAGACTTTTTTTTTTTTCATTTTGTCGATGGTAATGCTCCAAACTCCAATCTTTAACTGTCCTGAGCTGACAGGCATCCCAACGTAATTGAAATGAGTCCAATTCCATTTGTAAGATACCCCAAATATTTGAGCGATGCTATGGATGGTGTTCATGGTTGCGTTCCACCCATAAATGCAGCTTTTATGGTAGTTTATTTGCCCTCTAGAAGAGTGCATACATTTATCAAGAAGAGTTTTAAATCTCTTGGCTATGATGCTAGTGGCTCCTCCCATTAAGAAAATATCATCAACAAACTGAGAATGATTCATGTTTTTTACTCCATTGCTAAATTTGATACCAATGATTAGTCCAACTATGTGATTGTGATCCAAAGCCCTGTTGAAAGATTCAACCATGAGAATGAAGAGAAAGGGAGATAAGGGGCAGCCCTGCCTTAGGCCTTTAGAAGATTGGAAGTAGTTTCTAGGCCTTCCATTGACCATAGGAGAGATCCAAGGATTGGAAATGCATGCATAAATGAGGGATATGAAATCTACTTCATATCCCATTTTCTGAATAACAGAAAGGAGAAAGGAGTGCCTCACTATGTCAAAGGCATTGGCAAGATCAAGTTTCAGGATAAACCCCTTCTCTGTTCTCATCACACTAGATTGAATGGCTTCTTTAACCAATAGAATGGAATCTGTGATTTTCCTGCTAGAGATGAAGCCACCGTGATTTTCAAAGATGAGATTAGGGAGAAGGTCTTTGATACGGGTGGCAAGGATTTTGGTGATGATATTGTAAGAGGAGTTGCAAAGGGATATAGGGTTGAATCTGGATAAGGAGGAGGGGCGGGTCTCTTTGGGAATGAGAGAAAGGAATGTCGAGTTAGTGAATCCCCCAATCTTTTTTTCCCTTTGGACCCAAAGGATCATTTTGATGAGTTTTTTTTTAATGACATCCCAGAAGGTCCGATAAAAGCTTATGGTGAATCGATCATGGCCTGGTGCTTTGTCAGGATGGAGAGTCCAGATCGCATTCAGAATTTTAGCCTATTCAATGTCCTTGGTCAGGGGGTAGTTGGTCTCTTCAGTAATCATTATAGGCGTGTGGACCAAGAATTCACTGTAGTCCTCCAACTCCATGGTTTCAAATAGAAGGCTTTTATAATGGCTATGGCCAGCTGATTTTATTGCCTCCTGATCTATGTGAATATTTCCTTCTTCATCCATTATGGCTATGATATTACTTCTAGACATTATAATAGTGGTTTGCTTGTGAAAAAATGAGGTGTTTTTATCCCCAGCTTGAAGTCAGATTCCTCGATTTGAGTCTCCATTTTTCCTCTTCTTTTCTATTTTCTCTATACAAGGTCCAATACAACTCTTTTTCCTAATCTTGCTTTTCTTTATTCATCCCTTGAATGTCTATGTATTTTTGGATTTCTTCTAGCCTTCTCTTGATGTCTTGTATGATTATGTCTGATTCTCTATAGCGATGTTTTGTCCATCCTTTGAGAGTAGTGTGCGCAAGCTTCAACTTCATCTCCCAAATGTGCATCGGAGAAACCTCGATATGTTGCTTCCAAATGCTTTTAACAATGTATCTGGCTTTTTGGATGTCACTCCAAAGCGGGTTGTAGCGAAAAGGGACAGGCCCGAGGGAGGACTGATCACCAAAGATAAGGGTGATGGGATAATGATCAGAGGCCGAACATGGTATAATGGTGGAGGTTGCAACGGAGAAGTAGGAGATGAGGGGAATAGCAACTAAAAAACGATCAAGCCTTTCCCTAATATTTCCAGACCCAATTTTTCGATTGCTCCATGTGTGTTATCTCAAAATCAGAGCCTGATAGGCTGCTAGTCAAGGAGACCCTGAGTAACTATTTCAAACCAAACTTTTAGTTGAGGCTTAGCCTCCTCAACCTGAGAGGGCTCTCTCAATAGGTTAATGATTTACAAATAAAGATCAAATGGCTAACTCTGTGAATAAAATGAATAATTGGTTGTACTACTAATCAACAAACATCTATTGGGTAAATGGAGTCAAATGTGCTTTCACAAAACATAAAGATCAGTTTCATATGGAAGTTAGGGAATTTTAGGGTTTAAATGCATCAATATAACTGTAGGACATATGATAAACACAGTTCATGAACATATATAGGAAGTTAGAGCACCTTCAGTGAATTCTAAGTAATATACATTCATGCCACTGCAAGTAATTTAAAGAGAAATATAATGATACAATCAAACATACATAACCCTTTCTGAATCCTGAGTGATGAAACAAAACTCTTTGTATTAAGATAAAAAAAACAGTTCTCTGATATTACAAAAAGTATGCTTGTTCAATGAAAATTCCAACCCTCTGCAATTCGATTTCTTCCCTCTTATAGAGTGGTCATTACATCCTTGGATTCCTTCCAAAAATTTGAGAAGAAATTTGAATTTGACACCTATCAACTTCTAAACAAACTTCATTTACAAACTGACAGTTAAACTGTCTGTCTTACAGTCCTAATATAACTAGGACTAAAACGCTATTTATTATATCTTAACAACCTTTAACAACCTTATCTAATCATTAAAAACTATGCTTGACTGCTAGACTTCGACCATGATGTTGTTCATCTTCTTGTTGTTAGACCCCATCAACCTGCTTCTTATCCATTCCTGCAAAATAGGAGCATGTTTCCTGTATAATAGCTTAATGCCTCATTTCTGTCCATTCGAACCAACTGCTGAAGAACTTTTTAGTTCCTAAATCTACCTCAGGCTGAAGGAAGGCAGAGACAGGATAACACCAAACCACGCTCAGTCTGGTAGCTAGCCCTACCAGAACAGGAGAGGGCTCTCTCCGAGTCAATCTCAGCGAAAAGTATTCAATGGGGCTTGAGATGATTGAAACAAAAACTAATTTTAGGCTAGGTATATAGGTGAAAGGATTTGATTAAAAATTGTGGGTTGAAAACAGCAAGAGAAGGGACTATTAGGCTATGAATTTGGGGCTAGTTTCTGCCGGCAAACTTGGGGCAAAGTAAGCGCAATGTACAACCAAATTAAAGATGTAATGAGAGAAGAAAATAGGGAAAATATTGTTGCCCTGTAGGCATCAATCAGGGGATGGATCTATAGTGACAACTTTAGAAGAAAGAGAAGCACTGGGTTACTCAACAGAGCATCTAACAAAGGATGGATTCTGAAAAGATAACCACTACATCAAACAACATAATCATTATGAGAGGAGCATTGTGCATAAATGGATTCCTAACACTTCCCTTAGAGAATTTTTTTAAAAAAATAGCAGAGAAAACAAAGCATGGAAATGAATTTACAAGAAAAACATGCTACACATTAAACACCGTGATGAATCCCAAATTTAAAGAGCAGAAAAAAGCTTTATTAAAATAATATTCAAAGGAAACTTTACAATTCCAATAGCAGCCTCACTCTGCTGCAAAAATCCAACCTCTACACTATGAAATTCATAAAATATATACATTTTCTCATCCTTTTACTAAGGGAATTGAGCTCAACCATTTCTTAAAAATAGAATCAGTTACATTAAACTTGGGCCAAATTTCTGAAAATAGGTGTTGAAGATGAACTCGTATCTCCAAAACCATAGCACCTGTTACAAAAATGAAAGAGGTTTTTGTAGATAAGGTCATTTTGGAGAAAAACCTCTCTCAAATTTGGAAAATTCGTTTCCAATTGCTCGAAATCTGTTCCACAAAATCATCTCTAAAACAGAAAATCATTAAAAATTTAAATCTGTGAACATGAGCTGTAAAGATCTAGTCACATATCCCAATTCGTGACACCTTTGAATAAACTGAAAGATTTTTTTGTTATATGGCTCGTTTTTAACAAAAAACTCATTGGGTTTTGCAAAATTACTTTCCATCTGCTGTAAAATGGCTCTGCACTAAAATGACTAAAACAGTAAAAAATATGAAAATTTTGCTTTGTTTTAATGTAGGCTCCAAATATCATTGTATATCTCCCACATAGTTGCACCTGTGCATAAACTGAATGAGGTTTTTGTTATTTGGTATTTTATGAACAAAAACCTCTTTCACTTTTGAAAAATTCCTTACCATTATTTCACAAACTAATTTTTTACTAAACTTGTCATTGTGTGCAGCAACTGACCTCAAAACATGCATAACCAAGAATCACTCATTCATTTTGATCATATCTTCTAATCCGGGAGCCAGTTACGGGAGTGTGATATACCGTTGGAAAGATTTTTCCGAGCTTCTTCTGATGGAAATACTTGTGACATGTTTTGTGCTGAACATTCATGTGCAAAACATCTAACAAAACCAGACATAATAAGAGCTCATGTTGATCTCGGGTGACAGGTTGCAAAGACTGACACTAACATTGGCTCCAATGGGGATGGTATCTCCTTGGAGGTGCCAAGAATGGAAGATCTTTGGAAGAGAAGACCATTGCCTTTATCCATTGGGCATGGAATCAATAACTGCAAACCCAAAACAACTCATACCAATCCAAAAACATATACATACTGCAACCTGTACATAAACAAATACCGGAAACTGAAATGTTGCCTTTGGTAGCTTATTTATTTACAAATCTCCCCTACTTTGCTGCAAAACCAATAGATCAAGTAACGCTGTAATTCCAGATCAACCAATCAAGTAACTGTGACAAGGATGATGCTTGAAAGTGCTTAAACCTGGACACAAATGTAAATGCTGATAGCCATACATGCACATAACAAGTCTAGTTATGTAAAAGACAATTTGATCTATCATTCAAACTGAAAAAAATTTCCATGTATGTTGTAATAGGATCGAAAAAAACAGAGTCTTTTGCTGCCCCAACTCCACAATACATGCTTCCAGCTGCAAACTGTCAATGCAAACATCCACGGGCAGCTCTATTGTTTCTTGTTTTGAAGGAGGGAGAGTTTCCAAGAACTTTTTGGGATCTCGAAATTCATATGATTGGATTTGATCATTTAAATACTGAATCTCCTTCTCAAATTTTTCAACAACTAACTCAAAGAAACCAGTTTTAGCTTTAGAAGGAAACTTCGGAGATCTCAAACATTGAAGCACGGCAATGAAAAATACTTCATCAATTTCAATATCCACTAACTGATCTCTAACTTCTTTTAAAACTTCACAAAGCGCAGGGTTTGCCACATACCCTACCATTTTATTTTAGTGCATGATTGGATCAGTGAGCACTGGAATCTCTGGATTGAGTTGGAGTCGCCAGGTGAATGTTTCAGCCTTCATATGTCTGATCGTTGTCCACCATCAACAATCAGATCTGAACTTGATACATGTACTGGGGCAATTTGCAAGTCAGATATTACGTTTACAAACTAGACCGGAGATTGACTGAAGCATCGTTTATCTACTTCGCTGATGCATAGCAAGAGTGTTTCGAAGGCTACTTGGCATAACTTATGGCTCCGTATGTAGCTTATAAATCAAATAACACTAACAAGCAAACCATTTTTTCCCCAGTATGGTCACCACTATGTTAGTTCCTAAATCTACCTCAGGCTGAAGAAAGTCAAAGACATGATAACACCAAACCACGCTCAGTCTGGTAGCTAGCCCTACCAGAACAGGAGAGGGCTCTCTCCGAGTCAATCTCAGCGAAAAGTATTCAATGGGGCTTGAGATGACTGAAACAAAAACTAATTTTAGGCTAGGTATATAGGTGAAAGGATTTGATTAAAAATTGTGGGTTGAAAACAGCAAGAGAAGGGACTATTGGGCTATGAATTTGGGGCTAGTTTCTGCCGGCAAACTTGGGGCAAAGTAAGCGCAAAGTACAGCTAAATTAAAGATGTAATGAGAGAAGAAAATAGGGAAAATATTGTTTCCCTATAGGCATTAATCAGGGGATGGATCTATAGTGACAACCTTAGAAGAAAGAGAAGCACCGGGTTACTCAACAGAGCATCTAACAAAGGATGGATTCTGAAAAGATAACCACTACATCAAACAACATAATCATTATGAGAGGAGCATTGTGCATAAATGGATTCCTAACACTTCCCTTAGAGAATTTTGTAAACAAATTAGCAGAGAAAACAAAGCATGGAAATTAATTTACAAGAAAAACATGCTACACATTAAACACCGTGATGAATCTCAAATTTAAAGAGCAGAAAAAAGCTTTATTAAAATAATATTCAAAAGAAACTTTACAATTCCAATAGCAGCCTCACTCTGCTGCAAAAATCCAACCTCTACACTATGAAATTCATAAAATATATACATTTTCTCATCCTTGTACTAAGGGAATTGAGCTCAACCATTTCTTAAAAATAGAATCAGTTGCATTAAACTTTGGCCGAATTTCTGAAAATAGGTGTTGAAGATGAACTCGTATCTCCCAAACCATAGCACCTGTTACAAAAATAAAAGAGGTTTTTGTAGATAAGGTCATGTTGGAGAAAAACCTCTCTAGAATTTGGAAAATTCGTTTCCAATTGCTCGCAATATATTCCACAAAATCATCTCTAAAACAGAAAATCATTAAAAATTTAAATCTGTGAAAATGAGCTGTAAAGATCTAGTCACATATCCCAATTAGTGACACCTTTGAATAAACTGAAAGAGGTTTTTGTTATATGGCTCGTGGTTAACAAAAACCTCCTTGGGTTTTGCAAAATTACTTTCCATATGCTGTAAAATGGCTCTACACTAAAATGACTAAAACAGTAAAAAATATGAAAATTTTGCTTTGTTTTAATGTAGGCTCCAAATATCATTGTATATCTCCCACATAGTTGCACCTGTGCATAAACTGAAGGAGGTTTTTGTTATTTGGTATTTTATGAACAAAAACCTCTTTCACTATTTAAAAATTCCTTACCATTATTTCACAAACTGATTTTTTACTAAACTTTTCATTGTGTGCAGCAACTAACCTCAAAACATGCATAACCAAGAATCACTCATTCATTTTGATCATATATTCTAATCCGGGAGCCAGTTACGGGAGTGTGATATACCGTTGGAAATATTTTTCCGATATTCTTCTGATGGAAACACTTGTGACATGTTTTGTGCTGAACATTCATGTGCAAAACATCTAACAAAACCAGACATAGTAAGAGCTCATGTTGATCTCGGGTGACAGGTTGCAAAGACTGACACTAACAGAACTGGTGCTCAAAAACTGTGGAAAATGTCTTATAACCTTCATTTGAATTCGACCTTCTAGCTGTGCAAATCCCAACCTCCAAAATGGTGCAAAAACTGTCAATACTACTGCGCTACGAAACTACTAAGTCTGTTGTTTTCGTAGCACAAACTTTTCCTTTTAAAATCACGCTTCAAACCTCCATTTCTATGTGCCAAACCCCCTGGATATTCATTTATATTCTTCATATACCTCCCACCAGCATCAAATCTCAACACCAAACCCTTTTCACCTTTGAAAATTTGCGAAAATCTTTCAAATTGCATCCTACAGCAGTTTCGTAGCGCGCTACGAAACTGCTGTGTGTCACGCTACGAAATTGTTGAGTCTTCACTTTTCACATCTTCCTTCCAAAATTTTATTTTTCAATCTTTTATTACCATATCTCCAAGTGTATATCAGCTTCCATAACCCATAAACATCAACTTTAAACAGCTCCAAAAATGAGATATTACCATATAACCTCAAAAATTTGTTAAAAGATGACACTTACTGTTTGCACTTATTTTAGCTGTGGCTGATCTTCAAACTGTGCTAGCTAAATTTCCAGGTCTTCTACTCTCCTCTTAAGCCTTCTATTGTTTTCCCTTAGCTTGGTATTGACCATCCTAATGAATTTTTCTTCTTTGATTGCAAGTAGGGTCCATATGAAGAATTGAGCTTGACTATCAATTAATTCAGGGTTTGGATTTTTCTCCAACTCCCATTGTCCTTTCATCTTTTCAAAATTTTCCCTTTCTTCTGCATGCACTCTCACCTTTTTCTTCAACTTATCAATCCCATTATTTTCCAATCTGATTTTTTCTTTGACATCTTCATAGCTACTCTTTTCCTTCTGAATATTGAAAACCCTGTTTTTGTCTTCTTCGGGCATTGAAAATGATGTATTTGTAGTTTCTTCTCAAAAAGAGGAATTCATCCCAATCTCTGTTTGCTTTCTACAGCTCATGTAATACTATTGACTTGACTAAGCCATGGTGAAATAATGAGGTTTCACATTACTCAACTTTCATTTGTACCTTATCAGACATCTTAGCCAAACTTTGAAAAGATAAAAAGGTAAATCTAGAGATATTATCCCTGTGAAATGAAGCAAAAGTTTAAAGTGATAGGTATACACCTTGTGGTATCTCCCTTCACAGGTGAAGTACCTCTGAATATTGTAGAGTAGATTGGAAAATGTATCTTTAACATAACTTCTTGGCACAGCCTTGTTCAAGTCAACCTCTGTAAACACTGGTTTTACAAAGATTTTGCAGGGTACCATGTCAAACTTGAAGTTATTAAACCACCTGTCTTCTCCCTTCGGAATTTATGTAACTACTGATATCACTTCAGGGGAAATTGGTAAATTGAGGAATCCAATCTTTGAGTTTGATCCTGTGAAGTTTATGGCAAATTATTTGGTGACTTGAGTGAGTCCTCCTTGAAGTTTTTCACAAAACCTCCAGCAACCTACTTTCTTAAAGGCTTCTTCAACAGACTTGTCTTTTGTAAGGGCTTCTACACCTTCAGGTTATGTTCTTAGGCAATGACCAGACCTATGAATCCTTCTTTCTTCAGCCATTTTCTTCTTGAAAACCTTGTATCTTCAGAAATATGTGATAATCCCTCTAAAAACCCTATGTCTTCAGCAAATTAGCAATCAGAGCTTCCTGTTGAATGAACTGGCTCGCTTGGTAAATGAGTTCAACCTTGCTTGATAACAATTCAGCCTCGATTGAAATATAGTTTCACAGCCTCGCTTGAATTTGTTTCAGTGGACTCTGATCTTTCACCACTAATTGCTTCTTCAAAACATAAGCATGCATGCACTATTGTCTTGCATGAGACAAATGAAGTCGAAAACAGCCAATTGTTTCCAAATTTGAAAGGACCAATGACAATCTGACCCCTAATCAATGACAAATGACCCATAATAATTATAATAAATGGTTGCGTGTGTGAATGAGAACTCGTGGATGACACCTAATGATGAAAAATTTAACTATATTTGACAGATGTGACAGCTCAAACGCAAAACTGAGAATCCCCGATTTTGTAGCGCATGATTTGCAAAGCTGGGTTTTTGCGCTATGAAATCACCAACGTTTTCATAGCACTGAATCAAATTTTTACACTAAGCGTGCTCCGAAAACGTGGTTTCGTGGCTTATTTATCAAATCTTCAAAAAAAAAAACTTTAAAAATGGCTTTCAAAACATGGCATAAGATCTTTAAAGAATGAAACAAGGTTGATGAACATTGTTTGGTGATGGAATGAGACCTTTAACCCATGATATAGACCTTTAAAAATATAAAAATGACTCTAACCCTATCTAGCATTGTGACTTAGGAACAAGTGTAACTGACCAAGTTTTAGAAAAGTTTTATAGTGATAACAGTGGCTCCACTTGGGATAGTGTGCCCCTGTGGTACACTAAGAACCCGCAGCACCAGTGCCATCCATTTTGATAAAAAACAGAAATTTTTGTTGACAAGTATCTTCTTTGAATTGTTGGGCCTTTACCTCAGGCTTAAGCTCTCTGTTTCAGCTTGTCATTTATTAGCAAAAAATTGACAAAGATGAATATATACAATGTCATGAATGAGTGATGTTACTTCAGCAAACATAATGCTTTAGGAACCTGCCATTAACAGGCCCTCCAACATATGATCCTCCATCAATTTCCTGCAATATGTAAGTGTTGTTCCCATGAAAACCAGCAATCTGAAAAGGACCCTTCCATAAATTCTCAAACTTACCATGCTTTCCCTTTTCTTCAATTTTGGCCTCCCATTTCAGCACTTTGTCATGAATCTGAAAACTGTCCTCTTTGATCCTCCTATCAAATGTATTCTTGATTCTGTTTTGAACATGTTGATGACTTTCATAGACTTCATTTCTCTTTTCTTGCAAGGCTATCAGCTGGTTTATCCTCCTTTGGATGGCATTTGGTTCTTCTTGAAGTCCTTGAATTAACTTCATAACCGGTACCCCAAGTGATGTTGGAAAAACAACTTCATCTCCATAGACTAATTCATATGGCGAAGTTCCAATTGATCTCTTTGTACAAATCCTATTAGCGCATAGGGCGTACTTCAGCTTTAAATGCCAAGCTTTCTTGTTCTCCTGTAGTACCTTTTTGATGATTCTTACAATGCTCTTGTTTGATGATTCAACAAGACCATTACCTTGTAGATAGTAGACTGTAGAGTGTCCAAGAGTGATGTGATATTGATGGCAGAAATTAATCATTTTCTTGGACTTAAATGCTTGAGCATTATCTATTATAATCTTCATGGGACAGCCAAATCTTGACAATATATTATTCTATCCATTTGGTGAAGTAGTCCGTTGCTATAATAATCCAGTGATGCTGCCCTGATGAAGATGGATGTATCTCTCCAATAAATTCTAACCCCCATTGCTAAAATGGAGCTTCAACATAAATAGGAACTAAAGGTAGAGGTACAAGCTTTCTTCTTCCTTAAAAAATTTGACACTCATGACATGCAACGATCTTTTTGTAAATGTCTTTAAACATTGTTGGCCAAAAGTATCCAGCTCTTAGGATCTTGTTTGTTATAGCTTTCCAATAATGGTGTCCCCCGCAATCACCTTTATGGAACTCATCAGTTATCTTTTCAGCCTCTTCTTCAAGCAAACAATTCAGCAAAATTCCTCCTGCATCTTTCCAAAACAGATTTCTTTCATAAACAAAATTTCGCAATGATTTTAGCTTAACAAACCTTTCTTTGGACTTCGTTAGACAAATGGGAGCTTTATTATGCTGTAGGAAAAAAACCACATCCTTATACCACTCTAAAGTAAGAAATTTCTCATCAATTTGGACCAATTCTTCTTCATTTTCAGAAATTTCTGATATTTCTGCATTCAGATTTATGTCAACACAATCCAGATTTGACTGAGTCATTAGCTTCGCCAAGCCTTGTCCCTTCACCAACTTCGTTGTTTTAATGTCTATATCATATTCCAGCAATTTGGTGATCCATTTCCCCTTTTTCCATCCGGATATGCCTGAGTTAGAATGTCCTTTACCACAGCACTTGGAACATATGCTATGATGTGTGAATGAAAAAAATAAATACTGAAATCTTTTATAGCTTTCACCAAAGCATAGGCCTGCTTCTCTAGAATATTATACTTCAGTTCAACATTTGCTAATGTACTACTAAAGAAAGAAATAGGTTATTCAATACCCTGCTTTCCTTTTTGTAGCAAAACTCCAGCAATTGTGTTTTCGGAAGCAAATGTAAAAACCAGAAATTCTTTGGAAAAATCTGGAATGATGAGCACTGGTGCTTGTGTGAGTGCCTTCTTGATTTCTTCAAAATATTTCCTTGCTTCAGCTGTCCATTTAATGTCCACTCCTTTCTTTAGCATCCTTGTTATATCTTTGATAATCTCAGCAAAGTTAGGAATGAAGCGCCTAACAAATTTCACTTTCCCAAGAAAAGATTGAATCTCTTTCCTACTTCTTGGCAAATCTACCTTTTGAATTGCATTGACTGTATTAGGATCAATCCTAATTCCTTCTTTAGAAATAATATGACCAAGTAATTTTCCTGATGTTAAAGCAAAGATGTTTTTAGTAGGGTTGAGAGAGATACCAAACCTTCTACATTTCAACAGATTTTTTTCTAGATGTTTCAAATGATCTTCTTCTTTCTTTGAATAGACTGTGATATCATCAAGATAAAAAACACCGACTTATCCTTTTGTTCAGAAAAAGAGATGTTCATTGCTCTTTGGAAAGTGTCTCCCACATTCATGAGACCAAAGGGCATTTTAGCGTACATGAATGTACCCCATGGTGTTTTTAAAGTTGTCTTTTCTTGATCATCTGGATGCACAAGAATCTGATTGTAACCTGAAAAGCCAGCAAGCATAGACATCCTTTGTGAACCAACAATATTTTGCAGAATTCAATCCATCTTAGGAAGAGGATAGTTATCCTTTAGTGAGGCCTTATTCAAATTTCTGAAGTCAATAAAAATTTTGATTTCTCCATTCTTCTTCCTTACCGAAACTAAGTTTGCAAGCCAATTTGAAAATATGATTGGAACAATGATCTTTGCATCAAAGAGTTTCTTAACCTCCTTTTTCAATCAATGGCATGAGAAGAGGATTAATTCTCCTCAATTTCTGCTTGAAAGGCTTCTCATTTTCCTTGATAGGAATAATATGCTGAATAATGGAAGGATCATATTGCTTTAAATCAAAATAACTCCAAGCAAAAACATCCATAAACCTTCTCATCATCTCAACATATTTGGATTTCACATCAGCTGAAAGGAGCTTTGAAATTTTTATCATTTTAGGCAAAGCTAATGTACCAAGATTACAACTCTCTACTTCCTCTTCATCAGCTTGCAATTTTGGTGCTTTAAAAACATCATTTTGATCAAAAAGCTTCTCAAGAGGAATAAGACCCATTGGTATTGAATTATTCTTTAATTGCAAAACTTCAGAATTTTCTTTAGGCTCAACAAGCATATTTTGTTGATCTACATGTGTATTTTCAAATTCTTCTTTCAACTCAATAAAATTCTTGACCTGTTGATCATCTTCAAAAACTTGCCAATTTATGATATTGTCCAGTATAGCTGGCCTATGAGGAACTTCAATCTCATATTTTTCATTTGAATTCGTAGGAATAATGAAAATACTTACGGAAACAGCAAGGGAATCAACAATAGAATTTTGATCTCTAGTTTTGACTATGAAGGAATAAGACTGAAATTTTTCCAACAAGTCTAAAACTAAATTTCTATAAGCCCTCATTCTTACATCCTTCGTTTGATAGAAACCCTCAACTTGTCTGATAACCAATTCAGAATCTCCAAAAACAGAAATATTTCGAGCCTTCAACTTTTTCAAAATATCTAGACCCAAAATCAAAGATTCATATTCAGCCATGTTGTTTGTGCAATCAAAAGTCAGTTTGTAAGAGTAAAACTTACTCTCATCATTTGAATTTGTCATCCAAATCCCTGCTCCTGCCCCTTCTTTTCATGTTGATCCATCAAAGTACATTGACCACCATTCCTCCATCTCTTCGTCATTTACTTGTCGATTTTCTGCATGCTGATTTTCTGAGTGTTGATTTTCTGCTCTTATTTCTTCCTCAACACTATCAGTTGATTCATTGAAAATAATGGCAGATCCAAGCTCAGTATCAAAATCATAAATAGGAAAATTCGGAGGTTTATCTTTACTTCTTACCATGTAGGCCATTCTAGTCTCTCGATACAACCTCCTTTTCTCACCAAAAACAGGAATTGTGGCATAGGAAAGATCCATATGCATTGCGCCTTTAATTTTCGCTGCCCATGATCTTGACAATAGCATACCAAACTTTGGAGGAACATTAGCTACAACAATGTCCATAACAACTGTCTTTGCTGGAATTTGCGTGAGGCCAACAACAACATCCTTGATTAGACCAATACATTGAACCCTCTTGGAATCAAAGGAAAACAAATCCTTATATGGCCTTGTGATTTGCAATCCCATTCTCTCCATGATAACCTTGGGCATAAGGTTATGAGAAGCTCTTGTATCTAACATAGCATTATGCAAAGTCATATCATGAATACTAATGCTTACATAAAAAGGAGGAAACTCTTCATTTTGATCATCTTCTAACCTTGGACCCAAATATATAGTAGGATTATCTTCTTGGACATTCAAGATATCAGCAACCCCTGGTTGTGAATTCAACATCTTAACTATCTTTCTTCTATATTCATTCACCTTGAGAATCTCACTGAAAGGGACTGATATTTTAATCTTTGAAATTTCATTCTCAAGGTTGAAAATAGAAACAGACTTTTCATCATCTTTGACAAGAGGAGGAATTTGAGTGTCTTTCTTACCGAGTGGAATATATTTTTGACCTTCAGCCACCTTTGGGGTATCATTCTTAGCTTCAGTAGCCTTTAGAGCATCTTTTTTGGGCTGCGCTTTATTTGCAATGATAGGCACATTTCTATTTCTGAGATTATATTATATTGCTTTTGCATCTCGAAAATAGCATGTTGATACCCTTTAAAATAATCTAATGGTTCTTCTCCTAAGTAATGATTATTTTGTTTAAAGAAAATATATGTTGAGTCCAAGAATTTATGGAGGGGACCCTAGTAATTCTCTTTTACTGGACATTTAATAGTTAAGGAAAATTATCTCTTCTTTTCTTTTCCTAGAGATGAGAGAGAACTCTTAGGGGGAGCAGAGGGAGATATGGAAAAGAAAGGAAAGACGATGCCTACAGATTTTTCTTGAGCTCGACTAGGGCCAGTGGAAACTTCAGATTGCAGACTTGGTATGTGGAAAATTCAAGGCTGGACTGAGGGATCTTGATGCCAGTGAATTAAACTTGAGAAAACCACTACCTAAGTGATTGTTCTAGAACTGAGGAGCTCGGGGGGAGAAACTAAAAGTAATAGCCAATTTCTCATTGGAAGGGTGGTGTGGTCCCATTTGTAAATTCTTGGTCATTGACATAGTAGATAAGTATATATATGGTCTTAAATTTCCTTTTAGTAGGATGCTAGATAAATATGTTAATACTGAACAATACCTTGTAATATGAAAAGTAAGACGTGTGTTCTCTTCAAAAAATAAAATAAAAAAATATGTATATGTACTTATTTATGTGATGGTATGCGCCCAGTAAGTCTAAGTCATGTACCAAATATGTGAACTGTTCTTATATTCTGCGTATCCTGTGAGGCTAAGTCATAACAAAGTATGTGAGTTACTCTTTTATTCTTTTTCAAAGAGAGTTCATTCTTTTCATTATAATGCTTGTAAAACCCTTGGTAAAGGTGGCAAGCTACAAGAAAACCAACTATGATAAAAATATATATATTAGCCCCTGGTTGCGACAGTAGGGAAAGAATGTGGAACTAAAAAGAAAAGAAGAACACCGGCTAATTTAATTCGTATAACAAAAGGAAATCCTGTTGAGGGTTACTAGTGAGCTAAATAGGAAAACAACATTACAGTAAGAAATGTTATATAGAAAAGTCATAGAGGGCCTATACCCAGATTTACTCCTTGTAGCCAGTCAAATTGTCGATAGCCCAAGGAACAATTCTAGATTGTGAAGCTCTGTTGAATGAATCAGAGCGAGTAGGGCCTATAGAGGATAAAGTTAGAGAACAAATGGAGCCAAGCTAGAAAGACTGAGAGTTGTAAATATTTCTTAAAATAATTTTCTTGGAAAATTCAAACCACAAAATTGTATAAACCATGGGCATAAATTTAAGCCGAGATACAGCCATAAAAAATTTAATAGATTAATGTAATGCACATATTTCATTCACATGAATTTACCCCATGATAGCAGCAGAGAAAAAATGATTATACACATTACAACAAATGCATGTTAAACTACAAAACTGTATTTCAAAATAAAAGGGAAGACCTCCATTAGAAATAATTAAACAAGAGAAATACATGAGATCTGAAAGACCTGGATTATTCTCACTTTATGGGTGAAGAAGATATACCCAGTTGAAGTGTCTAAAATAATACCATAATAACTAAGCCATCTTGCAACAATAAGTGACTGCAACGGTAAGGCATCCAGTCCCTAATTATAAATTCACTAAGGAATTCTAGGGAAAAAACAACCCCAAACTATGCCTTCCTCGACTCAGATTTAGCAGCGAAACTCACTAAAAATCAAGGAACAGAAGCTCTGCTCCATTTTAGGGAACAATCGAAAAAAATATATAACTTAAACCATAAATATTCATTAACCATCTTTAGATTGCAAGATGAAAACCCTTAGTGTAATCCATTGTGAAACAAAAATCTCTCAACAAAACCCTCAAGAAAGGGTAATGTAGCAAGGAGCACCTTAAGTTTGTTGTGCAAGGAACCCAAGTTGCAGTGGCACATAGAAGATTGAACCAAAGTTTCATATACAACGGAAGTAGGAAGTCCAAGCCCATAGTATCGAGTCTGCAAACAATGTATAACCCTAACTTAACACAGTATTTTGGAATGATATTGCTAAGGTTATGTGAAAAATAAAGGGAACTTAACATAATACCTTTAAGTGACTGGTGAAGGATTCAGAACTTTGCATCTGCAACCATAGGAAGCCAGGGCGATCGTTTTAGAGACAGGAATAAGGATAAAAAATTAAACAATAGACAAAACAGGAAAAGAGCAGTGACTTAGAAGGAACCATTACCATGTTGCAAAGGATACATGCCACATTTTTCCATCCATCCACGAACCAGAAGGGAAAGGAAACGAAAATCGAAAAATCGGAGATCAGTCGTTGGTGGCGACCTGTTGTCAAGAGAATTGTTCCTCTGGATCGTGATAGAAACCCTAGTGAAGTAGGGGTTTGGTAGAGAGACTTTCCCCGACGTCAGAAAAATTTGAATGATCGGCGGTGAGAGAGACAAAATTGGGTAGCTACCCTTACCCACCGGAAAACGTGAGGCGTTGTTGGATGAGGAGTATTGGAGATCGCTGGTAGCACATGTTACATATGTCTCTCCGTCAATGTATTGGAAGGATTGAGAACCTGGACAGATGGAAAGCATTAATGCTAGCTGGTTTCCACTCTCTTCCATATCAAAATTCAGATAACCATAGTTTCCAAGGAATGATAAAAGGGTCGATTATGATCAAACAATGATGGTAACACAAAGTAATTATGATAATTAACCTGCATATTATATACTTAATGTTATGGTGTGACGTACCAAATGTGAAAATATGGTTAACTTATAAACACGAATTGGGATATGTTATATTTTGTTATATATATATATATATATATATATATATATCAAGAATATTGTTATTGCATGTGATAAGTGGTATCAAAGCATTGGGTTGCTACACTGAGGCATGTATGGAAATATGTGGAATAACAAATGTGAACATGGTGCACGGAAAGGAAGTTGATAAAATATGAGATGGGGAGAAGGGATTACCCCACCAGGAAGACCATCCGGAGGAGCAAGACCCATGCCTTTTTAGGAAAGCAACCCATAAATGTGGTTTCAATTAGGTGGAGAAAGCTAGAACACGAATGCAATTTTATTAGAGAGTGTTCAAAATTTGAGGGTTGATAATGAAAGGTTGGAACATGAAAAGATCATGAAAATCCTCTCAGACAAGAAAAACAAAAGGAATACGAATCTCAGTCAAGAAGAAGGGAATAGAGAGGAGTTGTACAGACAATAAGAAGACAACCCAAAATTTGAGGGAGGTCGAGTTGGCAATGAAGAAGAATATGATAATGTTTATGGTGGAAAGGGAACTAAGAGACATATAATTAAACTACAAGGGAATTTTAATCAAATAAAGTCCCCGACCTATGATGGAGAGGTGGAGGAGACGGTTGAAACGTGGCTAATCAATATGAACAAATACTTTGAAATAAATGAATATGATGATAATTTGAAAGCAAGAATGGTAATATGTCAACTGCAAGGTAAGGCCACCTTATGGTGGGAAGAGATTAAAATGGTTTGAGGAATCGATGAGCAGGAAGTTACTTGGGAACAATTCTATAAGCATTTTAAAGATAAATACTTGACCGAGCAGTTCTATGATGAAAAAGCAAAATAATTTCACGATATGAAATTGGGAAACATTCCATGGATGAGTGTATAACTAAGTTTACCTCTTTGTTAAGATATGTCCCTTACATCCACGAAGAGAAAGCCAATGTGTAGTGGTTTACCAATAACCTACTCGCTTTCATGAAGGAGAAATTGGAATTTTAAAACTCTAAGACAATGGACAAAGCCATTCAAAAGGCTCGAATTTGTTATTATCAAATGAAGCAGAAAGGGGATATTACTAAGGGTTGGATAAATAAAAGGGGCAGAAAAAATTATCAAACACCAAAAATATGAGACTTTCTGGAATTAAGAATGCAAGCAGAAAATTGTCGAATGGACCTCTAAGTAAAAATCAATAAAAGTTCATATCCCATAATGAAATTAGGAAGACTGAACTGTTTAGCAGATCGGAGCCCAGTAAAAATCAGAAGCCCCCCTTGCATTGTTGGGGTTGTGGGGAATCCCACTATTATAAAAATTTTCCTCACCATACCAGATCAGAACCAACTGCTAACATTCAAGGAGCCTCTATTGTCGACGAGGTGGCAAGGAGCATACCAAGGATCAATGTAGCCTTAGAGGATCATCAAGTTGAATATCAACCTGCACTAGTAGAGCTTGAAGGTAAAATAACTAACCATCTTGTTTCTATTTTAATAGACCCGGGTGCAAGATTGATTTATATCAATCCAAAAATAATTGATTTATGTCATATGAAAAGTGTAAAAATCAGAAATCCTTGGCTAGTGCAACTGGCTACAAAAGCTAAGAGAAGAGTAACCACGAAGGTAGAGGATTTTTTAATTGAAATATTTGGACAACAAGTTAAGGCAAATTTAAATATGCTACCACCTATGACGTGCTGATAGGCATGGATTGGCTAGAAAAGCATTGGACCTTAATAAATCGTAAGGATACGACTATTAATTTCCTTATTGATGAGGGTATTATAAAAGAAATTCGGGGTATTAGAAGGGAATTCAAGATACGCCCCATTTCATCCCATGGGTTGGGCAAGTGCATTCACAAGGGCTAGAAAATCTACGTTGTTCAGGCGAGATACACCAATTCTAAAGATAAGGTATCTACTCTAGAAAGCATACCAGTCATCTAGGAGTTTGTATATGTCTTTCTGGAAGAAATCTAGGGACTTCCTCCTAAGAGAAATATCAATTTCACTATAGAAATAGTTCCCGGAGCTACCCCAGTATCAAAATCCCCTTATAGAATGAGTATCCCTGAGTTGACAAACTTAAAGATGCAGCTCCAAGAGCTGTTAGACAAAGGCTATATCTGCCCCAGTGTGTCCCCTTGGGGAGCCCCAATTTTGTTTATAAGGAAAACAAATGGCACTCTTTGCTTATGTATTGATTATCTAGGCAACTAAATAAGTTAACGATTAAAAATAAGTACATGTTGCCCAGAATTTATGATATGTTCAATCAAGTTAAGGGCGCTACTGTGTTTTCAAAAATTGATCTATGATATGGATATTACCATATACGAATAAAAGATGAAGATATTTTTAGAACAACAATTAGGACATGCTATGGACACTACGAGTTTGTTGTTTTTCCATTCGGGCTCACCTATGCTCCTACAACATTCATGAGCTTGATGAATGGTACTTTCCACCCCTTCTTAGACAAGTTTGTTCTAATTTTCATTTATTATATCCTAGTTTATTCTAGGAGTTTGGAAGAACATAAGGAACACCTCCGGATAGTATTGCAAAATTTGAGAGAGAACCAACTTGATGATAAATTTAGCAAATGTGATTTTTATAAGGACCAAATTCAGTACTTAGGACACATCATCTCCTCTGAAGGTATAGCGGTGGATCCGGAGAAAATTAAAACCATCAGGGAATGGCATGTTCCAAAAAAAAAATGTAACCGATTTATGTTTTTTTATGGTTCTGGCTAGATATTATCGTCAATTTGTAGAGGGGTTATCTAAATTTTCTCACCCTATCACCTCTTGCAAAAGAAAGGGAAAATTTTCAAGTGCTCAAAAAGAGTGTCAACAAAGTTTTGAAAATTTGAAACACTTACTTACTACAGCTCCCGTGTTGAAAGTTGCAAATCTGGAAAAGGAATTCAAAGTTTGTATGGATGCTTGCTAGGAGGGTGTAGGGGGAGTCTTAATGCACGAAGGTAAGGTAATCGCTTAGGAATCTCGTTAGTTAAAGGAACACGAGCATAGGTACTATGCCTATAACTTGGAGCTAACGACAGTAGTCCATGCTCTGAAAGTATGGCAACACTATTTTCTAGGAAAAATATTCATGTTGATGACAAATCACAGTAGTTTAATCGGTTTCTTTAAGCATCCCTACCTGAATGCATGTCAAGCTAGGTGGAATGTGTTTCTAAGCGAGTTTGACTTTGAAACTGGAGATCTTAAGGGGAAAGAAAATCATGTGGCCGATGCATTAAGTAGAAGGTTGCATTATGCATATGAGATTTCATATAGTCAAGTGGCCTTTAACTTTTCCAAGTAGATTAAAGAAGCTGCCCTGAAAGATATGGAATATGAATAGCTTTGGTAGCAAGGTAAGCTTGCACGAAATTCCAGGACAAACTGAATATGATATCAATAACGATAATTTGCTAATATTTAAAGGGAGAATGTATGTTCCTAATAAATTATCGATTAAAAAAAAAATTATTAGATGAATTCCACATAAGCCCCTACACTTCTCATCCAGGATGTCAGAAGTTATTTTCTGCAATTAAAAAAAAAATTATTGGTCCGGAATGAGGAAAGACATTGCAAAATACTTAGTAAAATGCTTAGAATGTTAGCAGGTCAAGGCGGAACACCAACACCCTGCTGGTTTGTTGCATCCATTACCCATTCCCGAGTGGAAATGGGGTACAATTACCTTAGATTTCATAACCGGATTACCCATATCCAAAAGACAAAATGATTTATCATGGTAGTAGTGGATAAATTGAGCAAAGTAGTTCATTTCATTATTTTTAAATCCACTTACCAAACTTCCCAAGTGGCATATATATTTATGAGAGAGATATTCATATCACATGGCATGCCTAGAGTAATAATTTTTAATCGAGATGTAAAGTTCACCTCTGCATTCTGGAAGGAACTCTTCACTGGATTGGGTACTCAAATTCACTACAATGCTGCTTACCACCCACAAATAAATGGGCAAATTGAGCGGGTGAATCAAGTGATTAAGGATATGATGCACATGTATGTGATGCAGTAGGTAATAATAATACCTTCATTTAGTGGAATTTTCTTATAAAAACGATTACCATGAGTCATTAAAAATGAGCCCTTCTGAGGTACTTTATGGGAAAATATGTATAATACCTTCTAACTAGAATAGTCCCAAGAATAAAATGATTCTAGGGCCCGACGTGTTAGAAGAAATGGAAAGTACATTGAGAAAATTTCAACAAAATCTAAAAGCTTCTTAGGATAGATACAAGGCCTAGACTAATAAAAAAAGAACTTACCCAGAATTTCAGGTGGATGACCATGTTTATGTGTGAGTTAAACCTAAAATAAGTACCCTCAGATGGGGAAGTTGTGCAAAAATAGCACCCTAATACTATTAACCATGTTTAGATTGCAGGGTGAAAGCCTTTAGTGTAATCCCTTGAGAAAGAAAACCTCTCAACAAAACCCTCAAGGAAGGGTAATATAGCAAGGAGCACCTTAAGTTTGTTGTGCAAGGAACCCAAGTTGCAATGACATGTAGAAGATCGAACCAAAGCCGCATATACACCGGAAGCAGGAAGTCCAAGCCCATACTATCGAGTCTGCAGAAAATGTATAACCCTAACTTAACATAGTAATTTGGAACGATATTGTTGAGGTTATGCGAAAAAGAAAGGGTACTTAACTTAATACCTTTAAGGGACTAGTGAAGGAGTCAGAACCTCGCATCTACAACCATAGGAAGCCAAGGCGATCGTGTTAAAGACAAGAAGAAGGGGAAAATATTAAACAATAGACAAAACATGAAAATAACAGTGACCTAGAAGGAACCATTACCTTGTCGCAAATGCTACAAGACACATTCGTCCATCCAGCCATAAACCAAAAGGGAAAGGCAACAGAAATTGGCAAATCAGAAGTCAGCTGTTGGTGGCGACCTGTTGTCAAGAGCATTATTCCTCTGGGTTGTGATAGAAACCCTAGTGAAGCAGGGGTTTGGCAAAGATACTTTCTCCGATGTCAAAAAAATTTGAATGACTGACGGTGAGAGAGACAAAACTGGATAGTTACCCTTACCCATCGGAAAACCCGAGGCGTCGTTGGATGAGGAGTATTAGAGATCGATGATAACACAAATTCCATATGTCTCTCCGTCAGTGTATTGGAAGGATTGAGAACCTGGGCATTTGGCAAGCATTAATGCCAACTGGTTTCCACTCTCTCCCCTATCAAAATTCACATAACCATAGTTTCCAAGGAATGATAAAAGGGTCGATTATGATCAAACAATGGTGGTAATGCAAAGTAATTATAATAATTAACCTGCATATTATATACTTAACCTTATGGTGTGAGATACCAAATGCGAAAGGGTGGTTAACTTATAAACACGAATTCGGATATGCTATATTCTGTTATATATAAAAGAAAATTCAAGTGTATTGTTATTGCATGTGACACATGTCTTTCAATTGCAGTTGGATGTCATCTAACTACAACAAAATTTCACTCTTCCCATCATTTATTTCATGCAAGACTTTTCCTTACAGAGATTTAAGTTGCCAATACAAATCAATAGTGTGCAAGTATTGATTTTAACGACCATGGGTATGATAATGTAGAAGTATTAACTCCAATGATCGACATAGATCCATCTTAAATGTGGATCTAAGAAACATCTAAACAAAAAAAATAAGACGGCCAACATAAATTCATCTTTAATGTGGATCTAAAACATCTAAACAAAAAAATAAAATATGATAAATCCATAATCATTAAACAACATTTAAAATTATAAAAATACCAATTATCTGCACTTAGTTACAGAATAAATATAAAATCCTACTTTAAAAAATAAAAAATTAGTAATAATTCTTCAACTTTAAATATATTAACAACAATTTACATCCATCATCCTCTAATAATAAAAATATAACATGGAAAAATTCAAATACCATTATTGCATAATGGTTATAAGTATACCCATATAAAAATTCAAATAGTAAAAAATATTTAATTATTTATTATAATTTTATAATATTTGTTTTTATTTATAATATAATTACAATTAAAAACTTATCTTTGAAAACATATTTGGATTATTTGGATTTCTTGAAAAACTTGAGAAAAGTTCAAGCCATGGACCATTTGGACTACCAGAAGCTTTATGTATTTGAAGGCTGAAGTCCCACTTTTACATCAAATTGAAAATTCTGACCAAATTTTGATAGAGAGGTGAAACTGCCAGATTAACCGTCTGATATGATCAGCCAGTGTCACAGTTTTTGAATAACACATACACGTATATACTTTTATCTATATTGGGAAATATACATGTGTTTCTCTAGGGGAGAGGCTTCTATTGTTGTGCAAGGACCAATAGTAGTTATACTACTGGTCCCACACATCCACCAAACATAAATTAAAAACTCACTAAAATATGCACATAAATATTTGATAATATGCACATAAATATTTGGAAAAAAGTTATATAAGTTACATAAATATGTCCAAAATGGGCCCAGTTTTTGACTAGACCAACATCTGCCATACACCAAAACATACATCACAAGTTGACAAGACCCACTGTCTCAAGTACCTCCAGTTCTGAATTACCATTCAAGGCAAAATGCACTACAAAACATTACAAAGCTACCCATCCAAAAGTACTGTTATCCCATCAAACAGTCCACCACTGATTTTGCATTGGGAGACTACATCTCATTGCTGAATAACAGCTGGACAAAAACTGGGTAACCCCTGCACAAAGATTGAGTACCACCTGCACAAAAATAGGGGAAATGTCTGTCAGCAATATCTACATGTTTGTTTAACCATTCAACCTATTGAAGACATTAAATGACACCATTCAATTCAGGAAATAGTTCACCCAACCTTTCATTTCAAGAATTAAACACAACAGTCCTGGAATTATAGGAATTAAATTCTGAAAAGCATTTCAATTCAGAAATTAAATTCAGGAAAGCACAAGGATCAACCATGATAGCTTTTCAGCCATTGGATCATGTACAAATCAATCCACACCACACAATTAAATTTGGGAGATGGGAATCCATGCCAATCTTCCCTACCAATGAAATTCTAAATCATAAAACTATAAAACCTCAACTGTTACTGCATTTGAGGCATTCGTTTTGCTCTTAAACTACTGCTGACATACATTCAAAGTTTTCAGACAGTGTTCCATTCAGTTTTCAGAAAGTGAGTTTCCATTTTGCAGACATACAATCATTTTCAGACAGTGTTCCAGACATACAAACAGAGGACAGAGTGTGCTCAGTGTTACATTCCAGACAGAGTGTGTGCACAGTGTTACATTCCAGACAGATTGTGTGCACAGTGTTACATTCACTCTCTTCATCAGTTGCTAGAAACAACATACAGGTATTTCTTCAATAATGTTATTCAAGATATTAAGCAGATATAATGTTGGATAAATATAGTAGTTATCAGATCGGATAGAGAGAGTATAGTGTCACACATATCACATAACTACAAGCTTGGTACTCATTAAGCTACATACTCATCTAAATAATGGTAAGAAAACCATGCTTTGGAATAGAGTAATTACATTAAACCAATCACGTCTTATATGTGTAATCTATATAAGGTATGTGATAGTAAGCTTATGGTGATAAAGCCTATTCTATAAACATAGGTAATCACTGTAAGGATAAACAAGAGCTGTAATACTTATAGTAATAACATGAGCTTTACACTTATACTGTAATCTCTCTAAGCTGGAATAGAGTCATTACATTAAACCAATCACGTGTTATATGTGTAATCTATATAAGGTATGTGATAGTAAGCTTATGGTGATAAATCCTATTCTATAAACATAGGTAATCACTTACAGAAGGGAAACGGGCGCTTCAGCTGGATACCTTATGGTTCAACAACCTAGGCTACAAGCTTTCGAGCTGGCTTTGCTCCTGGAGGTAATGCTAGAACATCGCTTACGAATACTGGAACATAATGGGATGTCTAAACTTAGCTGCTTGGAATGCATGCAGATGCCGGAGCATCATAAATTATTGTAACACCAGGGTATGTAGGAACATCACTAGTTGGATAAAGAGCTTATGTCGGAGCACTTCTAGTAACTATTGCAAATACCGAAACATCACTTATTGAATTGAAACACTAGCTAATGCACCTGACTTCTAGGAACATAATAGGATGTCGGAACATGCACTTGTGGGAACAATATTCAATGCTGGAACAACAAGGTAACAATATCTGGGAACACTAGGAAATCCCGGAACTACACTGATAGGAACTATTACGTATATGGAAACATAAGCACTTGTCGGAACATCATATCTTGTGACATAGATCAATATTGGAACATCGCGAATTAATTCACAACAAACAACTGAAAGATTTCATGTTATTAGCAGAAATTTTGGAATTCATACATAATTATAGTTTACTCTATACAGTTGTGCTGTAATACTTACCAAATTTCTTAACGATGTTGGAAATTGCAGGTTGTAGCCATGACAAGAGTTTCTGTTGCAGATCGGATAAGGAACAGGAGGTGAGGGAGAAGGGGGGCCCAACTGCGGAGCAGTTCATCAGATGATGATGTCAATGCTCCCATTGCTCCTAGTAATGTAGTTGAAAAGGACCCTGTGGTTGCAGATCATCCCAGCCCACCATTAGCCACATAACCACCTTCGACCATAATACAAGGTGCAATTTCAACAAAGAAAATTAGTGCAATAAGAGGTTGGATGAAGGAATACATGCTTGCTGCAATTGATGACATCGAGTTTAAGGGATATTCAATCCGTGCATCAGCAAAAAACATGGTATTGCTGCCTCTAACATACATTATTGGATAAATGGGTTGACTAATACAAAGCGTAGAGGGCCTGTTACAGTCATGACTGAAGAGGAGGAAGATGAGGTGGTGGAGTGGTGTAAGGAGATGGCCCAATTGGGACATGGGTTAGAGCTTATCCAACTTAAATCCACTATAGCTCAAATATGTCAAGGGAGGCCAAACCCTTTAAAGATGGTTTTCCTGGTAAGTCATGGTGGAGTGGGTTTAAAAAGAGGCATCCAGACCTTGTGTTACGTACAGCAGAGGGCCTTGACAGAGACCGGGCTTTAAATCTATGCCCTGCAATTGTTTCCAAGTTCTATAACACTCTTTCTGCTGCATATGACCAGCACTCATATGCCCCAGACCACATATGGAACTGCGATGAGACAGGCTTATAGGCAGGAAGAAATTGCGGTATGCGGGTAATTGCAAAGAGAGGGAGTAGAAATGTGCCTAAGATATTGCCTAAGAGCAGGGAGTGGATCACAATTCTTGCCCGTGTCAATGCAATTGGCTCATCTATACCGGGATTTTATCTATTTAAAGGTAAAACTCAACTAAAAAATTACATACAGAATTGTGAACCGGGGGCATGCATGGCTGCACATCCACATGCATGGATGACAAAGGAATTGTTCCTAAATTGGCTTTGCCACTTTGCTGCTTCTGTACCGGGTGGTGTCTCGCCTGAAAACAGGCACTTGATGATTTTAGATGGCCATGGAAGCCACATGGCTGTGCAGACAATCGAGGAGGCCAATAAGTTAGGCATTGACCTGTTAACATTGCCGGCTCATACTACTCACAGATTGCAGCCCCTTGATGTGAGCATGTTTGGTCCTTTCAAGAACTATTTCAGGGTCGAGCGAGCTTCATGGATGGCAAAGAACCCAGGGGTGGAAGTAAAGAGGTTTGAACTAGCTGAGCTTGCTAGCAAAGCATTTAAAAGGGCTCTCACACCTTCTAATATCAAGGCTGGATTTAGGAGGACTGGTATATGGCCACTCAATCATGATGCTCTTATGCATGATACCACATGTAGCCAAGCATTTGAAGTGGAAGGTCAAGAAGCAGAGAATTTAGAAGAGCATGTTGGTGCCCAAGAAGATGTAGTTGTTGCTGAAGGTATAATGTCCCTTTCTGAAGGGTTGTTCTGTGGTGGTGATGATGCTGAGCATGTCAGTGAGACACAGTTCAGTGATGAACCAACTAACAATATCAATGAGGCTGTGACACCCACTGATGCAGCTGACAATGAGCAATTGACCATGCCAACCCAAGTAAGTGCACCATCATGGTTGGCAGAGGCCGTGATGAATATCACCGGAAATAATGTAACATCCACCAATGAGGATGAAAGCATGGACATGCCTTCACAACCATCAGGGTTGAACACCGAACTTGTTCATTATTTTGTGGACAATGGATCACTAGAAGAGGAGCCTATTCAACATGAAGTACCTGAAGAAGACAACAATGGGGGCCAATCAGTTGTCCCAGAAGATGAAATCCAACAGGCAGGTCCGGAAAAGCAGAGATTACTTGGTGCATTCCTAAAGCTACCAGTAGAGAGAGTGAAGGCCTCATCAAGGAACTCAACCTCAGATTATCTTCGTTTAGGGAGGAGTTCACAATTGCTCACATCTGAAGACTATATGAATTTAATGTTCGAGTCTGAACGTAAAAAGAATGAAATTCAGGAAACTAAAAGGAGAAAGAAGGAGTTAGCCAATGAAAAGAGGGTTGCAAGGATTGCAACAGCAGAAGCTCGAGCAAAGGAAAGGTTGGAAAGACAAAAAGCAAGGGAAGAGAAGGAACATCAAAAGCAATTGGCAAGGCAACAGAGAGAGGCAAGAAAGGTTCAACAAGAGTTGGAAAAAGGACAAGGGGTGACAAGCAGAGAAGAACATGGTTCAAGACAGTTTGAGGCAAATAGGTTGATGTCTAACACGCTGGACCACATTGCAGAGCATACACCATCATTCCAAGACCTGATTAACATCCAAGTCCCTAGCTATCAGGCAGGGGTTAGGCCCACCTCTTATACCCCTACCAGTGTAGGTTTGAATCCTAATTGTGTTTATATGACACCTGCAGTCAGTGCTGGGGTTATTAACACAAGTGGACACTTGGGCTACTCAGTCCCACCATGGCTACATGGAGCAAATTGGAGTCAACCATATGCCAACATTCAGGCACATCCTAATCATCCAATGTTGGGTAGTCCACCATACTTGGGCAACGCAGGAAATGGAAGCCATCAAGCATAGAGGTGCCATGACTTAATTTTTGTAACTACAAGACACTGTGATTTTGGTAAGGATCAAATAGGTTTGCTAATGATAGCATCCATGGATGTTTGGGAAGCTACAAACATTTTCAAGTTAGTATGTATGAAACAGTGTCTAAATCCCCCAAGTTTATTAATCTGTTGAAGTTATAGCCTTATAGCCTATATCAGATTTTGTATGAAGTTATATATCAAACAGTTTATAATTCCTACATATCAAACAGTTTCTAAATCACCTATATGTGTTGTAACTATTGATAAAACATAGCATTATATGTAATAAGCATGAAGCTCAGTCAAAGTATAAGCTATATCTATACGATACTTTGAAGCTGATTACCTCATAGTAAACATTATGACTCCTTGTAACATGTATGCCTTATAAGTTATAAGCATTGTATAACCAGATCAGGTCCCATTGTTAGTGCTTACATTGCAGTATAAGCTGACCTGTACAACCCTTGTAACATTTGTAATCAGTGTATATGGATCTTACACAATGACGTAATGTAAACATCAGTGTAATCACTTGTATAAAGTAGAGCACATATAAGGTATGGTAATGATAGTGTATAGCTCTTTCCAGAATCTTCATAATAATCGACACTATTACACCCTTGTAAGGATAACTAGATACTATGTCAATGTTCTCTCTTTATAAGAGAACAATCCCATAAGAAAAATTCAATTTCCAAGACCTAAAAACTTGGCTAGATAACCATACATTTGCTTCAAAACATCTATGAGCTTAGGCTCATTTTTCAAATCTCCTGGTTTCCAAGAATGTTTGCAAATTCTATCAGATGTGTGATAGCAAGGATAAAAACATGACACAAATAAAACCAAAATATAATCAACATAGCATTGTCTAGTTCATATTTAGGGCCTTTAGTCCATTCCATGTATCATGTACATATTAAAAAGTTTATGATCTTATTGTATACTTGTGCAGCACTTAGACGGAAAATGTTCAGCATTTGCCTTCTCATGTTGTTTTCCATTCCTAAAAATCAGCATCCATAACACTTTTTCACAAATAACAAAATTGAGCATTCATTTCCATATGATCCAAAAAATCCTGAACTTTTTAATAGTTATCGTGTGATTCCTTTTCACCTAATATTCCATGCTTATTTTCAGGAATAGTGCATTTTTTTTTTTTAAATATCAAAATTCCTCGCTCATGGACAAACAAACAAGTCTGGGAAGTTCTGAGAGGCTTACTTCCTATATGCAAAAAGAAGCACAACATAAAATAGTCAGTGCTTACATTGTAACCATTTTAAACCGTTCTCAAATCTCTTTGTATACTCTGTCTAAGTATAGCAATACTAAGGGGTGGCAGGTGTAGGGCAGTTTCATCATCAATCCCGAAGAAATCATAAAACAAGCTATGCATGGGGAATAGGAATGGAGCAGAGATGTTGGCTCTTTATCAAGGAATGACAACAGCAAAGGCTAAAGGTTTACAAAAGACCTCCAGTATAAACAGGAGGGGGGCACTATCTCTTGTACCCCTCCCATGACTTTACTTGTTTGCTTTTTAACATGTTTTCAATCAATCTTGTCAAGTGTTATGTTGCATGCACAAGGGCAGGGAAGGAGTTAAAGCAT
The DNA here is from genome assembly GCA_034641835.2 of Pinus albicaulis. Lineage (NCBI taxonomy): Eukaryota > Viridiplantae > Streptophyta > Pinopsida > Pinales > Pinaceae > Pinus > Pinus albicaulis. Next base: position 451,363,652 of record CM076569.1, on the reverse strand, counting down.
CATCATACCTTGGATCTGCATTCATTCACAAAGGCAATGGCAAGTTTGATTACAGTTTGGCTCTTTGGATTCCATGTTTTTTAAGACTACCCCTGGCAGATGAGGTTGCAGTCTGTGTGTAGAAAGAAGTCAGTCTTCCTTCACCCTCATCTGGGTAAGTGGGTCTATAGCTTCTGCTTTCTTTATGATGTTTCAGCTGCCTAAAGTGGGAAGTCTAGGGAGAAGTCTCTCTGCTGGGATTAGAGTGGGACAGCCAGTGTTCAGATCTTCATTTGACATGAAGACTTCTGTTGGGACTAGCATAGAATTTGGGATGAAAGGGCATCAATTTCAACCTTGTTAATATGTGTGGTGTAAGCTAGCATAGGATAGAAGGGAAGGGGTACGTGACAGAGCTGCAAGTGAAGCTAATCAACACTTCCACTAATTAGTCGCACCAGCAAAAGATATAGTACATGGATTCTGGACAAGTGAGCATTGAGCCCAAAAGGCATCAGTTCTTGCTGCTCAATTGTCTGAAGTTCAAGAGAGAGAGAGATTGAGTTTATTCATGAAAAGTCTTCATCAAAAGTAAGAAGATATGGAGGCTAAAATGGACACTTTGTATACTTTAGTGGCCAAAATTGCACAATCCCTTTCCGTCGTATGGAGCCATCACAATCGTTACCCAATTTCCAAAATTTTCTGTTGGCTCTTTTCATCCTTTCTCATCTCAGCTGAAAGAGGAAAATACTGTGGCTCATTACCTCAGTCTTCCCACTCAGAACTTCATATTAGGCATGGTCAATTCAGCATTTTCATTCACAAAGTTCAGGCAACCATTTTTGCTGGGAGCAAAATACCAGGTTTGTGTCAAGGAAGAAACTCAAAGCGAGCTTGTTCTTATGTAATTCTCAGTGTTATAATGTTTTGTGAGGCAACTTTGTTATTAGAACAACATATTAAGCAACATACCAGACGCATTAACAGTCGTAGGCACAGAACAGCAAGTATAGTTTCATTTTAAGCAGTCTTTTTGGAGTTTTGGAATATTTTGTTCTGATGGCATTGGCCGAAACTTTGTTGTTATGTACACTACCATACAGTTTGGCCACAGTTTCTTTTAATATAAAAGCCGCCCATTTCTGAATCTTCTTTTAAATTATAGCGATATTTACCCTAACTGTATAGGAGAATGTATACAGTTGTGAGTTTGAGTTTCTGGTGAATGGGCCAGATTCTCCTGCATATGTGGAGACATAGAATGTCTAATACAAATAACATAAACATGAAATTCAATAATATATTTAGAGCATTATCAACATTAACATCATGAGACTGACTCTCACAAACAGAGGGACAGCTATGGAAACAGACCAAATCCAACCCGAGCTCCCAAGCTTTTCAATGGCAAACAATCTAATTTACCCGTCGCACATCAGAGGTGATTTCAAATCATTAACCAAATGACTATCTCTATCTCTATGGTTAAAACAACTATTCTATGCATTCCAATTATCAACCGACCAGCTTCACATTCTATATATCTATATAAGTAAAAAGACAAAACGAAAACTAAAAGACAAAACAAACCTGCTAGCAACTTCACAGAATCCAAGATACTGAGTTTTATCTCTACCCATATCTCTTTTTCCTTACATCCCGCAGCCAAATATATTCCAGGGAAAAAATACAAACAGAAAGGGAAAAAATGAAACAGAGAAGAAAATTGAACAAAAAGCACCCATTACAATCCAAACAAATGGACAAAGCAATAAAGAAAATGCACTGTAACAAACGCTGTGCATGGCCATGCAGTCAAACAAACAGATATGGACTGGAAAGTAACCAAATCAATGAAATTCAGTGAAACCAAGAAAGGAGAGGAGCAGGATGGCTGTGCAAAAATGTAGAGCAGGTTCGCTGCACAAAAATTTATCTGCAATTCAGAATAAAGAAGAAGATGAAAGCAGGTTTGCTGCCTAAAACTCTCTTATAACTCTCCCTCTCAAACCGTCACAAATCTTTAACTGATAAAAAGCTCTTATCTGATAAAAAAAGCTTAACTGATAAAAAGGTCTTAGGGAAGGACAGCCGGCATTCCATCCGCTCCACTTCCAAATTTGAATTTGCAACGTGACAGGAAGCCGCTGGTAAATTGAATTGAATTGTAAACTTTAAATAAAAACATTTAATTTTTGTACATAGTTCTAAAATGATATCATTTCGAATTCATAAATATTATGGTCACAAATGAAAAATTAAGACGCAGTAAAAAAGAGTTTGATCCGTCATAGAATGTCTAATACAAATAACATAAACATGAAATTCAATAATATATTTAGAGCATTGTCAACATTAACATCATAATCTGAAATCCAATCAAACACTGTAAAACCCAAAACCCATCAAACTGTGTAAAACCACTCAAAACAGAACATCTCCTCCAGGCTTCCAGTGCACAGAGGTATTTAGATTGCAAAATTGAAGGAAACTGAGTCCCACACCCAAAACCCTACATTCCAATAAAATATTGTAAAACCCAAAACCCTACATTCCAATCAAACACTGTAAAACCACTCAAAAGACAACATCTCCTCAAGGTGAAATGTGTTTACAAACACAGAGATATTACTGGTAGGACAGAGTCCTACCTTCAAACTGCTATCCCTCCAGGCTTCCTCTTTCAGTCCACAGAATCCTGCACTGACCTGCATTCCTTCTCCACTGCCTGCATTCCTTCTCCACTGACCTGCAAAAAGACAAAAACACAGTCAAGCACCAAAATTAAACAAAAATGCAAAAACTTCCAACAAAAAACCCCCTTACGGACCTGAGAGCAAGAGCTGAAAAACGCACAACTACAGAGCCGAATAAACCAACTAACGCACAACTACAGAGCCGAATAAACCAACTATAGGCCGAAGGTAAACCAACTCCCTCGCCAAGCATAAACACCAAACAGCCGACCCATAACCACACAGCGCCTAAGAAAAACAACCAAACCGCCGAGGCTAAACCACCAGCAGAACTCATAAGAACAGGCAACGGTTTTCCACCACCCACGATTGCACAGCACATCCAGCCGAACCAGGACCAGGGGAGCTCCACCCAGGCGAGCAGCGGCGCCATCGCCAAGGAGGGAGCGCGCGGACAGTGGCGGCGTAATGGTCGGGCATTGGAGCCAACCATCGCAACAATCGGAGAGCCGAACGCACAGCAAGCAGACCCGGAGCGAAAATGAACTGTTTGCTGTCCAAGCTCCACAAAAACGCGGGAGGAGACCGGCTGGACCAGTTTCAAGACCGGCTGACCGGCTGCACGTGACCGGCACGTGACCGGCATGCTTCCCGGCAGGTGTCGTACATGCCACCGCGGATGTTGACGTGGCCGGTGCTGAGTCATTGCCGACGTGTTCAAGAACTGGCGACTCTCCCCTAACCTAGATTTTCTGGTATCCTTCGTTGCTAATGGTCTCTGACCTAGTTTTTCTTGGTCTCCTTCCCTAGTAATGGTCTCTGAATTTCTGTGAACCTGCACGTGACCTCCTCCCTTCGTTGTTTGCACTGTCACTAAAGCGTTCCAACCCTCTTTCCCCTAATTCCCATTGTGCATTTACTAATGGCGCTTCATCTGCCTCTGCGTCTGCTTCCACCTCCATCGCTGCATATCTATAAAACCCCAGCCAGTTTCTTTTATCGTGGCCCACATGTCAAGAACACAGTCGCAAGCCATCTCTACCGCCGTCTTATTTTCCATGGATTGTGACCCTTTATCAACTACTAGGAATTTTAGGAAAATGAGAACTTAACTCTTCTGATTGAAAGCGCCATTATGACAATTTCTTTCTCACTTTGTCTGAATGAACTAATGCTCATGCGATTATTCCAGTTTGCCATTATTCCAGTTTTTTATAATTTCAATTTTTTTGATATTCGAGGGATAGATAAAATAAGATAATAGAATTAGATTAGGTCAAAGGCAGTATTGAGTACAATGATGTCAATATAAGCTGGAAAATCAAATAGTTAGACTTGGTCTAGAAGATCGAAGAGTTAATAAGTCTGAGGATCAAATCTATCTCTCATAACATCAAGGCTGAATGAAGAACATTGAAAAAATTCAACAAACTCTGTTGGCCCAATGAAGAGCTGGTGGAAAGTGCAGAGGAAAGTGCAGACTGTCTACTAAATCATTGTCTGGGGATTTCACCAGTTGCTGATGTATGGCAGACCTAGTCCATCTCCAGGAACGGATCTGAGATATGGTGTGGTTGGGTGAGGTCCCACAGATCCTCACTGATCTAGAAGCTGAATATGTAATGGTCAATCAGTCCCTTGGTGCCCCTGTCTAAGCTAGTACCTTGAAAAATGTTGTGATACGCCAAATGGGAGACTGAATAATATGTATTAGGAATCTGAGAGGGCCTGAATGAAATTCTTTAAAAGTCTGCGAGGATACGAGAGATAGACATTGATGGACTGCTAGTATGCCCAGCATTGCAAATTCATAAAAAAGAAAAAGGAGGTGCCCCCATAAACTTGAAAATGGGAGAATTGGCCTATTTGACATCTTTCTCTCAACTTTCAAGTCAAGGCGTGTAACAGGTTAGCCCTGTATCTGTTTCTGTATAACTTTTAAGTTGTATTTCTACACATCTCTATTAAGCATTGCAATTTTTTGCGAAGATAGATTAGTATTGATATACCATATTACATCTTTAAGCACTGCAAACTCTTGTGTAGATGTATCTATTTGGATTGTATTGATGTATTGATATATTGGTGGAGATACATCTTTATTGATTGTATTATCTATTGCTATTGATGTGCTCTAGGTTTGGATTTTTTACGCAGTCAAGTGCGTATGGTTAATTTTAATTTTAATTTCAATTTCAATTCAAATTTTAGATGATTTTTTGAATTTTAGATGAATTTTAGAAAAGCACAAATACTTTAAGTAATGTGTGTTTGGTATGCGAAATTCATGGGCAGGGTTATTCAGTGCATCATGAAAAATGCTAAATGATTACCCTTCAATGTGGCTAAATATCCAACTGGTCTGGATGAGAAGTTCAAATCTTTTGAAAAGACAACATTATTCCTGCACCAATAAAGCATGAAAGTTGAGTTTGTGTGAATCGTGGGCTTGGGTGGAGTAGAAAAGACACTAGTTGTAAAAGAATTCTTAAAAAGAAATTCAAATTACTGTGGATCCTAGGTCTTGTTCATTTTTAAAAGTTTGATGAAGTGGGATTGACAAATTGATCATATTGATTAAGCTATAGAGATGCTTAGAAACATCTTAAATCTGTCCATGCCCTCATAATTTTCGATGATGTAGATCATTTCAATGAGCGAGATGCATTTTTTTTCAATGAAAGTATTTCGCCAAAGAGCTCAATTTTGGTTACACCATGTTCTCACAAGCTCAGGGATTTGAATATCTGGTAGATGAGCTCTTAATGGCATGTAATGATTTGTCTTAATCTTTGAAAATATTTAAGAGCTTCTACTCTTTTGTTGAGAAAATGACAAATCTTATTGGGAAGATCATCTGGATAGATTTACATTTTGTTATGAGAAGACAGAGTTAAGACCATAAAAATATGGACTGGAAGAAGGCGGAAAAAACTTTTGGGATCTCACATGAGAAAACAGTTTCTCGTGGAGGTGGACAGAGAAAATAAGTAAGAATTCACGATCACCTTTGCAATTTAATAAGAGACGTTGCCGGTCAAGAAAAGTTTCCAGGGTTTTGAGAAAATAGGTTTAGAAAGCATGATTACCTTCGGTATTTTAGAAGAGATATTGCCAATAAAAAAAGTCTTCAGGCTTATCAAAAAAAGCCTTCAAGCTTGTCACAGTAGTCTTTGGCATCCATTCATGATTTGTTGAAGGCATCATATGTAAGCATTCATCAATATAGCTTATTTAAGAGAAACCTGTATGCTATGTTTTAATTCTTCATTGTTTGGTTTTCCCTAACAGTAGAAAGTAAGCTTCAATGTCATTAACGTTGCACAACTGCACAAGATGAACCATCATAATACAGACATTGACATTGCAAATGAATTGTTAACAAAAGCATCATTCCTAAAAATGCTTCAGGCAGGGGCCAGGTAAGGATACATTGGTGTCCTTTTTGCATACCAATTGATGCATGTGTTGTTTTTTACTTTGGAGTCTGGGTATATTTTTTTATTTTATTGGGATTGCATATCGTATAACCATATAGAGGGAGAAGACCTTTTGATATTCCCGAAGAAGAGTGAGGTGGCTCTTTTAGCACTCTGTGGGAGCTATTGACACTGGCAAGATAAAAGATTCTTCTGTTAAGAAATGGATTGGGTGCTATGCATTTTTAATTTTGTTAAAGTTTTCTCCATTGTGCTTCCATGAATCTGGTGATACTAAGTGCCCAATTTTTTGACGTTAACGTTCTGCAGAGCTTACTGGGCTAATACCTAGATTAGATATATAAACGACCCCACTGTTTTTGATTTAGAACTCGGGGATTGCTACAATGTCAATGACCAAAAGTCTATTGGCAACAAACATTGTTTTTGGTCGGAGACTTGCAAGCAAATCTTCAACCTCTCAACAAACATGTTTTTGACTTCACTATCAGGTGAATATTTATCTAGAAAGGAAGTCATTGGCCCATGGAAGTCATTATTTTTGTTCGGGAGATTTCCATAATGGGCATTCGTCTTGTTTTGGGGATTTCCACTGTCCACCTTATTGTACTAGTATCATCTCAGCTGGTATTAGAAGACTCCGTGTTAAGGAACGCCTAACAAAAGAATATTTGAAACGATCACATTCATATTCACTATGCATCCCTTAGAGGTTGGCTATTAGTGTGTTGTTGACAGTGTTTAGGTAGGGGAAGATTGCCTATGCATCCCTGATGCAAGAAAATTTGACTTTTCTTGCTATGTCCACATCCAGGAACATGCAATCTTAAGAATACTAAGAACTATACATAAATATGATTACTCAGCCAATTAACTATTTAGTATTACAACATATAAAAATATTTATTAACATATATGCAGAGATACTACACAATTTATCAGTGTTACACGGGGTCTCGCCCCCCCACCTAGGGGTCTAGATTCCTCGCCCCCTCGCGCTCCGGGGTCTTGGGGACTTCTAGGGGACGTTTCCCTCACGCCCCCTCACGCCCCCGCACACCCCCTTTCACGCCCCCTCACACCCCCCTTCACGCCCCCGCACACCCCCTCACCTCCCCTTTTAGTTTATGGTTTCGTGTTAAAAGTTGATGTGCCACTTAGCATATTTGAGAATCCAAGTGATTCTGATTCAAATGGTGACATGGTTGATCCTGATATATTCGTGCAGAAGTTGGATGCAGAGACTAGTGGGGCATTAACTTGAGGATTTATGCTCATTTATCATTATGATGATATCATTTGATATTCATATGTTATGTTTTATGTTTTATGTTTCAGACATAACTTATTTGCGTTTAATTTTTATGTTTCAGACTTGAGTTGTAAACTTCAGTTTAAACTCTATTTTGAATCTTGATATAATATGTCATATGATATCTTAAACTTTATTTTCATTGTACATTGTTAGTAGTTACATTAATGATTATATAATTACAAACTTACAAACTTACATGCATGATTGTATGATGTATGTTTTAACTTTTAACTTTTAAATTTGTTTCAATTATATGATTCATCATTCATCGATTTGTAATTTTATTATTTATGATTTATCTTTCATGATGCAAGTGTATGATGATTGTATATACATTCCTTGCAAAAATATAGTTACATTTTAAATATTAAATTTTATAATTTTTATGACCCCGACGTCCCCCCACGTTTCCTGAAAATTGGTAGGGAGCTTTTGCATAGGCCTCTCTCGCGCTCCCTCGCCCCCTCGCTTCCACCTCCAGGGGACTTGGTGGAACATTGCAATTTATAAGTATGTAAAAATTCCATTCTGAAAACCAAATTAATATATACATGTTTGGCTTGATTATACATTCATTTGATCATTTACTCATACTCCATCTCTCACACACTCACATGCTTGTCATTAGATTTCATGATTAATATATACATATTAGATTCAATGAACCTTGTTCTTTCAAATCCATTAAGTTAAGATCTATTAAACTTATATAAGGGAAAAATCAACAAAGCTGGATTTTATGACACTTCCATATTTCCAAAACTAATCCTATTTTAAATACCATGATTTTTTAGAGATTTTACATAATAATTTAGAAATGTTAACTTTTATAAGTTCTAGACTTTTGTGCAGAAGATATGGAAATTTCCTTTTTGAAGATACCCCTAGATATTCCTGCATCAATCAATCCCTTAGAGGTTGGCGATTAGTATCTTGTTGACAGTGGAAGATTGCAAAATGTAAGCATTATTTTTTGATTTCGTTTGTTGCTTGAGGCAGTGCCACATAAATATCTTTTCTATGGGTATGCTGAAGAATATTCATGTACCAAGAGCAGGACATATCAGTTATGAGAGAGCTTTTCTTGCTCAATTTGGTTGCTACTTATGTTTACTACATCCCTTAGAGAGGATTTGAAATGAACATTCTGACAACAGTTTTCCTGTGGTACGACAATGTGGAAATATAGTATCTAAGCTCAGCATGAGCCACAAATCCCATTAGCAATTTTTATTGCAGGCCGGATATGAATGATGCCCTGGAGTTGATTGTGGATGTTTCTACCTGAATCGAAAATATTGGTGTTTTGAGAGGATGCCAGAGTAGCTAATTTAATATAATATTTCATTTGTTTTGCATATGAATTACCGGTATTTTAGTTCCACATGAATTACCGGTATTGATTAGGAGTAAATAGATTCGGTTCATTTTTTTTCGTTCCCTACTATTTTAGCCTATAAAATGGGCATGGTATTATGTGGAAGGTATTTTAATTTCAGAGAAAATTCTCAATCGTTTTGTGCAAGCCTTTCTCTGTGGAAGGTATTTTATTTGGAAAGCAAGGCACAACACACACGCCCAAAACATATTGTGGCTTTAAAAAATGCTATAAGCCAAATAAGGTTAAAATGGACACAATGAACCGTCAAATCGACGAGAAAATGAACCGTCAAATCGACGAGAAATTGAATTGAAGATCTGAATTTGTGCTGGAGACGAAAATTTGTTAGGAATGGAAATTAATTACCATTTGTTCGCCCAAGAAGTCCATTGAACATAATAGATTCCACTGCAATGGTGACATGTGAAGTTTCGAAAAACTAATATTCTTCATGTTTTGGGATTCTATGCTCTGTCCTTCATTACATGCAATCTGATAATGGCAGTTCCCAACATGACATGAATATATATGTATGTCAGTGATGCTGTAGCCTTTTGGCAAAGAAGACGGAACTGCAGATCACTGGAATGGATCTGCCCGGAAACGACTCCCGAATTTGGAATTGACCTACAGCTGTCTGGGAAATGTACCCTGAGGCCAGTGCCCAACGAAAGTGGATCCTAGAAGCCCTATCAAAGTTTAGTGAGTAAAAATTATATTTTTAAAATATAATATAAAACATGAGTAATATCCAGCTTTAAGAAATTTTAAAATATTCAAAAAAATTATAATATAAATAAATAAAAATATTATTGTTATTCTTTAACAATATTGGTGTCATAAACATATTGGATGATTAAAAGGAAGATTAAAATTATTTGTAGTTTGTTGATTATTTGTAATTTGAGGGAATTAGTGAAAAAATTAATAGAATTTATTTTTTTTAAATTTATAATTTCATGAAATTGATAAAAAGATATAAAATATATTACAACATTTTATTAAATAGTATTTTTATCAAAATAATTTAAATTTTCTAACAATTTCACAAATACTATGCATTCTTAAAAAATTAACATTTGAAAAATTTGTAAACATTGCACAATTCCACAAAATATTAACCTTTATAAAACTTGCATTAACATTGAAATCATGTGAACTATTTTTCTCTTTTCTTTCACAAGTGGTATTGGTCTCTTTGTAAGATTTTGAAAGACCATTTACTCACATTTTTGTCTCTTCTCTTTTACAAATACTATTGGTCTTGTTGTAAGTTTTGAAAGACCCTTTACTTACATTTTTGTCTCTTCTCTTTTACAAATACTATTGGTCTTGTTGTAAGTTCTTAAAAGATTGTTTACTTCAATTTTTGTCTCCACTTTAACAAATATTGTTGGTCTTGTTGTAAATTTGTAAAGACCTTTTATTTAAATTTACATTGTTGTGAGCTTTTGAAAGCTTTTTTATTTTTTGCTAAATCTTCATTGTTTTAGAATATTTGTTCTTTTTAAGATTTGAAATAGCCTCAGAATCCTTGAAAATGTTATTTTTCATTAAGGGAATGTTTCGCAAAGTTTCAAAAGATTAATTTTGTGTGATTTTTAAAGATTATATAAGATGCCCAAATATGCATATTTGTGAAGATTCAAAATGCAGCATTTGAAACAAGGTTCCAAAATTAATTTGTCTTTTTGGCATCTTTTTAGCAATTATGATCACCATATAAGATCTTAAAAAGGTAAAAGGCTGTATTTTATAAAGAATGTGAAGTGGTCACCAAGTTTTGAAATATTTTATCTTTAAATTTTAAAATAGTTAGAAGAATAATTGTAAAATAAATAGTCATTGGGTGAAGATTATGTTTTGAATCTTGAAAATCAATTTACAAAATTGAGATATTTAAAAATGAAAATAATTCATCTTTTAAATATAATTTGTTATTATGTTTAGATAACTTAATAGTTTGCCATTTTTATTTCTTTTAATTAACATAAGTAAATATTTTCATTTAAAAATATTTAAAAATTTAATATACAAAATAACACAAATGGAAAATATCGTTAAAAAGATATTAAAATAATAAAACAATAATAATAATCCAATATTGTATAAAGAATGTCAAATAGTTCAGAAGTATAGTTGTATAAAAAATCATATACTTTTCACTTGAAAAAATGTAAAAATTTCAAAAAGATTATAAATTATTTTAATTACAAAATACTCTTCCTTGAATAATTTTCAACAAATACTATAGCTTTAACCTAATCAAATAATATGGCTTGTAAAAGAGCCAATCACTCAAATGAATCTTCCAAAACTTTTTCTTTATCATCTTTATATGATAACACCCTATTATGTCATTAACACCTTCTTATGTCATTGACATTTATGATTTATGATTTTTCATTATTTATGTTAGTTCTAAAAATTTTGCAAAGAAGCCATAGAATTTACACAATTTACTTTAGGTTTTGATTTTTGGCAGAGCGTGATCTTAGCGCCACTGCCACATCAGGGCTACAAAGCCTCATTCGGCGTTAAGCAATGGCTAGACGACGTGTATTACTGATTACTTATCCATACTGCTTCTGAAATTACTTGTTACCAAACCATTCACTAAACATATATGCATAACAATTAAGATAAAATAATTATATTTATATCCAACTATTAATCGCAAAAAAAATCATTGTTAGATGTTCTTCTTCACAGGGTTCACAAGAGTTTTTGCTCGTGCGTATTCTCGGAGCCTGGTTAGCTTAGTTCAGTGTTGTTGGTGGCATAACAACTTGTAAGAGGTACATGGTGCTAAAATGTAGCCTTTAAGTGTAATTTTCGATACTGAATTCCGTTGTCTAGAGGATGAGATCATCGAATTTGGCAGATGGTCTCTGATCCTGAAGAAATATTTGCTTAAATTTAAGGATTTGGTGGCATGGGTTTTAGTGATTTGGATAGAGACAACAAAGGGTTGTTAATGTGGGTAGGTGGAGTGGAGCTTTCTGACTGAAGATTAAGCATTTGGGTCCTAAGCTTTGAAGTTAGTTTTTATAGGGTTATCTGTTTGTTGTTGAGATATAATCATATATGTCTAAGGCTATCTTTAGTTATCAGATTGCTTATGTTTTCAGTTGTAACTCTTGGTGTAACTGGTGTTTTGGTTAGAGGAATTTGCTTCCAGGGGAGAGGTTTACGGCAAAGCTATAAGCATTGAAGTGTAGCTATTTTTGGTGAAGGTATGTTGAGAGCAAAGGGGCATCAAGAAGGTGGCCCAAGGCACTCCTTGGCATGAAGAAACCTAGTAAATCAGCTACAAAGGAGGTCCTATGTTTTGTACACTAATTAGTGACATCTGAAATTCATGGGCAGGATTATTCAATGCATTATGAAAAATGTTGAATGATGACCCTTCAATGTGGATAAATATACAACTAGTTTGTATGAAAAGTCAGAATATTTTGAGAAGACAACATGAAACCCGAGTTTGCATGAATGGTGGGCTTGGGTGGAGTAGGAAAGACATTAGTCGTAAAAGAACTCTTCAAAATTCCAAATTACTTTGGATCATAAGTCTTGTTCACTTCTTAAGAGTTTGATGCAGTTGGAATGACAAATTGATCATATTGATTCAGCTATAGAGATGGTTAGAAACATCTTAAATTTGTTCATGCCCCCATAATTTTAGATGATGTAGATCATGTCAATCAGATAGATACATTTTTGTCAATGAAGGCACTTCACCAAAGAGCTCAATTTTGGTGACATCTCGTGACAAGTACATTCTCACAAGCTTAGGGATTGGGATTCATTGGGAGCCATTAATTTATAAGCTCGCATGGCTAAATAGAGAATACTATGTAGAGCTTTTTTGCTTTCATGCCTTGTTTCAATGTCTTTTAGACCGAGGATTTGAATTGAATATCTAGTAGGTGAGTTGTTAATGGCATGTGATGGAGTATCTTAATCTTTGAAAGTATTTAAGAGATACTCTTTTGTGGAGAAAATGACAAATCTTACGGGGAAGATCATCTAGATGGACTCGTCAAATGACCCATCCAATAGTACAATTTGGCCCTAGTTGCCAATTTAACATGGTCTCTTATTTATTTCCAATATTATCATCGATCTATCCATTGGTAGTTTATCTTGATAATAAGTTTCTAATTGCATTACAATTTTTTTATTTTTTATTTTTTTTGTAAATTTAGCAGTTCCTTACCATTTTCTATTTATAAAAAAAAAGAGCAGGTTGCAACATATACATATTTGGTGGCCTCAACCTGCGCGGAGGAAACCAGGTCTGTTGGCCACCTTAGAGCATTAAATGCCATCCAAAATTGAAATTGCTTCTTTCGTCTACTAGCCGCTATGTCCATTGAACTGTTTGAGACAAAGTCTATTTGACAACATGAAACATAAAAGTTATCCGTAAAAATCATAAAAACTTAGAGCATGATATTTTAACCATCTTAAGAGTCAATCAGTGCCGGATCTTTTGTTGTTGAGCCAGGCATGTCGACTTGTTGCATCTGTTGAGGCTGCCTTTCGATTCTGCCAATGCGAGCTGTGGCATGATATTGCGACACCCTAATGTCCTGAATTTCTTTTTTAATTTCCTGAAGTATTGAGATCACTTCGGGACTGCCTTCACTTGGCTGTAAGCTTTGCAGCGCTTTGGCCAACACACATTTCAGAGTCCAATATGTGTGGATGGATTGATGAAAGAAAGAGAGACATCCTCTTGTATTCATTCCCATGGTCAACAACAAAATCCACATGTTTTCCTCCTAGGCCTCTATATCTTCTTCCTTGCTGCTACTTTCTCTCTCCCATCCCTGAATTACATTTCGAATATGTGGAGGATTCCCTGCAGAGTAAACTTCCAAGAGATTCTCCATTATCTCTTTCTTCGTCTTTCTGCCTCGCTTGCTTGGCTCGACCATCTTTTTTGAAATCTTTTGCTTTCCTTTATCCCTGGGCTGATGCTTTGCTAATTGCCCTTTCACCATTGTTTTACTTGGGCTGAGGAGCTCAAACCACTGCTGAACTAAACCTGCAGATATTGTCAGAGGGCTTGTAGAAGGTGGTATATTAGTAAATGAGAACCCGGGAAATTCAATGGGTCCCCCCGCCATAGTGGAGTAAGCCAAGAAGATATGCATGCATATCATTTTACAGAGACAGATTGACAAATGCAGCTGACCAAAGTTATCAATACGAGTATAATTCTCCCCATCTACCATGCTACAGATAGTATTTACCCACTTGACTTGAAGGACAACAGACATAGGATAATGATTGACCCAATTTCTAAAATTGCGGGTTTTAAAATCCTGACAGACGCCTTTCAGTGTGTCATGGCGTTGCATACAAGAGACTTCATAAAATTGAGACGCCGAACCGTGACTTATCACAGGGGCATGAAGAAAATAGGCCAAGAATTTTGAATGAGAAGCCGCAAAAGCCAAATCCTACAAGGTGTTTTGAAACAGGGCTCGATGGCCTTTAGAGGAATGAACAAGTTCTGGTTTTTAAACATGCTACAGGCGAATTCAATGCTAGAGATTACATTCAAGTGCTTGAGAGCAGAGCGATAATTTATCCTACATTTCCCACTACAACACAGATGCATGCCTTCTACCCTTCTTATACACATACTAGTGGGTAAATTAATGAGGATAGGAACCAGAACCATTACATACCACTGAACCTGAGAGCGTGATTGTTGCAGTGTTGGCGAGGCGTGACCTGCAACAAGTCCTTCTGATCCTCCGCAAATGCTACTACCAGGAAGAATGTTCTGCCATCAAGCCTTTGCATCTTTCCTTAACCTCCTCTGCCGCTTTTTCCCATGTCGCTCTGACATGGTTAGTTGGCATTCCTTTGCTGCCATTATGAACCGGCATGCGAAGGTACCGTCCTCCTCTCGCTGCAGGCTTAATGAATGATGGCAAGTTGAGACATGTCGTCATCACGTGCCTCCAATTGTCTGCCATCCTCCATGTCGCGCTGTGTTTACCACTGGGCACCTCAATTACATCACAATTATAATCATAACTCATAACTATTTGTTGTGATGGTTTATAAAGTTAAAAACCCAATCAAAAGTAACAAAGGAAATATCATTATGTAAAGTGTGGGATCTAAACACACTAAGAATGAATAGTAAATGCAATCCTAATTATGAGGTTTACAAGGATTGGCATTGTTTATAACACGTAAATTCAATTGGGAATTAAAAAGATAAAGTATCAAAATTTAATCTAAAGCGTTCTATTTCAGTGAGAGGCATTATACAATCAGCGTGGGGATACGTTGTAAATGTCTGTAAAAATTTAAATGTCAAATTAATAAAAATAATAAAAATGAACATCTGACATCTGATGGCGCTCGAAGCTAGGGTTTTTTCTGAGGTCGATTTGGCTGCAGCCACACTGAGCGATTTTGTTGCGGCAGCTCTTAGCAACCTTGCCGTTGGAAAAGCTTCAGCCCTGGCTCTCTTGGTGGATGGGATTAGATTATCCTCACGAGCCTCCTACCGAACTCAACTGGTTGCCTTCACCGAATCTCGCGGGAGCTCTTTTATTTTTCTTAATCTTTTGTATTAGGTCAAATCGGCACTACTAGAAGTAACTCATCGCACACACGGTTCTTTCTTCAATGGTTTTCGTGTTTGGATCTACTCGACAGAGACGCTGCGTCAAGAGGTTTTTGATCTGATTATTACGAAATCGCAACATGCCCCTGCACGCCCTCTTCTTCTGGGCAGGACTGAAAGCTAACCACATGAGTCCAGATCAGAATCGGATGACAGAGAAACCTGATTCGAAATCTTTTTTCGACCCTCCTCTTGTCATAGGAAAGATTTTAACCAAACTGAATGAATGGATCTTGAAGGTGGCAATCTCTTCCTCAACACCGGAATCTACAATAGATATTGGATCAAAACTAACGGATCTTGGGATTCATATCCTTTTGGAACTAGGGATCCCCTCCCTCTTGTGGGCTCTGCACATTTGAAAGTTCGGATCAGGTTCGAAACAGAGGTTTTTGACTCCTCTCACAATGAATCTATACTCATACATAATAGATCTTAGGTTATAGCCTCTGCTACAGAAATCAGGACCAACATATGGCACAGAACTAGATCCTGAAGCACATGTCTCTTTGGATCTGGAAGCGTACAATTCAATCCAAATTTTCATAAAGTCTCCAGATGGAAAATCAACACTTTTGTGGATACAAGTATCTAACAAGGTTTCTCAAATGAAGCAGGATATCCTACACAAATAGGGCATTCCAATACACCAGCAAAGTCTGATATGTAGCGGCAAATCAATGCAGGAAGACCTAAGTCTACAAGAATACAATGTACTTCCTTTATCCAATCCTCAACTTGACACTGAGGGGCGGAGCTTCTGGATCAAGTAAATCAAAGGGAACAAGAGGTGTCATTGGATCTAGTTTGCCCAAAGGAACAGAACCATCTCAAGAATATATCAATGAAGGCCTATCCTTCAAAGACATTCTATAAGGTAAATCTATCGCAAGAGAAAATCCAGAATAGTCCCACAATATCCCTAGCCCATATATTGTGGAGCACTTGAATCATGTACCAGAATTGACTATAGACCTTCCAGAAACAAATGATCTATGCACAACATATGAAGCCCAAGCTATTACATGCGTATTCAACAATTTTTGGCTAAAACCAATGGATCTGTTCCACTTGAATTTTGCTAATTTGACAACAAATTGTGAGATTCACCTATGCTCCAAAGGTTTCTTCATAGTAAAGTTTGCATCATCAGAGGATCGAGAATATGCCCTACATGAAAGACCATGGTTTTGGGGATCAACAGGTCTCTTCATTACACCATGGTTCCCAGAATTTGATTCAAACACCATGATCGTATCAAGAATGTCGGTTTGGGTTAGGCTACGTAAACTCCCTCTTCATTTCTTGCATCACAAAACTCTAGAAGGAATTGGGATCCTCTTAGGGTGATTCATAAAGACAGACACAAAGAATGGAAGAAAAAATCTTCATGTTCGCCAGAATATGTTTTGAGGTGGATCTCAGTAAAGGCTTGTTGGATCGCACCCTCTTGTCACACAACAAGCAGAGATGGACACAATTCCTTGATTTTGGGAATATGACCTTCATATGCTGAATATGTAGATAGACAGGACACATACAAAATACATGTCCCGATGCCAAGAAAGAGTCGTGAAGGAAGAAGAAACCAGGAAAACAACCCAAAAGATGGCAATTTCCCTCACACTTGCCAGAAGAAGAAGAGAATGAAGAAGAAAAGGACTCCCTCTCCAATGAGGGAAATCAGAACACACAAGAAAGTGTAGGAAAGAGGGAAGCAACTCGTGAAGAGTCATAAACTCCAGAACCTGCAGCTAAGCTAGTGAGAATTCATGAAGCAAAATATTCAAGGGGATTCAAACGTCACTGTGTCTCAGAAAGTTCTGACTCAGAAAAATAAATCCCAAGAATGGAAGCAAAAAATAAGCTAGCAATTGTATCATCCACGCCATGTCAAGGAGAATGGCAAAAGGTAGAAAAGAAGAGATGGAGAAAATGTTAAACTTTTCTCTTTTTTTCTTAAGTTGGTTATTTTGTATGGATTTGTGACCGCCAGTCTTAGATTGGAATGTACATGTAATTTTGTTTTCATTAATAAAATTATGATTTTCCTTTGGAAAAATAATAATAATAAAAATAAATCATAATATGTATATCACATTAACATAAATTAGTAAACACACACACACACACACACACACTATATATATATATATATAGTCTAACTTATAGACAAAATGACCTTTTTCATCGTAATCCAACAACACAATTTCAAACAAGATTGTGATTTTTGTTGTTTAAAATACATTTTTGAATACATAAATGGATCCAACTCCTTGAAAAACCCTTAAGGCACATGAATTTTGTAGATTAAAAAACCTAAACTCAAGCTTTTAAAAATCTTTGTCAATTTTTTGTTAAAATTAGCATGAAAATATGCCCTGAAGAATACCATTTTGTCAATTAGTTAGACTACACACAAGTGGCCCCAAAGTTTTTTCAGGTTTTGAATCTATTATGCATTCAAAAATGTATTTTAAATAACGAAAAATCAAAATCTTGCTTGAAATTGTATTGGTGGATTATGATGAAAAATGTCATCTAGTATACAAGTTAGAAAACAACAAAAAGGTCATTTAATTTATAAGTAAGACTATTGTTTAACTTACAGATGAAATGAATTTTTCATTGGATTACGCTGATACAATTTGAAGCCATATTGTAATTTTGTGTTGTTTAAAATACATTTTAAATGCATAAATAGATTTAGCACCTTGAAAAACTCTTGGGGCACTTGAATTTTGCAGATTGAACATCTTAAACACAAATTTTTAAAGCTCTATAGCGTTTCTTGGTTAAAATTAAGCAAGAAGAAGCCTTGAAAAGACTATTTCATTTAGTAGTTAGACTGCACGTATATATATATATATATATATATATATATATATATATATATATATATATATATAGAGAGAGAGAGAGAGAGAGAGAGAGAGAGAGAGAGAGAGAGAGAGATCCATTTTACGATATAAATTAATAGAATGATTCATATTTGTAACCCTTATATCTGAGAACTTCATATTTGCATAATATATTTATTTATTTATTTTTATTTTTTTCTGAATAAAATGGTACTAATTCTATTAAGAGGAGAAATATATGGTACAATCAAGCTTGCAAGCAAGCGAAGCAGAAAATGCCTGGGAGTCGAAGGTGATAGGCTATCAACCTTGCTCCTGGATGACAATCAGAGAATGAGCAAAAAGATAACATAGAATAGCAGAGAAGCAGGATCAGAACAAAGGTATCTACCCAGTGTGGGTGGATACTGCCAAACGACATTTTTTCCCTTTTCTTTGTAGTGACCCGACCCCGGTGGGTGGGCGAGCCATGACTAGTTGTAGACTATTCTACCCGGGGCGGAATATCCTTATCGAGTCGAGGGCCGAAGATACATGAGTGCGTTTCTAGAGATTGGCGGGACGAGAGGGATCCGCGGGGTGGGGTGAGGGCATCCACGGGGGACTCGGCATTTGCTCTCCTTTCATTTCTCTCCATCCGTGGGAGGAATCGAGTCATCCATGGGGGGGAGAGGAACACGGGGATTCAACTCTTGGATTTGGGCTAACGATTGATTCGTTTGTTTGCAATACATTGC